>CM072704.1:4827292-5009295 GCA_036884735.1 Huso huso
CAGGAAGCACATGTCCATCACAGCTGTGAGAATCATGTTTACAGTCTTCCACTGACACTGCAGTTCAGTCTACAAACGAAGGTGCTTTGAAAAGACCTGTTTATCTTATTGGTGGCATTACAATAACAATACAACATATGAAACAGTTTAGTAACAGTCCAGCGATGTCATGCGAGAGTAATCCTATCTGTACAGTACTGCACAAATTAAGTTAAGCATTTTACTAGCATTATAATAGTGGACAGCAGTGTGGAGTTGTGGTTAGGGCTCTGGACTCTTGACCGGAGGGTCGTGGGTTCAATCCCAGGTGGGGGACACTGCTGCTGTACCCTTGAGCAAGCCTAGATTGCTCCAGTAAAAACCCAACTGTATAAATGGGTAATTGTATGTAAAAATAATGTGATATCTTGTAACAATTGTAAGTCGCCCTGGATAAGAGCGTCTGCTAAGAAATAAATGATAATAATAATAACCAGGATAAAACATGAAACACTGATAAAGGCGTGTTGAGTGACTCGTTGCTCTAAACAGGTTCAGTGCTGTGTGTCACCCCATTGTAATTTAAATAGCGCCCCTTTTAATGTGAACACAGAATTAATGCTCCCAGTTGTTTCTTTGCTAATTCTGCATTCTTGTAATTTGCCATTGTGACAGGGTGGCTGGGCGGTGACGTCACCGCAGAAGCAGGAACATACAAAAATAAATAAAGTTTTAACAAAAAGACTTGCTCACAGAGCGAAAATAAAACAGTAAACAAAAATAATCACAAACACAAAGTATAATATGTAATACAGGTCAGGCTGGGCTGTAGCCTTCACTGTTCCTGTGGTTTTGTTAAGTTTCGTTTTCCTCTTTCTCTCTCTCCTCGCTCTCTACGCTCCTCTCGTACACCCACCTCGAGTGCCGAGAGCTGCAGGCTTCTATGCAGGTGACCATCTCCCGATTAGCAACAAAATGAATCACTTAATTCATTCGGGAGATGGCCACCTTCTGCACGAGTTTATTAGTTATTCCTGGCAGAGGATGAGCACCAATCTGCCAGAACACATTTTAAAATAAAGAAAACCCCACGGCTACGCTGTCATCGATAAATACAATAATAAACAATAACAAAAGCCGTGGCGCTTCGCCGTCTTCTATACATAATAAATAAATAAATAAATAAATAAATAATAAATAATAATACAAAATAATACAGGGGCGGATGGGGACCCCGTTCTAAAATAAAATAAACAAATCAATGTGCAGGGCACCTCGCCCTGTTACAGCCATATTTAACAAGAGGCGTGTCTCCAGACAGAATGGGCGCGTTAAGTGAGTGAGCCGCTCAGAGTGAGGACGCTCAGAAAGCACACTGAGCAGATTTAAATGACTTCACGCTCTGCTCCACGAGAGCGCTGAGCGACTTTTAAAAAAGGCGAATCATAATGATTTTCTTGTTTGTGTTTCTGAGGTGATGGTCGATGAAATGGCTCCGTGTGAAGTTACTGTCCCCTGCAGGACCTCGCTGAGTCCGGCGCTCTGTTTGGACTGAACCTCATATCTGGCTGTGTTTAATACCAGCGTTAATAATGAAAATTATGAATAACATTAATACTACAAGCCTCATAATAATACATTCATAACTATAAAACAGCTCTACATTTAAAAAAAAAAAGAAATTAAATGATACAAATTCGAAAATAACAATTTTTACCATCTTATTTAGCCAATTAATACATAACTTCATAAGTCGAAACCAGTTCATCGTTCTTGACAAGCGTATTTGTCAATCCTGCCTGTCATCTCCACTTGTTTCCTGCAGGTGTCCATTCCGTCCGCTCCCTCTGATCCCTGATGAGAAATGCTCTGGAGCGGCTCTGAGCGGCTCAGCGGGAGCGGAACTGAGCAAGCCGTTAAATTGATTCTTTTACTGAGCGGCTCACTCACTTAACGCACCCAATGTCTTTATGAAACAAACGGTGTGTAGTGTAGCGACTACCTCCTTTACACAATAAAGCGATCAATATCTAGAAAATAGCTTTGGGCTGGTTTTTCTTCATTGTCAGATAACATAATGTAACTAGATGTTAACTTTACAAGTAAAGTTGTGGGGCTTGCTTTAGGAAAAGTGGTCAAAATTTCAGTTGTTTATAAAAAGTTAGAGAATTTAGTTGATGCAGTTACTAAAACAGCTGTACCTCTTGATTGGTAAAAGTTATTTCTGTTTTGATTTCAGATTTGAATAGCAGAGAAGTAGAGGAAGATTCCATATGCTCTGACTTTTTGTCTTACTTGTTGGGAAAGTGGTCAAAGTAGCTGATTTGTGTCAAAAGTTACATCATTTACAGTAAATAGAATGTTGGAAGTCGGGGAGTTTTTCAACAATGGGGAGCTTTAGAATGTTGAAAAAAGTCCCATTAAAGTGAATGAGGATGGACAAAAAAAGGACAAAAAGCTTAATAGTTTAAAAAGTATAAAAGATATCAAAAAGTTGGATACAAGCACACTATTCCAGACCGGTCTACACGTTTTAAAGTTTGAACGGTGTTTCTAGCTTAAACGGTGTAAGAGGAGTAGCGTGCCAAAGAATAAGAAGTATGTCAAAGATTTAAAGTGGGGACTCTTGCTTCGCAAGCCCCACTAATTAAGAAATGGTTTAATATTGCTGATTACAGCTTGATTAAAGGTAGGAAGCATGGAAATAAATAAACTAAACACAGAATTCATTTGGCTTACTTTGTGAAAGCCTCGCCTGAGCGCAGTACAGCCCTTCGTTTGTCAGTGCTTTGCCATACCTGCTGTCTTATTTGCTTTCGTGTTTATGACTGATCCGGCAATAAGATATTTTAATGGTATTGATACGTGATCAATGCAATGACAGCAAAACTCATAGATAATCCGATTTTTTAAAGCTGTCTTTTATTGAAACTGCATTTTTTTCTTTGTTGGTGCAGCTTCCATGTTATTATTATTATTATTATTATTATTATTATTATTATTAATTTCTTAGCAGACACCCTTATCCAGGGCAACTTACAATTGTTACAAGATACCACATTATTTTTACATACAATTACCCATTTATACAGTTGGGTTTTTACTGGAGCAATCTAGGTAAAGTACCTTGCTCAAGGGTACAGCAGCAGTGTCCCCCACCTGGGATTGAACCCACGACCCTCCGGTCAAGAGTCCAGAGCCCTAACCACTACTCCACACTGCTGCACGTTGAGTTTCAGCCATGTGAGACATGTGGGTGAAGTCACATGATGAATAAACTCAATAATGCACATGGTATGTCTTCTTCAATTACTGTTCACTTCAGTGTGTTAAATGGGTATTTTCGACTCTAATATTTTGATTACGTTTTTACCAGTTTTTAAAACGCTTCAGATGATATTTCTGAAAAAAACCAAAACTGTCAAAGTGTGAGTATTGTGATTTGTATTTATGTTTACAGGCGTATTTATACTTCTAAAGAATCCAAAATGATTGTGCTTCACTGATTTAGTATTCAATTCTACGACGAGTTCAGAACTGTAAAGTTTATGAGCAGCACTGAGCAGCGCTCTCTATAGAGTCACCAGACGCCTGCTTCACCCGCCCTGTACCAGATTCACTGGAGCCCGAGTGAGCTCAGCACGAATGTGACGTGCATTTTAACAGGGAAATCAGAGAATCGGCTGCAACACAGACGAGAATATACTTATGTTAATGCTTTGCAAGAATGCTCTCAAAGTGATCTCGATTGAGGTTGATATTTATGATACCTTGGAAAGTTAGTAAACGAAGTTCGGAGGTCGTTGCCAGTTATTGTGAAAAATGCACACATTTCAGCCTTCGAGGAACTGCTGCTCCCCAGCCCTTCCCCCACCCTCCCTGTCCCTCAGCCTGTGACAGGCACACACATACTGGGCAGCCACTGGGGCTGTGTGTCCCTCCCCAGTAGGACTGCCACTCTCTCTGGATTGCTGATGTGTGGGAATTGCAGGAGAGAAATTGCAATTTTTTTTAAAGAATGTGTCCCTTGTTTGGGTGTATTTACTGCAGTGTAATAGAAAGTGCATCTCTGTCTTGATTACTCCCAGTTCACAGTGACCACATGGTCTTCTGTCTCTGGGCAGCCAGGACTGTTCTGTGTCGTCCTGTTTCGATGGCCAGGTGGTGGGCACTGAGTCTGTACTTAGTCAGGATCTGCCTCTGTTTGTGTCTTTCACCCTGAGCAGGTATTCTGGTAAAGTCTCTTTTAGGGCCCGATAGCATTCAGGCTTGTTTTGTGTTTGAGTTTCTTTGTCCCAGTGACTGAGGTATGAGTTTTTGAGGTGAGATATAATGTGGTTGACTCTGATTAGCAGTGCTGTCCTGAAGCTGGCTGATGTCGGTGCCTCTCAGTGCAGTGAGCTTCAGGACCAGCTGGCTGAGCTCTTGGCTTGTCAGGGCTTTGTGGGAGGATTTTGGGTGGCTGTGGTTTAAATGAACCCAGTATTTTAGTGCTCTTATTTTAATATTAAGAATCAGTGGGTAGCGGCCTAATTCAGCCCTGCATGCATGATCCACTGTATTTCTCTGCACTTTTAGTATATTTTTACAGAATTCTGCATGCAGGATTTCTATTGGGTGTTTGTCCCACTTTGTGTACTCCTGGTGTGTGAGTGGACCCCACGCTTTCACTACCATACAGGGCAGTGGGCTGAATAACACTCAGATATTTTTAGCCATATTCTTGTAGAAGTATTATTATTATTTATTTCTTAGCAGACACCCTTATCCAGGGCGACTTACAATTATTACAAGATATCACATTATTTTTACTGGAGCAATCTAGATAAAGTACCTTGCTCAAGGGTACAACAGCAGTGTCCCCACCTGGGATTGAACCCACAACCCTCCGCTCAAGAGTCCAGAGCCCTAACCACTACTCCACACTGCTGCACTGGGAGATTCATGTTATACAGCTTCCTCTTAATGGTGTAGAAAGCCCTGCATGCATTCTGATTTAATGCATTCACTGCCAGGTTAAAGCTCCCTGACACACTGATGGTCAGACCCAGGTTTGTGTAGTTGCTGGTGTGTTCCAGGGTAGTGTTGCCTAGAGTGAAGTGGTATTTGTTTCCCTGAGATCTAGCTTTCTTCTGGAATATCATCATTTTGGTCTTAGCCATGTTTACTGCCAGGGCCCAGGTCTGCTTTAGCAGTGACAGGCTCTGCTGAAGACCCTGCTCTGTGAGCGACAGCAGGACCAGGTTATCTGCATAGAGCAGGAATTGAATTTCTGTGTCATGTAGAGTGAGGCCAGGGGCTGCAGACTGCTCCAGCACTGTGGCCAGCTCGTTGATATAGATGTTGAACAGTGTTGGGCTCAGACTGCAGACCTGTCTCACTCCACGCTCCTGTGTGAAGAATTCTGTTCTTTTGTTACCAATTTTCACACCACATTTATTTTCGGAATACATTGACTTTACAATGTCGAATACTTTACCACCTACGCAACTTTCAAGGAGTTTGAGGAATAAGGAAATTGAATCAGATGCCTTTAAATCAATATAGCAGGCGAATATGTTTCCTTTATTAGTTTCTCTCTCTCGCACTCTCTCTCTCCCTGTCTCAAGTTCAAGCTCCAATATTTTATTGGCATGACAAGTTCAACAAGTGCCAAAGATACACTGTTTTAGAGATCACAAAAGAACAGCCATGTGTGCGTGTCTCTCTCTCTCTCTCTCTCTCTCTCTCTCTCTCTCTCTCTCTCTCTCTCTCTCTCTCTCTCTCTCTCTCTGCCCCTCCCTCTCCCTCCCTCCCTCCCTGTGTTTATCTGAACTCTGGTCAGTGCTGCAGTTTGTTTGCTCAGCCTGTTTTAAGGTGATCTTGAAAGAGTTGCTCTCGTTTATCTCGTAGTGACATTTAAAACTAAACAGCAGGACTGGAAAACACCCAGAACCACGCAGGGCCAAAATCCACTGTGTGCTTAAGAGAAGGGCTGGTGCCAGGGTGACCAGCACCCTCAGAGTTCAAACTAAGAACTACTGGCTGTTGTGTATAGTATGCTTAAACAACTCCTATTATTTCCCGCTGAAAGCTTTAAGCTATAACATATTCAAAACATTAGGATTCAAATTGCTGTAGAATATTGAGTGGTTAGTTATGATTCTGCCGAGGTTGCTGGGCAATAATTCAAGCAGATCCACACACAGTCAAAATCAAACCCTACTAACTGAATTAACATTGGCAGGCTCGATCAGTGGTTAGAGAAAGGGGCTTGTTACCAGGAGGTTCAAATCCCGGCTCTGACTCGCTGTGTGTGACCCTGAGCAAGTCACTGAACCTCCTTGTGCTCCGTCCTTCGGATGAGACGTCAAACAAACAAGGTCCTATTGGAAGTGACTCTGCAGCAGCCACTGACTCCCTGTGTGTGTGTGACCTTGAGCAAGTCACTGAACCTCCTTGTGCTCCGTCCTTCAGATGAGACGTCAAACAAACAAGGTCCTATTGGAAGTGACTCTGCAGCAGCCACTGACTCCCTGTGTGTGTGTGACCCTGAGCAAGTCACTGAACCTCCTTGTGCTCCGTCCTTCAGATGAGACGTCAAACAAACAAGGTCCTATTGGAAGTGACTCTGCAGCAGCAGCAGCAGCAGCATTTGTTGATGAAGCAGAGGAAAAAGTGTCTGCTGAATGAATAAGGGGAGACGATGCACACACATCTGTTTCAATGACTAAAATAACTAGTCATTTTTTTAATCAACAGACATGGACCCATTTCAACAAAAGCACATGCATTTACCAATCAAGAATATGCCGCTTGCTTGAGTTTAAAGCAGTTAATATATTTTATTATATTTTATTATTATTATTATTATTATTATTATTATTATTATTATTATTATAATTTAAAAACATGAAAAATTACTTTGTATGTCTCCAGATGTCTTTGGCTTAACTGACCCAACTTGACTACAACTGTTTTGAAACGACAAAGTTGTGCTTTGTGTATTAATATTGTTTTGGGAACTTTGTTACAGTTTTTTTGTAAATCTTGGCGTATGAAACATTAAAATAGTTCATTGCTGTAAACAAATTGTTTGTACTTTTGTTTAACTTTGGAAGAGCTGAGCTTTGAATATCGTCCTGCTGCTGTACTTCATGTACAGCTAACGTTAGATAGATGATAACGTTTTTAAATGTTAGAACTGGAAAAATGAGCTGCGAGTCCTGGAAGTCGAAGGCTGGTTCTCTTGACCGTGTTGTTCTGTTTTCTCTGCATGATGCTGGTGTCGACTTGTTCGTTGTGTTTCCAGTGTGTTTGTTTTGCATTTCACTTGTTAGGTTTCTTCTAAGCCGTTCTCTTCAGTGACAGGAAATGCATAGTAGGTCCACACTGGTGATTGTATAATGTTGAAGGACTCTCAATTCCAGGTTCTTGAGTTTCATTTTCACCAAGCTTCGAGTCGCTCCCCACCATTGCTCTTGAATCCAATTCCAGAAGCCGCTGTGCTTCACAGTGCATCATGGGATACACCCAGCGGTCCAGATAAGCTGCGTACCTGCCGTTTTTACGAATGAAAATTTTTTAATTTAAAGCGTAAAAATATGCATTGCAATTTTGCTGCACAGCTTGTCTGCCTCCCCTAAAACTCCCACTAATAACAACATCTCCCAGAATACAATGTCTTCACTTACTAGGAAACTACACAAGAAAAAACAACCCAGCAAACATTATCCAAACTCTGGCTAGCCCTGTTGTCTTTGCAGCCACAGTAAGAATAAGGAAAATTTGAAGCTACACAGGTTGAAGCGTAGTAGGGATATCAGTTAAGCCTCCAAATATAGCAAGCGATTAATTGGGCACACAAAATCGAATTGTTCGACTAAATATCGATGATTGTATTATTATTATTATTTGTTTATTTAGCAGACGCCTTTATCCAAGGCGACTTACAGAGACTATGGTGTGTGAACTATGCATCAGCTGCAGAGTCACTTACAACAACGCCTCACCCGAAAGACGGAGCACAAGGAGGTTAAGTGACTTGCTCAGGGTCACACAATGAGTCAGTGGCTGAGGTGGGATTTGAACCGGGGACCTCCTGGTTACAAGCCCTTTTCTTTAACCACAGGACCACACAGCCTCCTATATACATTTTCGGTCCATTCCTCTCCCCCCGATGTGATTATTTTAATATCATTGCAGTTAAGTAAAAGCCTGTGAATGCGAGGGGTAATTAGAACATAAGAAGAACATGAGAAAGTTTACAAACGAGAGGAGGCCATTCGGCCCATCTTGCTCGTTTGGTTGTTAGTAGCTTATTGATCCCAGAATCTCATCAAGCAGCATAAAGACAAAAAGAAAAACTAAACCCACAACATTCGCAACAAGCCTAAAGCAAGTTTAACATACTACAGGAGTGTTACTAAAATATTTATTCCAAACACATTACAGTACTGTGGAATGTAAGCTATAGAAACTAGACATGAGTTTATGAAAAACATCTTGTTTATTCAGTGACGGCTGCAGCATCACACATTGCATCTTGCTAATACTGTACCACCTAACCTTCACTATCAGTGAAACACACAATGTGGAAGTCCATGCCTATTATAATAATAATAACAATAATACAGATGACTCCGCATAACTGCATAGACTGTGGACCGGTGTGACACTATGCACATAGCTGGAGTATGCAGATAACAGGAGTAAGGGAATACAATGGGATACAATGGGTCTATGCATCGTGTACATGTATATATGACTTGCCTGAATCAGATTCACAACATTATTTTCCATTTCCTTATTTGATTGCACGTAACATAAATACAACTTCAAAACAGTAAGCAAACTTGATATATGGGCAGCAGTGTGGAGTAGTGGTTAAGGCTCTGGACTCTTGACTGGAGGGTCGTGGGTTCAATCCCTGGTAGGGGACACTGCTGCTGTACCCTTGAGCAAGGTACTTTACCTAGATTGCTCCAGTAAAAAAACCCAACTGTATAAATTGGTAATTGTATGTAAAAAATAATATGATATCTTGTAACAATTGTAAGTCGCCTTGGATAAGGGCGTCTGCTAAGAAATAAATACTAATAATATATGGTGCAGTATACCTGTAAAACATTCAGACTTCACTTCTCCACAGCAACACTTATGAAAAGTAAAAAAATGATAAAAAAGTACAATGTAGCTGACATGAAGTTCATGTTAAGCATTAAACTTAAAGAACTGTACATAGCCTACAACTTAGAAAAAACTCAAGTGATTGCAAACTGCAGTATAGACTCATCTAGCCTATATATATATATATATATATATATATATATATATATATATATATACTGTATATAGTGTAAAAAAAAAACTGTCACAAGACTGAAAACCATTTGCCTTCATGAAGGCTTGTATACAGTGCAGTATATTTAATTTAAAGTAACTTAATCAGAAAAAAGAAAGACAAACCAACGAAAAACTGGTACGTTATACAGTGCTACTGTATTCTCTGGCAACGCAGGAAAAAAAAAAAAAGATGTGTACAGTGTTGTGTCTCTGAGTTAAGAAAAACTTCTTAGGCTGTTCGGAAGCTGATTGCTTTATTATAATAACTCCAGGAAAACCAATCGGAATTCAAAAGGATGACACTTTTATTAGCAAAATAATTCAGCATAACATCACGCGCTCAGCTCCCAAATCCACTCTGCTCGCTTCTAGCGCGCTGTCACCTTATCTCCTAATATGGAACTAATGTTATTAGTAATTTTCAACTCTTAAAAGACTACATATCCCACATACAGTACCTTACTGTAGATATTGTGACTACAACATAGGAAAAAAGTCTTTGATAGAAACCTGCACAGTATCTGGCCTGAGTTTTACAGGTTCTCTTCGCCATTTTCTTATTTTTTCCACCGTTGTAAATACATATGCGCATAACAACAGCACGTTGAAAGAACACGTGGACTGCATTATGCAATCAGCCGAAGTAAAATGCATTGTACAACCTACTTCGGGAGCACACAGCTTCATGCAGCAGTGTGGAGTAGTGGTTAGGGCTCTGGACTCTTGACCGGAGGGTCGTGGGTTCAATCCCAGGTGGGGGACACTGCTGCTGTACCCTTGAGCAAGGTACTTTACCTAGATTGCTCCAGTAAAAACCCAACTGTAGAAATGGGGAATTGTATGTAAAAATAATGTTATCTTGTAACAATTGTAAGTCGCCCTGGATAAGGACGTCTGCTAAGAAATAAATAATAATAATAATGCAATAAAGCGAATTATGCATTTAGACGATATGCATTTAACCGTATCATATAATCATAGAAAACAATGCATTAAAAAACGGGACCAGTTGCATGCTATGCAATTAAACAATGCATGCAAATAAGATGAGTCGACTGTGATACAAATAAATTGCTTTACTTACCACACTCTCTCCTCGTTCTGAATATGCCCTTCTTCAGCTTCCACCTGTGGCCCCTGGTTCTGTTCTCTCTGACCTGTGAGAAATAATTCTCAGCAGTTACTTTGCTAAACCCCTTGACAATTAAATACCTTAAGTCTCTTCCGGTTCTCCTTCTTTCTAGGCTGTACAGATTCAGCTCTTTCAGTCTATCTTCATATGACATGCCCTTCAATCCTGGAATTAATCGCGTTGCTCTCCTCTATACCTGTTCCCTAGTGCAAGACTTTTGTTCACATTAAATTCCATCTGCCATGTGTCAGCCCAAGCTTGAATCTGGTCTAAATCTCTTTGTATTATTGAAGTTGCTGATTGGGAGTTGGCTAACCCTCCCAGTTTTGTGTTGCTGCACATTTGCATAGCTCACTGATTATGTCTTGGTCCAAATCATTTATATAGATTAAGAATAGCAATGGTCCCCAATACTGATCCCGTAGTACCCCACTTGTTACTTTACTCAAGTTTGATGCCTGGCCTCTAATGATAACTCTGCTTCCTAACTTGTAAGCAGTTATGAATCCATGCTGTTGCTCTACCATTTATTCCTACTGATTTAATCTTTAGATACAGCCTTTCGTGCGGTACTTTGTCAAATACCTTTTGAAAATCTAAGTAAGATGATGTCACACGCACTATCCTTGTCCACTCTAGTAGTCACCTCCTGAAAGAAATCAGTAAATTAGTGCAACAGGATCGACCCTTCCTAAAGCCATGCTGGCTGTCTCCTATAATGTTATCATATACATATTCCTCCATTTTGGTCCTTATTCTAGTTTCCATGATTTTACATATGATTGATGTTAAACTCAGGGCATGAAGTTAAGGTCATGAAGGGCAAGGCAATGTTGCCTTCGTTGGGCGTGACGATTCAGGGGCACCAAGGCAGTTCTAGGGGGCAGAAAGGCAAATTATAAATCCAATCCAAGGGCACCATGGTGATTTCATACTCATTCATAAAACAACATAAAATAAATACAGAGAGACTATTATGTTGATGAAATGTTAATTCAAACAGACAAAATGTTTTCTGAGTGAGTCACACACTAATTGTTACAAAAATAAAATATCGGTCACTTTTCCATTGTAAAAATCCAATTTAAAAACAAGCTTCCATAATTGAAAAATACAAAGGGTAATTGCCATACAAATACATATTCAGGGTATTTTTACTAAAGTCTTTGTCACCCTGTTAACAAGAGTTAAATATAGTGCTTGTCTGTGTCTGTAATTGTAGGGCAGCAGTGTGGAGTAGTGGTTAGGGCTCTGGACTCTTGACCGGAGGGTTGTGGGTTGTGGGTTCAATCCCCAGTGGGGGACACTGCTGTTGTACCCTTGAGCAAGGTACTTTACCTAGATTGCTCCAGTAAAAACACAACTGTATAAATGGGTAATTGTATGTAAAAATAATGTGATATCTGTATAATGTGAAATAATGTATAATGTGATATGTTGTAACAATTGTAAGTCGCCCTGGATAAGGGCGTCTGCTAAGAAATAAATAATAATAATAATAATAATAATAATAATAATTAAAGCTTTTTTAAAACCCTCTAGCCATTTAGGGTAAGCAAGTTCAACTGGATTTCCTATAACATGCTGTCCGCTGGTGAAGCGAACGTTTAATCAATGCGTTTTCAAATGCTAAAAATAGTATTCTTTCACAAATTTGATTTGCATGGAGAATTGGATGTTATTATTACACGGCACAAATAAGCGATGTCTGAAGGGAAAGATAGATTTTCAGGCAAACTGGCTGAAGATTTACCCATGGCTGGAGTGTGATAACGATAGTGGTCAAATCAGTCTGCAGTGTGTCTGCGCAACTGTAGTTTACTAACCACTGTAACCTGTACAAAGAACGCGGCTTTGAAAAGGAAAAAAAAAAAAACTTTAAGTAGAAACTTGGTCAAGCAATTGAGAACATAAGAAGAACATAAGAAAGTTTCCAAACGAGAAGAGGCCATTCAGCCCATCTTGCTCGTTTGGTTGTTAGTAGCTTATTGATCCCAGAATCTCATCAAGCAGCTTCTTGAAGGATCCCAGGGTGTCAGCTTCAACAACATTACTGGGGAGTTGGTTCCAGACCCTCACAATTCTCTGTGTAAAAAAGTGCCTCCTATTTTCTGCCCCTTTATCTAATCTCCATTTGTGACCCCTGGTCCTTGTTTCTTTTTTTAAGTCAAAAAAGTCCCCTGGGTCGACATTGTCTATACCAGCTGTTCATCACAATGATGAACAGCTGGATGTACATAATGTTAGATGTTTACATTTCAGAGACTTTATATAGTTTCACAGTTCTTGAAATTTACAGTTGCAAAGGATTTACAGTTTTGTTGTGGTGCATTGCTGGACCCTCGATTCAGAATAAGAAAGGTATGCTGTTTTAAAGCACACACATTTAACTCCTTTTGTGAAAGCCCAGTTTTACTTGTTAAAAGGCAGAACTATGTAGGTAGTGAGGTATTACACAAGTAAATGAAAACAGAAATCGATCCACTTCTCTATATCGTGTTTCGTTCTCTATTCTGTTATCTCTCCTACTCGTTTCATAACGCAGGGAGCTGCTGTTTGAACCATGTAAGTATTTGAGCAAAACTAACTACCTATTTGTGTGCATTTTTAGCGTTGATGTTTTGGGAGGAATAACACCGAATTACAAACAGCAACGTTCACTGAAACGTCTGTATAAATTAGCAATGTATGCACACTGAAGATGTGGAAGGAGTCAGAATGTGTATTGCACTGTTGCATTTTAAAGTGTTGCAATTTTAAGCACAGAATCAGATCTCTTAATACCATATATGATCATAGAATATGTGATTGTGTAATGTGGTGTACGTTATGTGTGTTTTTGTTATTTTTTACTAAGCTGTAAATTAAAAAAGGAAATTTAAATATAGGTCTACATTACTTGAAGGATGTTCACGTGCATGTGAAATAGCGGACAGCGAAGCATCGAAAACAAACAGATTAAATTGCAGCTGCTAAAGAAATGGCCTGAAAACTCTCTGCTGTTTGATATTTTTTGTGAAGTGACTAAATGATCCAAACACAGTGGATTGCAAACTGTGCAAGAGGCTCTTAACATGTGAAGGCACAGCCAATTTCTGCAGTACTTGATGTGAGTTCACATTAATATTATCATTGTCAGGATGAATTGTTGTGCACCCATGTCTTACCTGAACTTCAGGTAAATCCTAGAACACTTCGCTGCCGCTTTAGACAGCTCTTCTTCCTTCTTTCTTTTTAAACGTTTTTGAATTAGCATGGAGCTCACAGACGCAAAAATCACACAGTGACACTGCCAGTGAACACGTGTGATTAAGAACATGAGAAGAACATAAGAAAGTTTACAAACGAGAGGAGGCCATTCAGCCCATCTTGCTCGTTTGGTTGTTAGTAGCTTATTGATCCAAGAATCTCAACAAGCAGCTTCTTGAAGGATCCCACGGTGTCAGCTTCAACAACATTACTGGGGAGTTGGAAAATTTCTGGGGGGCGTGATCATATTGAGCTCAGCCTAACAACGTCCCTCCCTCTGTTTGCCCATCATTAACCAATGATACGGTACGTCTTTCTTGAGGCTTAGTGCTGGGAGGTGCACAGTAAAAAGAATGGCAACAATAATACATTATGATAGTCATTTTCCCGCGGGGCGAGATTAGACAATTAAATTCAATTGTGACAGAATGGGCCAGCTGACACTCAGCAGGGTTGTGAACACGTTGTAGATTGGACGTGCTGAGCAGGGTTGTGAATGGGTTGCAGATCGGACGTGCTGAGCAGGGTTGTGAATGGGTTGCAGATCGGATGTGCTGAGCAGGGTTGTGAATGGGTTGTAGATCGGATGTGCTGAGCAGGGTTGTGAAATGGGTGCTGAGCAGATCGGATGGATGTGCTGAGCAGGGTTGTGAATGGGTTGTAGATCGGATGTGCTGAGCAGGGTTGTGAATGGGTTGCAGATCGGATCTGGATGTGAATGGGTTGCTGAGCAGGGTTGTGAATGGGTTGCAGATCGGATGTGCGGAGGGTTGTGAATGGGTTGCAGAGGATGTGCTGAGCAGGGTTTGAATGGGTTGAGATCGGATGTGCTGAGCAGGGTTGTGAATGGGTTGTAGATCGGATGTGCTGAGCAGGGTTGTGAATGGGTTGCAGATCGGATGTGCTGAGCAGGGTTGTGAATGGGTTTGTGAGCAGATCGGATGTGCTGAGCAGGGTTGTGAATGGGTTGCAGATCGGATGTGCTGAGCAGGGTTGTGAATGGGTTGCAGATCGGATGTGCTGAGCAGGGTTGTGAATGGGTTGCAGATCGGATGTGCTGAGCAGGGTTGTGAATGGGTTGCAGATCGGATGTGCTGAGCAGGGTTGTGAATGGGTTGTAGATCGGGATGTGCTGAGCAGGGTTGTGAATGGGTTGCAGATCGGTTGCAGGGTTGTGAATGGGTTGTAGATCGGATGTGCTGAGCAGGGTTGTGAATGGGTTGCAGATCGGATGTGCTGAGCAGGGTTGTGAATGGGTTGTAGATCGGATGTGCTGAGCAGGGTTGCAGATCGGATGTGCTGAGCAGGGTTGTGAATGGGTTGCAGATCGGATGTGCTGAGCAGGGTTGTGAATGGGTTGCAGATCGGATGTGCTGAGCAGGGTTGGGAATGGGTTGAATGGGTGAGCAGAATGGGTTGCAGATCGGATGTGCTGAGCAGGGTTGTGAATGGGTTGCAGATCGGGGAATGGGTTTGATCAGAGGGTTGTGGATGTGCTGAGCAGGGTTGTGAATGGGTTGTAGATCGGATGTGCTGAGCAGGGTTGTGAATGGGTTGCAGATCGGATGTGCTGAGCAGGGTTGTGAATGGGTTGTAGATCGGATGTGCTGAGCAGGGTTGTGAATGGGTTGCAGATCGGATGTGCTGAGCAGGGTTGTGAATGGGTTGCTGAGCAGGGTTGTGAATGGGTTGCAGAGATGCTGGAGGGTTGTGCTGAGCAGGGTTGTGAATGGGTTGCAGATCGGATGTGCTGAGCAGGGTTGTGAATGGGTTGCAGATCGGATGTGCTGAGCAGGGTTGTGAATGGGTTGCAGATCGGATGTGCTGAGCAGGGTTGTGAATGGGTTGCAGATCGGATGTGCTGAGCAGGGTTGTGAATGGGTTGCAGATCGGATGTGCTGAGCAGGGTTGTGAATAGATCGGTTGCTGAGCATGAATGGGTTGCAGATCGGATGCTGAGCAGGGTTGTGAATGGGTTGCAGATCGGACGTGCTGAGCAGGGTTGATCGGATGTGCTGAATGAATGGGTTGCAGATCGGATGAGCAGGGTTGTGAATAGATGCTGAGCAGGGTTGTGAATGGGTTGTGAATGGGTTGCAGATCGGATGTGCTGAGCAGGGTTGTGAATGGGTTGCAGATCGGATGTGCTGAGCAGGGTTGTGAATGGGTTGCAGATCGGATGTGCTGAGCAGGGTTGTGAATGGGTTGCAGATCGGATGTGCTGAGCAGGGTTGTGAATGGGGGTTGAGCAGGGTTGTGAATCGGATGTGCTGAGCAGGGTTGTGAATGGGTTGCAGATCGGATGTGCTGAGCAGGGTTGTGAATGGGTTGCAGATCGGATGTGCTGAGCAGGGTTGTGAATGGGTTGCAGATCGGATGATGAGCAGGGTTGTGAATGGGTTGCAGATCGGATGTGCTGAGCAGGGTTGTGAATGGGATGTTGCAGATCGGATGTGCTGAGCAGGGTTGTGAATGGGTTGCAGATCGGATGTGCTGAGCAGGGTTGTGAATGGGTTGCAGATCGGATGTGCTGAGCAGGGTTGTGAATGGGTTGCAGATCGGATGTGCTGAGAGGGTTGTGAATGGGTGCAGATCGGATGTGCTGAGCAGGGTTGTGAATGGGTTGCAGATCGGATGTGCTGAGCAGGGTTGTGAATGGGTTGCAGATTGGATGTGCAGAATGGGTTGCAGATCGGATGTGCTGAGCAGGGTTGTGAATGGGTTGCAGATCGGATGTGAGCAGGGTTGTGAATGGGTTGCAGATCGGATGTGCTGAGCAGGGTTGTGAATGGGTTGCAGATCGGATGTGCTGAGCAGGGTTGTGAATGGGTTGCAGATCGGATGTGCTGAGCAGGGTTGTGAATGGGTTGCAGATGGGGTGTGCTGAGCAGGGTTGTGAATGGGTTGCAGATCGGATGTGCTGAGCAGGGTTGTGAATGGGTTGCAGATCGGATGTGCTGAGCAGGGTGAATGTTGAATGGGTTGCAGATGGGGATGTGCTGAGCAGGGTTGTGAATGGGTTGCAGATCGGATGTGCTGAGCAGGGTTGTGAATGGGTTGCAGATCGGATGTGCTGAGCAGGGGTGAATGTCGGAAGCAGGGTTTGAATGGGTTGCAGATCGGACGTGCTGAGCAGGGTTGTGAATGGGTTGCAGATCGGACGTGCTGAGCAGGGTTGTGAATGGGTTGCAGATCGGATGTGCTGCAGAATGGGTTGCAGATCGGATGTGCTGAGCAGGGTTGTGAATGGGGGATTGTGCTGAGATCGGACGTGCTGAGCAGGGTTGTGAATGGGTTGCAGATCGGATGTGCTGAGCAGGGGTGAATGGGTTGAATGGATGTTGCAGGGTTGTGAATGGGTTGCAGATCGGATGTGCTGAGCAGGGTTGTGAATGGGTTGCAGATCGGATGTGCTGAGCAGGGTTGTGGATGGGTTGTAGAGCGGATGTGCTGAGCAGGGTTGTGAATGGGTTGCAGATCGGATGTGCTGAGCAGGGTTGTGAATGGGTTGCAGATCGGATGTGCTGAGCAGGGTTGTGAATGGGTTGCAGATCGGATGTGCTGAGCAGGGGTGAATGGGTTGCAGATCGGATGTGCTGAAGGGTTGTGAATGGGTTGGATTGCTGAGCAGGGTTGTGAATGGGGATGTGCTGAGCAGGGTTGTGAATGGGTTGCAGATCGGATGTGCTGAGCAGGGTTGTGAATGGGTTGCAGATCGGATGTGCTGAGCAGGGTTGTGAATGGGTTGCAGATCGGTTGTGCTGAGCAGGGTTGTGAATGGGTTGCAGATCGGATGTGCTGAGCAGGGTTGTGAATGGGTTGCAGAGGGTTGAGCAGGGTGAATGGGTTGCAGATCGGATGTGCTGAGCAGGGTTGTGAATGGGTTGCAGATCGGATGTGCTGAGCAGGGTTGTGAATGGGTTGCAGATCGGATGTGCTGAGCAGGGTTGTGAATGGGTTGTAGATCGGATGTGCTGAGCAGGGTGAATGGGTTGCAGATCGGATGAGCAGGGTTGCAGATCGGTTGCTGTGCTGAGCAGGGTTGTGAATGGGTTGCAGATCGGATGTGCTGAGCAGGGTTGTGAATGGGTTGTGAATGGAGCAGAGGGCTGAGCAGGGTTGTGAATGGGTTGAGCAGGGTTGTGAATGGGTTGCAGATCGGATGTGCTGAGCAGGGTTGTGAATGGGTTGCAGATCGGATGTGCTGAGCAGGGTTGTGAATGGGTTGCAGATCAGATGTTTTTTTAAATTTGAGAGGCACTGTGGCAATTGTCGCCGGTGCTGTTGGTTATTTCACACCCTGTAAACTTACAGGTCTGTAGTTCCCAGGGTCAAATTTGTCTCCCTTTTAAATATAGGAACAACATTGCCAATTTTCCAATCCAGTGCGATGGCTCCATTATTTGTAGATTTATTGAATATATAATATATTGGTTTATTGGAGGCAGTGTGGTCCAGTGGTTAAAGAAAAGGGCTTATAACCAGGAGGTCCCCGGTTCAAATCCCACCTCAGCCACTGATTCATTGTGTGACCCTGAGCAAGTCACTTAACCTCCTTGTGCTCCGTCTTTCGGGTGAGACGTAGTTGTAAGTGACTCTGCAGCTGATGCATAGTTCACACACCCTAGTCTCTGTAAGTCGCCTTGGATAAAGGCGTCTGCTAAATAAACAAATAATAATAATAATAATAAAAATCTGTTCTCTAGTTTCCCTAAGGACTCCTGGACAGATTCCATCGGGCCCTGAGGATTTGTTTATTTGAAGTGCTGCTAGCTCTCTTAGTACTTAATTCTCTTCTATAACAAACTCTAGTAATGATGTTTGTGTACATTCTGTTAACCTTGGTATATTGTATAAATCCTCCTTTTGTAAATACTTGTACAGAGTATTAAGTACATCTGTGATGTGGTTGTCTTTAGTCACTAAGTCACCACTGCTGTCACGTAAACTACTGACTTCCTCTTTCAGTTTCCTCTTAGCATTAACATACTGAAAAAACCCTTTACGTTTAAGTTTACTATCTGCCACCACTTGTCTCTCGAATTCCCTTTTCGCTCTCCTGGTCTGCTTTTTAAGGTCTCTACAGGCCTCTCTGTATTCTATTTGTGAGTCTGCTCCCTTTGATTTAATAGAAAGATATAGTTATTTTATTTTTAATAACCAGCTTAATAGATCGATTTACCCATCGTGGTTTCTTTTTCTTAAAGTTTACCGTTTCTCATTTTTGGGATAAATTTATCCTGCATTTTTTATATAAATTGAATCAATTGTTTCCTTCATTAGTGTTTATCTAACATTATATCTGCTCTCCTGAAATTGTAAACCATTGTTTTCACAAACTTTATCATATTATGATCACTTATTCCCAGTGGTTCTATTACCTGTGTGTATCCTTGCTTCATTGTTTGTTAATACCAAATCTAGACATGAATTGTATCTAGTCGGGGCATTCACCATTTGTGATAACAAGCAATCTTGCACTAACTCTATCATTCCCATGTCTGAACTGTTGGCTGAGGTCATGTGGGCCCAGTTGATGTTTGGGAAGTTAAAGTCTTACTTATTTTTTTGATTATAAGTTTTCATTTAGTGATTCATCAGAACCTGGGGGCCTATAACAGACTCCCACTATTAAACCTTTAGATTTGATTTGACTTCATTTAATCCATATTGATTCATTGTTGTTACCATTACTTTCCAGTATTTCCCATTCTAAGTCGTTTTTAATGTATATTGAGACCCCTCCCTCTCTTTTATCGTGTCTGTCTTTCCTAACTAACCTCTATCCTTCCATGTTAAACTCGTCTCCATCGTTTGGAGTGAACCAGCATTCTGTTATCCCTATAATATCATAGCTATCCACATTCACTACGGCTTCTAATTCTAGAAATGTATTTCTAATGCTTCTTGCATTTAAATAGAGGCATTTCAGTTCATAAACATTGGCAACAATTTGGTTGCACTTTGCTGTGTAGTGTAGCTCCCCCTGGCTCTATCCTCCCTGCCCCCCAGTTCCCTAGTGGAAGCTCTGCCTGATTACTCTGTTAACTGTCTACCCCCAGTGCACTGGACCCCCTCCTGTTCAGGTGCAGCCCGTCCCACCTGTACAGACCTCGCCCCGTTGAGAAGGTTCCCCAGTGCCCCATAACCCTGCGCCCCTCTTGCCTACACCAGTTTTTTAGCCACGTGTTAAATCTTCTAATCATCGCTTGTCGTCTTGGCCCTGCGCATGACACTGGCAGTATTTCCGAGAAAACTACCGTAGAGGCTCTGCTTTTAACCCTTATCGGTCCATTTATTCAGTGTGTCTCAGGCACGTCGGGTCCAATTTATTTTCACACGCGCAGTTTATTTTAGACGCACTGTTTAAAAGTATTTTTTTTCACAGTAAAACAGGTTTAAAAGGCACTGCATATCAACAGGACACTCAGTACTGCATCTCCAGCCCCGCCCCACCCCTTGTTTGCTGTATTTTTCACATACCTCTTCATAGTCGTGCATACCGATAAATCATCTCCTGATCACTCGTTTTATCACCAAACTCCTCAATAATGCGATCCAAGTCGTTATTTTATTACTATAACATCTCAAAAAAAGCTCTGCAAATGTCTGTGATATTCTTTGAGCGCTGGATGCGGAAGCAGCTATCTTGTTTGTGTATGTCCGTGTTATCTATGTGGTGTCGGGTCTATCAGTATTCATGAGATACGCCCCTTTTTTTTTTTTTTCGGCTTCTCTCGGCTCCTATCGGTCTCACTCAGCCATTGAATGGTTTTCTTGGCTTTTTCCTGAGAAAAAACGACTAGAGACCTGTTTTTTTGCGTCTTTTGATGATGTCGGACAGGGTCCGACATTGGACCGGAAAGGGAAAATTGCGATGTCCGACCGGGTCTGACATAGGACCGCAAAGGGTTAATCCTTGCCCTAGCTCTATAAATGTATTTTGCAGAACCCCCTGACTCTGTTTCACTATGTCGTTTGTTCTTATGTGAACAACAACAACAACTGTATCCTCCCCGGCCCAGGCCAAGAGCCTGTCCTGCTTGTGATAATTCTGTTATAAATATCACAGCTATTAATTAATGGGTCATTTATCAGACGCTTTTATCCAAAGCAACTTGGAGACGAGAGGTTGAAACTATGCATCAACAACAACTGCTGCTGCAGAGTCACTAACAATAGGACCTTGATGTTTTACGTAATATGTAAATAAACCATTTCAACCATGCACGGAAAACCTGGCTCTCTCTCTCTCTCTCTCTCTCTCTGAATTATATGAAATGAACAGAATAAGCAAGAGAAAAGCAACAGGCAAGCGTATGTTAATAAACTATAATAATAAACTCACTGAAAAACTAACATTAACAAAACACCCATAACAGTAATTTATAAATAAGAGACTGAATTTGAACACACAAATGCTGCAGCCGCTCTCGATTACTCTCGTGAAGACAAGCCAGTGTCGAAAAGACTGAACCATTTTGAGTATGACGATGATGATGAGTTATCAGGTTATAAAAAGGTTGCTTGATCAGTTTTGAATCGGTGAACAACGGATCGCTAGCAGTGTCAAGAAGGTGTTCTTTTAAGCGAAGTTCCTGTTCCTTTAGGCGGAGCATTTACAATGGGAAAAATCTGTTTCGCCACAAGGGTGTTCTCTTAGGTGAAGTCTTCTCTTAGGAGGTGTTCCTATAGGTGGAAGTGTTCTCTTAGGAGGTGTTCTCTTAGGTGAAGTGTTCTCTTAGGAGGTCTTCTCAGGTGAAGTGTTCTCTTAGGAGGTGTTCCTATAGGTGGAAGTGTTCTCTTAGAAGGTGCTCCTATACACGGAGGTGTTCTCTTAGGTGAAGTGTTCTCTTAGGAGGTCTTCTCTTGGGTGAAGTGTTCTCTTAGGAGGTCTTCTCTTGGGTGAAGTGTTCTCTTAGGAGGTGTTCCTATAGGTGGAAGTGTTCTCTTAGGAGGGTCTTCTCTTAGGAGGTCTTCTCTTGGGTGAAGTGTTCTCTTAGGAGGTCTTCTCTTGGGTGAAGTGTTCTCTTAGGAGGTCTTCTCTTGGGTGAAGTGTTCTCTTAGGAGGTGTTCCTATAGGTGGAAGTGTTCTCAGAGAAGGTGTTCCTCTTAGGAGGTGTTCTCTTGGGTGAAGTCTTCTCTTAGGAGGTGTTCCTATAGGTGGAAGTGTTCTCTTAGGAGGTGTTCTCTTAGGTGAAGTGTTCTCTTAGGAGGTCTTCTCAGGTGAAGTGTTCTCTTAGGAGGTGTTCCTATAGGTGGAAGTGTTCTCTTAGAAGGTGCTCCTGTACACGGAGGTGTTCTCTTAGGTGAAGTGTTCTCTTAGGAGGTCTTCTCTTGGGTGAAGTGTTCTCTTAGGAGGTCTTCTCTTGGGTGAAGTGTTCTCTTAGGAGGTGTTCCTATAGGTGGAAGTGTTCTCTTAGGAGGTCTTCTCTTGGGTGAAGTGTTCTCTTAGGAGGTCTTCTCTTGGGTGAAGTGTTCTCTTAGGAGGTCTTCTCTTGGGTGAAGTGTTCTCTTAGGAGGTGTTCCTATAGGTGGAAGTGTTCTCTTAGAAGGTGTTCCTATACAGGGAGGTGTTCTCTTAGGTGAAGTGTTCTCTCATATTTATAAAATATAGCGATACAAGATACAGCTGTACCGTTGGTCTAATTATTTTTGAACACCATTTGTTTCCGCATCTTTTGGCAAACTGAGTTAATTAATAACAGTAATTAATATCAACTGTCTTTCGTTGTGTGTGACGTCAGTAGCACGGCTCGGCTCTGCAGTGGAAAAACAACCCAGACTCTAACCGCACTGTGAGGGCTCGGGGTACAGTGGAAAAGATGCATCGGGTGACGTGTTCTCTCAGGAGGTGTTCCTATACGCGCAGACGACGTTGAAAAAGACACTTTACACTCGGAGCACGCTCATCATAGCTAAATAAAAAAATCACTGCAGAATAATGAAACTGTGAACGGTTGGCAGGTCAAATAAAATGCATTCCTCCCTGAATTCTACAGCAGCAGAGACTCCATTCACACAGTGAGCAGGACGATACGAGCGCTGGAATTATTTCAGCGTTCACGCCAAACTAGTAACACAAAAACAGGAGGGTTTATTGGTTGATTACACTTTAGTTATGGGGCTCTATCACGGTATTATTCACAGAACACTTTTTGTGCCCCCATTCTCTTCCCTCTGATTGACTTTATTAACAGTACCACTGGTCCCTCCCTTTAAAGGAGCGCTGACCATCTTTAAAATCCATTCTCTCACCTCTTATTAGCTTTATTAACATGATCACTGGCCCCTCCCTTTAAAGGAGCGCTGACCATCTTTAAAATCCATTCTCTCACCTCTTATTAGCTTTATTAACATGATCACTGGTCCCTCCCTTTAAAGGAGCGCTGACCATCTTTAAAATCCATTCTCTCACCTCTTATTAGCTTTATTAACATGATCACTGGCCCCTCCCTTTAAAGGAGCGCTGACCATCTTTAAAATCCATTCTCTCACCTCTTATTAGCTTTATTAACATGATCACTGGTCCCTCCCTTTAAAGGGCGCTGACCATCTTTAAAATCCATTCTCTCACCTCTTATTAGCTTTATTAACATGATCACTGGTCCCTCCCTTTAAAGGGCGCTGCCCATCTTTAAAATCCATTCTCTCACCTCTTATTAGCTTTATTAACATGATCACTGGTCCCTCCCTTTAAAGGAGCGCTGACCATCTTTAAAATCCATTCTCTCACCTCTTATTAGCTTTATTAACATGATCACTGGTCCCTCCCTTTAAAGGCGCTGACCATCTTTAAAATCCATTCTCTCACCTCTTATTAGCTTTATTAACATGATCACTGGTCCCCCCCTTTAAAGGCGCTGACCATCTTTAAAATCCATTCTCTCACCTCTTATTAGCTTTATTAACATGATCACTGGTCCCTCCCTTTAAAGGGCGCTGACCATCTTTAAAATCCATTCTCTCACCTCTTATTAGCTTTATTAACAGGATCACTGCTCCCCTCCCTTTAAAAATGGTGAGGATGCTGAGAGCTGACCATCTTTAAAATCCATTCTCCTCTCCTCTTATTAGCTTTATTAACATGATGTCACTGGTCCCTCCAAACTTGAGAAAAGAAAGAAGAGCTTCTGAAACCATCCTTTAAAAATCCAATTCAGGCTGACCTCTTAATCACAGAGTGAAGAGAGAACAGACCTGTATTAGTACAGGTGGAACGAGAGGGAGCGAGAGAGGGAATACAAGGGGAACACACGAGAAACTGAGAGAAGAGAAGGAAACTAAAACAGAACGGAGAAGAAGAAATGCTTCTGTGCCTGCAGATACTAATGGTGAAAGGGATTTGCTGAGAGCTGTAGACACAGACTTTGGTCACACACAGATAGACAGACACACACAGAGACACAGAGACGCTCAGACAGACAGTCACCCCCTCTCTCTCACTCCTCTGTGTGTGTGTGTGTAACCCCCAGGCTCCCCCATCTCCAAACCATGTGAGAAAAAGAAGGTCAAGAACATCGTCCACAACTACTCTGAGGCAGAGATCAAGGTGAGGACTGGGAACACTGGGAGGGACTGGGAATACTAGGATTGAACTGGGAGTAGTGGTGTTGAACTGTGTTTCACAATCTCCCACAAGAATCCCAGCTGCACCCCCTAGTGGTGTTTTCTGAAACTGCACCCTCCATGCTTCTATTAGGAGCCTTTTCAGAGTAGCAGCCCCCCCCCCCAGGTGATTTAAAAAGGCTGTAAGACACACACTATACAGGCAGTGTGATTGGATTAATCCTGTGATTCTGTAAGGGGAATCCTGTGATTCTGTAAGGCAGTGTGATTGTATTAATCCTGTGATTCTAAACTGGAGAAGAGTGTGATTGTATTAACTGTGATTCTGTAAAGTGTGATTGTATTAATCCTGTGAAAGGAAATAAGGCAGTGTGATTGTATTAATCCTGTGATTCTATAAGGCAGTGTGATTGTATTAATCCTGTGATTCTATAAGGCAATTGTATTAAGTGATTTTAAGGCATGATTTATTAATCCTGTGATTCAGTGATTGTATTAATCCTGTGATTCAGACAGTGATTGTATTAACACTATAAGGCAGTGTGATTGATAATCCTGTGATTCAGGCAGTGTGAGTATTAATCCTGTGATTCTGTAAAAGGCAGACAGACATTAATCCCCTTTCTCTTAATCCTGTGATTCTGCAAGGCTGTGTGTGATTGTATTAATCCTGTGATTCTGTAAGGCAGTGTGATTGTATTAATCCTGTGATTCTGTAAGGCAGTGTGATTGTATTAATCCTGTGATTCTGTAAGGCAGTGATTTGTATTAATCCTGTGATTCTGCAAGGCAGTGTGATTGTATTAATCCTGTGATTCTGCAAGGCAGTGTGATTGTATTAATCCTGTGATTCTGAACAAGGCAGTGTGATTGATTAATCCTGTGGTAAGGCAGTGTGATTGTATTAATCCTGTGATTCTATAAGGCAGTGTGATTGTATTAATCCTTGATTCTATAACTGTGATTTATTAATCTGTGATTCTGTAAGGCAGTGTGATTGTATTAATCCCAGCTGATTCTATAAGGCAGTGTGATTGTATTAATCCTGTGATTCTATAAGGCAGTCCATTGCTAATCTGTGATTCTTAGGCAGTGTGATTGTATTTCCTGTGATTCTATAAGGCAGTGTGATTGTATTAGCCCTGTGATTGATTTAAAAAAGATTGTAAGAATCCACTCTATAAGGCAGTGTGATTGTATTAATCCTGTGATTCTGTAAGGCAGTGTGATTGTATTAATCCTGTGATTCTGTAAGGCAGTGTGATTGTATTAATCCTGTGATTCTATAAGGCAGTGTGATTGTATTAATATTGATTCTGCAAGGCAGTGTGATTGTATTAATCCTGTGATTCTGTAAGGCAGTGTGATTGTATTAATCCTGTGATTCTGTAAGGCAGTGTGATTGTATTAATCCTGTGATTCTGTAAGGCAGTGTGATTGTATTAATCCTGTGATTCTATAAGGCAGTGTGATTGTATTAATCCTGTGATTCTGTAAGGCAGTGTGATTGTATTAATCCTGTGATTCTGTAAGGCAGTGTGATTGTATTAATCCTGTGATTCTGTAAGGCAGTGTGATTGTATTAATCAAGATCCTGTGATTCTGCAAGGCAGTGTGATTGTATTAATCCTGTGATTCTGTAAGGCAGTGTGATTGTATTAATCCTGTGATTCTGTAAGGCAGTGTGATTGTATTAATCCTGTGATTCTGTAAGGCAGTGTGATTGTATTAATCCTGTGATTCTGTAAGGCAGTGTGATTGTATTAATCCTGTGATTCTGCAAGGCAGTGTGATTGTATTAATCCTGTGATTCTGTAAGGCAGTGTGATTGTATTAATCCTGTGATTCTGTAAGGCAGTGTGATTGTATTAATCCTGTGATTCTATAAGGCAGTGTGATTGTATTAATCCTGTGATTCTATAAGGCAGTGTGATTGTATTAATCCTGTGATTCTGTAAGGCAGTGTGATTGTATTAATCCTGTGATTCTATAAGGCAGTGTGATTGTATTAATCCTGTGATTCTGTAAGGCAGTGTGATTTATATTTACACTTAACACACACACACTCAAAAACACAATTCTACCAAATCCTTGACCTTTATTATATTAATATAAAACTAAATCCAGCTGTATCATACATACAACTACAACTCTCATTGCGCTCTTTTTTAATCACCCAAACAAAAAACAACTCTAGAAAAAACAACAACTATCCTTAAACGGGATATCTTTGTCAAGTCATATTTTTAAAATCTTCTTTTTTCCTCTTCAACAGAACTAATTGAACTTTATTAAGTCGATATAATCAGTTAAATATGTGGATTATAAAGAGATTCCTAAATATATTTACAAAATATAGCGATACAAGATACAGCTGTACCGTTTGTCTATTCATTTTTGAACACCATTTGTTTCCGCATCTTTTGGCAAACTGAGTTAATTAATAACGGCTCGACTCTGCAGTGGAAAAACAACCCAGACTCCCTTTAATCGCACCGTGAGGGCTTGCTTGTGCGGTTGTACATAAACAGCCCCTTTCGCTCCTCTCCCTTCCTCTCTCCCCTCTCCTCCCTCCTCTCAGGTCCGTGAAGCCACCTCGAATGACCCATGGGGTCCGTCCAGCTCTCTCATGTCCGAGATCGCTGACCTCACCTACAACGTGGTGGCCTTCTCCGAGATCATGAGCATGGTGTGGAAGAGACTGAACGACCACGGCAAAAACTGGAGACACGTGTACAAGGTGAGAGGCTTGCAGGTCCAGCGATTAGAGAAAGGGTCTTGATACCAGGAGGTTCAAATCCCAGCTCAGCCACCGACTCGCTGTGTGTGACCCTGAGCAAGTCACTGAACCTCCTTGTGCTCCGTCCTTCAGATGAGATGTAAAACAAACGAGATCCTATTGGAAGTGACTCTGCAGCAGCAACAGTTGTTGATGAAGCATAGTTACCCCCTGGTCTCTAAGTCGCTTTGGATGAAAGCGTCTGCTGAATGACTCATTAATAATAATAATAATAATAATAATAATAATACTAATAATAATAATAATAATGTGGAGTAGTGGTTAGGGCTCTGGACTCTTGACCGGAGGGTCGTGGGTTCAATCCCAGGTGGGGGACACTGCTGCTGTACCCTTGAGCAAGGTACTTTACCTAGATTGCTCCAGTAAAAACCCAACTGTATAAATGGGGAATTGTATGCAAAAATAATGTGATATCTTGTAACAATTGTAAGTCGCCCTGGATAAGGGCGTCTGCTAAGAAATAAATAATAATAATAATAATCAATAGAAGATGAGAGGAGGGGTTGGGGGAGAGAATTGGATGGATGAGAGATGGAGGGGGTGAGAGATGGAGGGAGGGGAGCATGTGTGATATGTTCTGTATAGAGGGAGGGGGCTTAAACTGTCTATATTGGGAATGGGGGAGTTCTGTTAACTTGTCAATGTTAGTATTGATCAGTATGTATTATATTGACTCTTCTCTTTGGTTTCGACTCCCAGGCGATGACTCTGATGGAGTACCTCATTAAGACCGGGTCGGAGCGCGTGGCTCAACAGTGCAGGGAGAATATCTACGCGGTGCAGACGCTGAAGGACTTCCAGTACATCGACCGGGACGGGAAGGACCAGGGTGTGAACGTGCGCGAGAAAGCAAAGCAACTCGTAACGTTGCTGAAGGACGAGGAGAGGCTGAAAGAGGAGAGAGTGCACGCCCTGAAAACCAAGGAGAAGATGGGTGAGAGAGGGGAGAGGGGTGGAAGGGGGTAGGGGGGGTGGGTTTAGCCCATTGGGGGCCCTAAGCAGGAAAACATACCACACACAGCACATACTAATCCACTTTAAATAAGGTGAACGGTATTGGGAGTAAATAATGATAAAACACATAAACAGTACCTTGCTTTCATTAAAAGCGTTGTCTCCGGCACTTTTTGGGTGTCAAAGTCATCAGTCACGTCATCGTGTGACAGTTGTCTTCCTAAATCATGATTGATGCTTAGAATTGCCAATCCAGACAAACAGTCCTGAGCCATAGATGAGCGCAAGAATGTTTTTACCAGCTGTGAAAAGCTCCTCTCTGCAGAAGCTACCGTTCCTGGGAGTGTTACAGCAATTCTCAGTGCCATCCAAAGGTTAGGATAGATCTCTTTTAATTTGTTTTTTTGTGTATAAAGGAGAGGACTTCAAAAGCTGTCATTTTCTTTGGAAACAAACTGTATATGCTTGCAATATCTTGGAAAAGTTTGTTTCCATTGAGCTCTGATTCATGTTCGGAGCTCAGATAGTTTTTATAAGTTATTGCAGTGTTCGCTTAACGACTCCTTAGGCATTTGTTTCAAATCCCACAGTATTCCAAACTTGTCTTTAACACTTTTCATAGTTTGAAAACAGCAAGGATCATGAGCAGCACAGAGCGCTCTCCAGGCACAATCGCCAGACGCCTGCTTCACTTAAATATCAGAGTGGAAATCCACACAATGGAAATCGCACATGCGTGCAGGTGGAAAATGTGGACGTGATAGATTCTGTGTTTTTTTTTTTCATTAGCGGTTCACGTTGAGCTGCTAAACAAAGATTAAGAACATAAGAAGAACATAAGAATATAAGAACATAAGAAAGTTTCCAAACGAGAGGAGACCATTCAGCCCATCTTGCTCGTTTGGTTGTTTTTTGAATGCTTGAATCAGATCGCCGCGTAGTCTTCTTTGTTCAAGACTGAATAGATTCAATTCTTTTAGCCTGTCTGCATACGACATGCCTTTTAAACCCGGGATAATTCTGGTTGCTCTTCTTTGCACTCTTTCTAGAGCAGCAATATCCTTTTTGTAACGAGGTGACCAGAACTGAACACAATATTCTAGGTGAGGTCTTACTAATGCATTGTAAAGTTTTAACATTACTTCCCTTGATTTAAATTCAGCACTTCTCACAATATATTATTATTATTATTATTATTTATTTCTTAGCAGACGCCCTTATCCAGGGCGACTTACAATTGTTACAAGATATCACATTATACATTATTTCACATTATACAGATATCACATTATTTTTACATACAATTACCCATTTATACAGTTGGGTTTTTACTGGAGCAATCTAGGTAAAGTACCTTGCTCAAGGGTACAGCAGCAGTGTCCCCCACTGGGGATTGAACCCACAACCCTCCGGTCAAGAGTCCAGAGCCCTAACCACAACTCCACACTGCTGCCCTATATCCGAGCATCTTGTTGGCCTTTTTTATAGCTTCCCCACATTGTCTAGATGAAGACATTTCTGAGTCAACATAAACTCCTAGGTCTTTTTCATAGATCCCTTCTTCAATTTCAGTATCTCCCTGTGACAAAGACGGCCGGAGTGCGTGGCGTCAGACCAGAAACAGGAAGTAATACACAGAGACTTGGGGTTTTGGTGTATTTAATGATTAACAGACAGAACAGAAAATAAAAGGTTTGAAACAAAAACACAGGACACGGCACTTGAGCCAAAATAAACAGACAAACAAAAGACGAACACACACTAACAAACGGTGCACGGAGAGACAAACAAACACGGTGAGTACAAACACTTATAGATGATTTCACTAACGTTTCTCCTTCACTTTCTCACCCGTTCTCCACTCTCGAACAACCAACCCCGAGTGAGTGCTACGTGTCTCTATATATACTGTTGTGCTGGGGTTCAATTACTAATTAATTATTCACTTGAATCCCAGCACGTGAATTAATTCTGTGCAACCCCGTGCTCACATATTATTACATACTTTAAATGCACGTGAAGTGCAATCCCGTGCCTAAATACAATTATACAATTTAAATACTCGTGCTGCACACACCCATTTATATCCCGTGTACCAACTACAATACACCAACATTTACCACACCACACGCAACATACAACATATAAACGCACACAAGGGCAGGGCACATTGCCACACTTCCATATGATATTTATAATGCACATTTTTATTGCCTGTGTATAAATAAAATAAATAAAAAAAAAAAAAAACACCATGTTTTAGAGAACATATAATACCGTTAAAAAAAATTCAAGATCATTATTTTCTCTTACTTTCATTTTATTTGTGCATTTCTCCTGTGCACCCCCTATGACCCTTAGAGGTGCCCCTGGTTGAAAACCCCTGCTGTAGATCACAACTGAGAATCAGCGGTTGACAGGCATTTAGATTCAAGTATTCACCGAAAGAGAGAGGCGGAAATCCAGAGCAGTACTGCGACTGCTTTACTTGCACAGAAACAAAAAACCATGACTTCCATGTTCCAAAAGTCCACTGAAAACTGTGAAGCACGAAACACATTCAGTTTTGACCTGACAGAGGCGTTTGTTTGCACAAATATCCCTCTTGAAATATTGGACCACCAAAGGTTACGTCCAACTCCCCAGTAATGTTGTTGAAGCTGACACCCTGGGATCCTTCAAGAAGCTGCTTGATGAGATTCTGGGATCAATAAGCTACTAACAACCAAACGAGAAAGATGGGCTGAATGGCCTCCTCTCGTTTGTAAACTTTCTTATGTAAATTCTTCAGACTGAGTGTAGCACATGGTGGAGCGATTCCTTCATTAGCCCAGGTGAGACGTGAATACTTAGCTAAAGTTGCCGAGTATCACAAGCAGGAGATTATGGAATTGGTAAAACAGTCTGGTTGCTTTTCAGTGGTCACACTGACGAGTCGACTGATGCACAAGATCAGTATGGGTTACACATTTCTTTTGCAAGACCTAAATGGTGAACATGCATCTGACGTACTAGAACTGAAAGCTGTCCTTGCAGATACACTTTACCTACAGGCTGTTAATTACAACACCGTTTCACAAGCTATTGTAAAGTGTTTGAGTAACTTTGATGTTGATTTTGATGTCAGTGCATTTATCTCTATATTTGATGTTTAAAAAAAATAATAATCTGTACAAATAATTTATAAAATAGTTCCGTACACATTCCGCGAAATACGATACTTTTACCCGTGACACTGCTGTGAATTTGAAAGAAAATTTCCGTGATTTTTCCGTGACAGAATCGTTTTGCTGAAGCAGTTTTTAAACGTCCCTCTATTACTAAGTTAAGTGTTTTTGGATCGCTTTTTTGAAAACATTTTCTTGTTTATTTTCCCAGCATCCTCTGCGCCGACGCTGTCCGGAGTCAGCGCGAGTGCCCCGTTGGCAGGGGGCGTGTCTGGAGGAGGGGGCGTGGCCGGGGGCGTGCCCGGAGACCCAGAGCAGGCGTGGCCTCAGAGCAGCGGAGAGGAAGATCTGCAGCTTCAACTAGCACTGGCCATGAGCAAAGAGGAGGCAGAACAGGTAATGGAGAGAGGAGAGGAGAGCTGGGTGCTGGATTTGAATTATCTCTTTGTGGTCGTTGTTTTAAACATTGTTTTACATGCTGCGCTCAGGAGACCAGCGATCATTTATTTATGTATGTATGTATGTATGTATTATTTTATAAATGTGTTTTCTCCTCTCCTTTCGTCTCTCCCCTCTCTCCTCTTGTCTCTCCACTCTCCTCACGCTCTCTCTCTCTCCTCTCACTCTCTCTCTCCTCTCTCCGCCTTTCACTCCCTACACCCTCTCTCTTCTCTCTTCGCCTCTCTCCTCTCCTCTCACTGCCTCTGTCCTCTCTCCCCTCCTCTCTCCTCCTCTCACTAACTCCCTCTCTCGCCTCCTCACTCCCTACCTCTCTTCTCGCCTCTCTCCTGTCCTCTCACTGCCTCTCTCCTCTCTCCCCTCCTCTCTCCTCCTCTCACTAACTCCCTCTCCTCCTCTCACTCCCTCTCTCCTCTCCTCCTCTCACTCCCTCTCTCCTCTCCTCCTCTAACCCCCTCTCTCTCCTCTCCTCCTCCTCTCACTCTCTCACGCTCTCTCTCTCCCTAGTTGTCGGCTCCGCCCCCTCGGACGGACGATGAGCTGCAGTTGCGAGTGGCTCTCAGTTTGAGTCGCGAGGAGCATGACAAGGTCAGGGGTCAGGGGTCACGGAGGGAGGGAGGGGGGATGCAGGGAGAGGGGGAGGAGGAGAGAGAAAGAAAGAATGGAAACTGTCGATGCAAACAGAGACTCCACTGAAACACTGTTTCAGTGCTGGCTCAATCGAAGGGAGGAGGGTGCGGTCAATGCCATTCCCAGCCGCCCTGTGTGAAAGACTACAGCTCCCAGCATCCTGCTGGTGCTGAGCAGGCATGATGGGAGTTGTAGGTTGTTTTTTTTTCTGATTGTGCCTCTGAATGGTTCAAACCCTGTATAGGTTGCTGGTTGCTGCTTCTGAAAAGACTCCTGATAGGATTTGTTTCTGAAGTGAGGAGATTTTTATACAGAGAAAGTGTGTCTGGCAGCTAGGATTCTCCACACTGGAACGATTGAAGAGAAAAACCAGTGAAGAGGACAGGAGGGATTTCATACAGAGACTCGCAGGAGCACAGAAACCCAGCATTTCTGTTGGGAGTCTTTTCAGAAGCAGCAGTCAATGAGAGAGACACGCTCTTGGGTATTAATTGGGAGTGCTGGGTGATATTCGGGCACGGTGGAGATGGTTTGCAGACAAACTGGGAACTCTGGTTTTGTTCTCAGCTCTGTATTGGTAGATGGAAGGGTTTAAAGGTGATGGGTTACCCCCTCTCTCTCTCTCTCTCTCTCTCTCTCTCTCTCTCTCTCTCTCTCTCTCTCTCTTTCTCTCTCTAATTAATTAAACAAATGAGCACTAACAGTTCAACCAATCAGAAGCCTCTCCTCATATTTCCATGCTCCAAAATGAACCAATCAGAATCGAGTATTGACCAGCGCTGAGCAACATGTGGGCGTTGGGTGTAATCACCCCACCCTCTCTCTGTCCCTCTCTCTCTCCTTGCCTCTGTCCCCCTCTCTCTGTCCCTCCCTAACCCTCTATCCCCCTATCCCTTCCTAGCCATCTCTCCCTCTCTCTATCCCCCTCTTTCTCAAATCCCTCTAACCCTCTCGCTCCCTCTCTCCCTCTCTCTCCCCTAACCCTCTCTTCCTCTATCTATCCCTCTCTCTCTCCCAACCCTTTCTCCTTCTTTATCCCCGTCTTTCTCTGTCCCTTTCTAACCCTCTCTCTCTCTCTGTCCCTTTCTCTACCCCCTCTCTTTCTCTATCCCATCTTTCTCAACCCCCTCTCTTTCTCTTTATTCTCTTTTTTGTACATTTTCTGGATTGATAAAATTACTCATTATTTGTTTAAAACGCTTTTGTTCTGAAAACACGTTACTGAAAACAAAGGCTGTGGTCCTAATGTGCGTCTCTCTCCAATCTCCTCTCCCCTCTCTCTCCTCCTTCCTCCCACCTCCCTCCTCTCCCCTCTCTCCTCCCTCCTCCCTCCTTCCTCTCTCTCCTCTCTCCACTCCCTCCTCCCTCTCTCCCCTCTCCCCTTCCTCTCCTATCTCTTCTCTTCCTACTCCCTCCTCCCTCTCTCCTCCCTCCTTTCTCCTCTCCCCTCCCTCCTCCCTCTCCACTCTCCCCTCTATCCTCCCTCCTCCCTCTCTCCACTCTTCCCTCTCTCCACTTTCTTTGCTCTTTCCTTTCTTTCTCAGGAGGAGCGTTTGAGACGAGGTGATGATCTTCGTCTGCAGATGGCCTTGGAGGAGAGCAAGAGAGAGAAAGCCAAGCCTGAGGAGGTGAGAGGGGAGGGGAGAGGATAGCAGAGAGGGGAGAGAGGAGAGTGAAAGCCAAACCTGAGGAGGTGAGAGGGGAGGGGAGAGGATAGCAGAGAGGGGAGAGGAGAGAGAAAGCCAAACCTGAGGAGGGGAGAGGGGAGAGAAAGCCAAACCTGAGGAGGTGAGAGAGAGAGAGAGAGAGCCAAACCTGAGGAGGTGAGAGGGGAGGGGAGAGGAGAGAGAAAGCCAAACCTGAGGAGGGGAGAGGGGAGAGAAAGCCGAACCTGAGGAGGGGAGAGAGAGAGAGAGAGAGAGAGAGAGAGAGAGAACAGCCAGAGGGGGAGAGATGTAGGGGGAACCCCTGCTCTCACACTGACCCCTGCTTCCTGTCTGTTACCCACAGTCCTCTCTGATGGACCTGGCCAATGTTTTCCCCGCCTCTGCAACCTCTGTGAGCCCAGCTGACCCCTGGGGGGGCGGAGCCACTCAGAGCCAGGCCGGCACGGACCCCTGGGGCTCCGGAGGGGTCGCGATCTCTGCTGCTGACCCTTGGGGGTCGGGGGGTCAGCCGGTCCCAGCCAGCCACGCCCCCGCGACCTCCACTGACCCTTGGGGCGAGAGCGGGGGGGCTGTCAGCAAGGGGGACCCCTGGAGCTCCACAGCCGGTAAGAGAAATTGTTTGTGTGTCTGTGTGTTTATATGAGTGTCTCACTGCTGCATGTCTCACAGCTGCGTTATTGACGTGTGGATTTCTGTTTCTTCCTCCTCCGCAGTGACCCCTCCTCCTCCCAGCTTGGACCCCTGGGGTACCCCCGCGAGCCCCCCCCAGAGAGACCCCTGGAGCTCAGAGACGCCCCCCAGTTCCGATCCTTGGGGGGGTAGAGAGGGGCTGCAGCACAGCAACGGGACTGCAGGTGAGAGGGGGCTCCGGTACAGAGCTGTATTCTATGATTCTGTCTCTCAGTACAGAGCTGTATTCTGTGATTCTCTCTCTCTCAGTACAGAGCTGTATTCTGTGATTCTCTCTCTCAGTACAGAGCTGTATTCTGTGATTCTCTCTCTCAGTACAGAGCTGTATTCTGTGATCTCTCTCTCTCAGTACAGAGCTGTATTCTGTGATTCTCTCTCTACAGAGCTGTGTTCTATGAGTACAGAGCTGTATTCTGATTCTCTCTCTCTCAGTACAGAGCTGTATTCTGTGATTCTCTCTCTCAGTACAGAGCTGTATTCTACAGAGCTGATTCTGTGATTCTCTCAGTACAGAGCTGTATTCTGTGATTCTCTCTCAGTACAGAGCTGTGTTCTATGATTCTCTCTCAGTACAGAGCTGTATTCTGTGATTCTCTCTCTCAGTACAGAGCTGTATTCTGTGATTCTCTCTCTCAGTACAGAGCTGTATTCTGTGATTCTCTCAGTACAGAGCTGTGTTCTGTGATTCTCTCTGTTCTGTGATTCTCTCTCTCTCAGTTCTGTGATTCTGATTCTCTCTCAGTACAGAGCTGTATTCTGTGATTCTCTCTCAGTACAGAGCTGTATTCTGTGATTCTCTCTGTACAGAGCTGTATTCTGTGATTCTCTCTCTCGGTACAGAGCTGTATTCTGTGATTCTCTCTCAGTACAGAGCTGTGTTCTGTGATTCTCTCTCAGAGCTGTATTCTGTGATTCTCTCTCTCTCAGTACAGCTGTATTCTGTGATTCTTCTGTACAGATTCTGATTCTCTCTCTCAGTACAGAGCTGTATTCTGTGATTCTCTCTCTCAGTACAGAGCTGTATTCTGTGATTCTCTCTCAGTACAGAGCTCAGTACAGAGCTGTATTCTGTGATTCTCTCTCTCAGTACAGAGCTGTATTCTGTGATTCTCTCTCTCTCAGTACAGAGCTGTATTCTATGATTCTCTCTCAGTACAGAGCTGTATTCTGTGATTCTCTCTCTCAGTACAGAGCTGTGTTCTGTGATTCTCTCTCAGTCAGTACAGAGCTGTGTTCTGTGGCTGTGTTCTATGATTCTCTCTCTCAGTACAGAGCTGTATTCTGTGATTCTCTCTCAGTACAGAGCTGTGTTCTATGATTCTCTCTCAGTACAGAGCTGTATTCTGTGATTCTCTCTCTCTCAGTACAGAGCTGTATTCTGTGATTCTCTCTCAGTACAGAGGGGGGTTCTATGATTCTCTCTCAGTACAGAGCTGTATTCTGTGATTCTCTCTCAGTACAGAGCTGTATTCTGTGATTCTCTCTCTCAGTACAGACAGAGCTGTATTCTGTGATTTCTCTCTCAGTACAGAGCTGTATTCTGTGATTTCTCTCTCAGTACAGAGCTGTATTCTGTGATTCTCTCTCTCAGTACAGAGCTGTATTCTGTTCTCTCTTCTCTCTCAGTACAGAGCTGTATTCTGTGATTCTCTCTCTCAGTACAGAGCTGTATTCTGTGATTCTCTCTCTCAGTACAGAGCTGTATTCTGTGATTCTCTCTCTCAGTACAGAGCTGTATTCTGTGATTCTCTCTCAGTACAGAGCTGTATTCTGTGATTCTCTCTCTCAGTACAGAGCTGTGTTTCTGTGATTCTCTCTCTCAGTACAGAGCTGTATTCTGATGATTCTCTCTCAGTACAGAGCTGTGTTCTGTGATTCTCTCTCTCAGTACAGAGCTGTATTCTGTGATTTCTCTCTCAGTACAGAGCTGTATTCTGTGATCTCTCTCTCAGTACAGAGCTGTATTCTGTGATTCTCTCTCTGTACAGAGCTGTGTTCTGTGTTTCTCTCTCTCAGTACAGAGCTGTATTCTGTGATTCTCTCTCTCAGTACAGAGCTGTATTCTGATTCTCTCTACAGTACAGCTGTATTCTGTGATTCTCTCTCTCAGTACAGAGCTGTGTTCTGTGATTCTCTCTCAGTACAGAGCTGTATTCTGTGATTTCTCTCTCAGTACAGAGCTGTATTCTGTGATTCTCTCTCTCTCTCAGTACAGAGCTGTATTCTGTGAGCTGTCTCTCTCTCAGTACAGAGCTGTATTCTGTGATTTCTCTCTCAGTACAGAGCTGTATTCTGTGATTCTCTCTCTCAGTACAGAGCTGTGTTCTATGATTCTCTCTCTCAGTACAGAGCTGTATTCTGTGATTCTCTCTCTCAGTACAGAGCTGTATTCTGTGATTCTCTCTCTCAGTACAGAGCTGTATTCTGTGATTCTCTCTCAGTACAGAGCTGTATTCTGTGATTCTCTCTCAGTACAGAGCTGTGTTCTATGATTCTCTCTCAGTACAGAGCTGTATTCTGTGATTCTCTTTGCAGACTCTGACCTGGGTGAGGCTCCGCCCCCTCTCTCCCTTTCTCCGGACTCGTTCGATTTCTCCTCCATCGGCTCCTCTCTCCCTCCCTCGGTCCCTGCCCGGAAAACTCCGGAGTCCTTCCTGGGTCCCAACGCCTCGCTGGTGGATCTTGACTCGCTCGTCTCCCAGAAACCCAAAACCAGTGTGACCAGTGCTCCCAGTGCAGTCTCCGCTCCGGCCTCCAACCCATTCCTCAACACTGGTACGATGTGTGTTAGTGTGTGAGTGTGTCCTGTGTGTGTAAGTGTGTCTGTGTGAGTGTGTCTGTGTGGAAGTGTCTGTGAATGAGTGTGTGTGTGTCTGAATGTACTGTGTGTGTTGTAGTGTGTACAGTGTGTGTAAGTGTGTCTGTGTTGTAGTGTGTACTGTGTGTGTGTCTCTGTGACTAATATTTCTTTCACTCTCTCTCCTCTCTCTCTCTCAGGTGTCTCTACCAGCACCACCCCCTTCCTTCCTCCCGAGGGGTCTCCCCCAACCCCTTCTCCTCCTCGCCCCCTCCCCCCTCCTCATCCTCTCTCAACCTGGGCCAGTTATCCCAGTTCAACCAGCAGCAGCAGCAACAGCTCCGCACCAGTCCCTTGCCTCCCCCCCTCTCCATGGGAATGGTTCAGCCCGGGGCCCCCCCTCTCTCCATGGGAATGGTTCAGCCCGGGGTTCCCCCTCTCTCTATGGGAATGGTTCAGCCTGGGTTCCCCTATCCCACTGTCTCACCCCTAGGGGGTCCCGGGGGCCCCATTCTGATCGGGGCCCCTCATATGATGATGGGAATGCCAGTGGGCCTGCCCCCTCCCAGTATGACCAGTCTGCCCAGTAACAACCAGACCAGCACAGGAGGAGGAGCCAGCAGCACCAACCCATTCCTGCTGTGAGAGGGAGAGGGACTCATGTTTAAAATCATTCTCCTGCAATGTAACGTTCGGTCTGTATTTAGGGTTCTGAACCCAGGTTATTGTCTTTACACTCGATTGCACTGAATTCAGAAACACAAGAAATTCAACGACTAGCGTTTCCACTGCAAGTCTTTCTCAGTGTCGTCAGTGGAAACGTTAGTCATTGAATTCACACTGAAGACACTCAGAAAGCCTTGTAGTGAAAACGTTAGTCATTGAATTGATTAGTTACGTTTGTTTCAGTGTTGTATAAATTCAGTTCGATCGAGTGTTTAATAGTTCTAGATGGAATAAGAGTCTGGATGATTCAATATAGTGTGCAGTGTGCTGAATGAAATGCAACACAGGAGATAACGGGGTGTGTGTGTCTGTCCCTCCGTGTGTGTGTGTGTGTGTGTGTGTCTGTCTGTCTGTCTCCCTCCTGTGTGTGTGTGTGTGTGTGTCTGTCTCCCTCCCTCCCTGTGTGTGTGTGTGTGTCTGTGTGTGTGTGTGTGTGTGTGTGTGTGTGTGTCTGTCTGTCTCCCTCCCTGTGTGTGTGTGTGTCTGTTTGCCTGTGTATCAGTGTGTGTGTGCGCGTCTCCCTCCCTGTGTGTGTGTGTGTGTGTGTCTGTCTGTCTCCCTGTGTGTGTGTCTGTTTGCCTGTGTATCAGTGTGTGTGTGCGCATCTCCCTGTGTGTGTGTGTGTGTGTGTCTGTCTGTCTGTCTGTCAGTGTGTGTGTGTCTGTCTGTCTGTCAGTGTGTCTGTCTCCCTGTGTGTGTGTGTGTGTCTGTGTGTGTGTGTGTCTGTCTGTCTCCCTCCTGTGTGTGTGTGTGTGTGTGTGTGTGTCTGTCTGTCTCCCTCCCTGTGTGTGTGTGTCTGTTTGCCTGTGTATCAACAGCGTCTCCTCCCTGTGTGTGTGTGTGTGTGTGTGTCTGTCTGTCTCCCTGTGTGTGTGTCTGTTTGCCTGTGTATCAGTGTGTGTGTGCGCATCTCCCTCCCTGTGTGTGTGTGTGTGTCTGTCTGTCTGTCAGTGTGTGTGTGTCTGTCTGTCTGTCAGTGTGTCTGTCTCCTGTGTGTGTGTGTGTGTGTCTGTTTGCCTGTCAACAGACTGTTTGAGAAACTCCTCCACACTGTACATAACAAATCAGAGCATTACTCTCCCCCCCCTCTCTCTCTCTCTCTCTGGTTTCAATAAGCTCTGAGTTGCCTCCTCATCTCCCTGCCTGCAGTGCTGCCAAACGCTCTAATACAACCTTTTCAAAATGCATTCGGTTTCCCATTGCATTTTACTCAATTCCAGTTGTGAGCAGACGCCTCTACAGCCTGTCAGACAGGTGTGCCACTGGCTGTTAAAGTGTACGAGGGCGATTTTAAAATGATCATTCAAACCACAACGAGCACGCGAGAAACGTGTTCACTGAAGTGTTACCCCACATTCTCAACTCTCCTGTCATCCCAATGTTGATCCATCTGGGAGTTGCTCCCAGAAGAAGTGTGTCTATTTTTATTTGTATTCGGGGGGGGGAGGGGTCTTGATTACCCACAACCCCCTGCTCTCCCTGTATGTCTTTCTGTGTGTCGGTGATCGTTGCTGTTTTCTGAATCTTTGTGCAAAAAAAAAATGAATTTAAAATAAAAAAGAGGAATATATAGCTGAGAAAATGAACTGTAAATATGAGCTCAATTAAACAAATAATATTGATACTAGAAAGGGGAGAGGAGAACGGGGTTTGCCAAAACTGATCAAATTAAAACAAAAGAAAAAAAAAATCACACTGTTTCTTTTAACTTCGTTTAAAATACTGTTTGGGTGAAAACAAGAAAATTAATGAGAGAGCGGCGCCATCTGCTGGACATCTCCACGCATTGCACATAAATTATTGCTTTTATTTTTTTTATTATTTTGAATGGTTTCTTGTTGCTGTAGTTGTTTTTTTTTGTTTGTTTGTTTTTGGCAAACTGTTTTCTCCAGGATGGAAGTGTTGGGTTATTAAGAGACACTATGAAATGTTTTTAAACGTCTAAAATGAAAACAAACAAAAAGGATTATTAAATCAATAAAAATAATAATAATAATCAAATTGGTGTTGAGATGGAAAGTCTTTTGTTTTTATTTAGCAGACGCCTTTATCCAAGGCAACTTACAGAGACTAGGGTGTGTGAACTATGCATCAGCTGCAGAGTCACTTACAACTACGTCTCACCCGAAAGACAGAGCACAAGGAGGTTAAGTGACTTGCTCAGGGTCACACAATGAGTCAGTGGCTGAGGTGGGATTTGAACCGGGGACCTCCTGGTTATAAGCCCTTTTCTTTAACCACTGGACCACACAGCCTCCTATTATAATGGAGTGTGTGTGTCCTTTAATGTTGTTGAAGCTGACACCCTGGGATCCTTCAAGAAGCTGCTTGATGAGATTCGGGGATCAATAAGCTACTAACAACCAAACGAGCAAGATGGGCTGAATGGTCTCCTCTCGTTTGCAAACTTTCTTATGTTCTTATATAAAGACATAAACTCAATCCTGAATGCAGGGGAGGGGCTTAATACTGAATACACCCCCCCCCCCACCCCCAGAGACATACCGACACACAAACACACTGAGACACTGACACGCACATACACACTGAGACACACAGACACACAGAGACGAGCAGGTCCTAATAAAGTGGCCTAAAAAACAATTAAAATGACATTTTAAACGAGACTCTCTTAAAAGAACACGTACATGTGTAACACATGCTAGATAATCTTGAAATTAGTAAGAACCAACGCCATCTAGTGGTCTGACACTTTGGATCAAGTCTCCTTTAGTGTTGCTGGCAATACACTAGCTGTGCATTAGATGGCGCTATCACTTATATAAAGATGATCTAGCCGGTGTTACACAGGCCGCTAGATCTGAAGAGCACAGTCAAAGCAACACAGGCTGAGCCACAAATAACAAAAAACAGTGTCTGAGTTTGAGTGCAATGATACAAAGAGCTCGGAATGACTGGCAACAGCAGGGAAAGGGGGGGTGGGGTCACAACTTATTACTGCTGTATTTCTTTCATCCACAAGGGGCAGCAGAGTTAAAAGTTACTGCTGTATTCAGGTCTATATGATGTATCTAACAGGTCGCATTGATAATATCACTACTATACTATTGACAATTAATATTGTGCATCTATTCCATTATTATTATTGTTATTGTTATTATTATTAGTTTATTTGGCAGACCCCTTTATCCAAGGCAACTTGCAGGGGTTACAGGGCAGTACAGGGTTACAATACTACTAGAATACAATATGAACTAGGATGCAGCAAGTTAGGATTACAATCAGTTATATCTACAATGACATGATAGCAGTGCAACGATAGTGCATCAGCTGAGGATCCAGTAACGTGGTGCTGAGGGCAGGCGAGTCCCGGGCAGAGTTGATTGATGTAACTTGTGCTCAGTTTAGGGCGCTGGCTACGCGGTGTTGCTGTATACTATACATTCGTGTGGAAAACGAAGATTAAAAACGGGACAAGATTCAAAACCAGCATTTTCCAGAGTCTTGGGAAACATCGTCCTCAAAGCCAGGATGATCCGGGGAAAACATAGAACTACACTACCCGGGTCTGTCAAACACATTGAAACACATTCTAGGTGATGCTAAACATTTGGTCACAGCTGTGCACGTCACAATTAATGATTTAGATTCTGGTATAGTAAGCAAACTTGTTAAATTTGCAGACAACACAAAAATAGGAGCAGTGGCAAACACTGTTGCAGCACCAAAGGTCATTCAAAATGATCTAGACAGCATTCAGAACTGGGCAGACACATGGCAAATGACATTTAATAGAGAAAAGTGTAAAATACTGCAAGCAGGCAATAAAAATGTGCATTATAAATATCATATGGGAGATACTGAAATTGAAGAAGGAATCTATGAAAAAGACCTAGGAGTTTATGTTGACTCAGAAATGTCTTTATCTAGACAATGTGGGGAAGCTATAAAAAAGGCCAACAAGATGCTCGGATATATTGTGAGAAGTGTTGAATTTAAATCAAGGGAAGTAATGTTAAAACTTTACAATGCATTAGTAAGACCTCACCTAAAATATTGTGTTCAGTTCTGGTCACCTCGTCACAAAAAGGATATTGCTGCTCTAGAAAGAGTGCAAAGAAGAGCAACCAGAAATATCCCGGGTTTAAAATGCAGACAGGCTAAAAGAATTGAATCTATTCAGTCTTTAACAAAGAAGACTAAGCAGCGATCTGATTCAAGCATTCAAAATCCTAAAAGGTATAGACAATGTCGACCCAGGGGACTTTTTTGACCTGAAAAAAGAAACAAGGACCAGGGGTCACAAATTGGAGATTAGATAAAGGGGCATTCAGAACAGAAAATAGGAGGCATTTTTTTACACAGAGAATTGTGAGGGTCTGGAACCAACTCCCCAGTAATGTTGTTGAAGCTGACACCCTGGGATCCTTCAAGAAGCTGCTTGATGAGATTCTGGGATCAATAAGCTACTAACAACCAAACGAGCAAGATGGGCTGAATGGCCTCCTCTCGTTTGGAAACTTTCTTATGTTCTTCTTATGTTCATTGTTCAAGAATGCGCACTTTTAGATGCGCCTACAGTAGCTGAAGAATTGACTGAGTGGCCAGAAATAATAAAGCAACACTGACCTCTTGTGGTACGAAACCGCAACTGCAGCATCATACTCAACGACTGCGTCTTCTCTCTTTCTTTTTTTTTAAACAGCAAGTAAATCAGTGTGCGAAGCAGCTGTTACAGTATGCGAAGTGCAGCTTCAAGAGACTAGTCTCCAGGAATGCCACCTTTTGTTTCAGTTTCGCCTAAACGGATAAAAGAAGGAAATAGTTCGATCAACAGGAATTGCTTAAGTGGGGTCCGTCCGTCAACACGCCCCCCCGGGAACGAATTACCAACTTCCTGTGAGTGAGTGAGGGAGTGAGGGAGTGAGGGAGAGGGGGAGAGGGGAGGGGAGAGAGAGAAGAGGAAGAGAGTGTAACTTGACTGGTTTTGTCAAATATACAGATTCAGTTGTAATTTTGTACTTTAAAATCATCAGTCTACTAGAAGTTCAGTTTAAGATTACTAGACTTGCGTGTGTCTGTCTGTCTGTCTTTAATGAAACTAAACTCTTTTCAGAATGTAGTAAACTAACACAGACCCCAAGAAGAGGCTGTGTGGTCCAGTGGTTAAAGAAAAGGGCTTGTAACCAGGAGGTCCCCGGTTCAAATCCCACCTCAGCCACTGACTCATTGTGTGACCCTGAGCAAGTCACTTAACCTCCTTGTGCTCTGTCTTTCGGGTGAGATGTAATTGTAAGTGACTCTGCAGCTGATGCACAATTCACACACCCGAGTCTCTGTAAGTCGCCTTGGATAAAGGTGTCTGCTAAATAAACAAATAATAATAATAAAGAAGAAGGGATTATATTGTAGCGTCAAACTGAACAGGATTGTGGGGCTCTGTCTGTCTGTCTGTCTACAGCTTTAATGAAACTAAACTCTTTTCAGAATGTAGTAAACTAACACAGACCCCAAGAAGAAAGGATTATATTGTAGCGTCAAACTGAACAGGATTGTGGGGCTCTGTCTGTCTGTCTGCAGCTTTAATGAAACTAAACTCTTTTCAGAATGTAGTAAACTAACACAGACCCCAAGAAGAAGGGATTATATTGTAGCGTCAAACTGAACAGGATTGTGGGGCTCTGTCTGTCTGTCTGTCTGTCTGCAGCTTTAATGAAACTAAACTCTTTTCAGAATGTAGTAAACTAACACAGACCCCAAGAAGAAGGGATTATATTGTAGCGTCAAACTGAACAGGATTGTGGGGCAGACAGTTAGAATCACACTGTAACTGCAGTTTGAGATCACTAGACTATAGCTCTGGCCAAAAGTGTTGCATCATCACCCTCTATATAGAATGAACTAATTGAGCTTCATAAAGTGGAATAAAATCTGCTGAATAATGTGACCTTGTTAAGATATTGAATTACACACCGCTTTGAAGTTAACGAAAAACGTGACATTTGGAAATCTAACATGAAATACTGTGCTACTATTATGGCTTTCGGTAGTTTTTTGATTACATGATGTTAAATAAAACATCTAAATTATGTTCATAGAGTTTGTTTGTTTTTTTTAAATTATGTTTCAATCCTAAAATTCTAGGTGCTGTTACTCTTTTAGCCAGAGCTGTAGACTGTACTGTACTAGATACATAAATAAACATAATTTCAGGTTTAAAAGGTATTTTAATCTGTAAAATGATCATTTTTCTATGTCAGCATGTGGTTGTATTAGAATTGTTATAGTATCACTACAGGTAGAGAGAGATAGATAGATAGATAGATAGATAGATAGATAGATAGATAGATAGATAGATAGATAGATAGATAGATGGATGATAGATAGAAATTATATTCTTTTTGAAGCATGCCTGGCTAATATTGTACTCCAGACTTGTATTCCTGCTTTTCACATGGGAATATTAACGGTAAAAGTAATATTTATATAACTGTGTACATAAAATCCTTCAGCACAGTGAATCTGCATTGCTTTTCCCATGGCTATCTGTGCATTTAGTACAGTTCACACAGTGTATTTCTTCTCCTCCTCTCTCTCACTAGCATGCTCCTCCCTTCTCTGTTTTTCTCTTGTCTTTTTCCACGGAATCTCCTCCACAGACAGATTGCCATGACGGACAGCAGCCCCGCCCCCAGGACAGCCAATCCCAGGGCCAGGAGCACATCAGGCCCGCCCCCTTGCACATCTCTACTCTGTGATTGGCTCCAGAGCCCCACCCCTGTGGCGCAGGCTCCAATCACAATGCTGAACATTCCGAAAGCCAGCAGACACGCCCCCCAGGAGGACTCCGTCCCTCCTGTCACCACGGCGATGCCTGTCCACGATGAGGCCACGCCTCCCAGGGTGACAACTTCCTGTCGAGAGTCGAAATGCGCTGCTGCTTCCTGTTTGGTCATTTCCTGTCAGACACAGGAAGAGATTAAATAAATAAATAAATAAACATGCTTCATAGAGAAACAGCGTTGAGTCGAGAGACACCGAAACTAATGTCATCACTCTGCATATAGAATGAACTAATTATGCTTGATAAAGTGGAATGAAACCTGCATGGGAGGTTGTCAGCTGGTGGCGCTGTGACAAAAGCCACAAATGTAAAATACATTGTTTGTGCTCTTGACCCACCTGTCAATAAAGTTCAGTTCTTGAAGCTACGTAGTCTCATGCAGTTGCATCCATTACATGGGGTCAGAACTGAACAAAATTCTTTAGACAAAGGGAAAAAATAAATGAAGAAACTTAAACCTCCAAATACTCTGTGTCTAGATGGCGATCTGGCAGAAAACTAGAGAACATGGATAGGGCAGCAGTGTGGAGTAGTGGTTAAGGCTCTGGACTCTTGACCGGAGGGTCATGGGTTCAATCCCCAGTGGGGGACACTGCTGTTGTACCCTTGAGCAAGGTACTTTACCTAGATTGTTCCAGTAAAAACCCAACTGCATAAATGGGTAATTGTATGTAAAAATAATGTGATATCTTGTAAGTCGCCCTGGATAAGGGCGTCTGCTAAGAAATAATAATATATATATAATATATACAGAAATTCAAACTGTCAGAAAATTGGAGAGCATGGATACAGAAATTCAAACTGTCAGAAAACTGGAGAGCATGGATACAGAAATTCAAACTGTCAGAAAACTGGAGAGCATGGATACAGAAATTCAAACTGTCAGAACACTGGAGAGCATGGATACAGAAATTCAAACTGTCAGAAAACTGGAGAGCATGGATACAGAAATTCAAACTGTCAGAAAACTGGAGAACATGGATACAGAAATCAAAACTGTCAGAAAACTGGAGAGCATGGATACAGAAATTCAAACTGTCAGAAAACTGGAGAGCATGGATACAGAAATCAAAACTGTCAGAAAACTGGAGAGCATGGATACAGAAATTCAAACTGTCAGAAAACTGGAGAGCATGGATACAGAAATTCAAACTGTCAGAAAACTGGAGAACATGGATACAGAAATCAAAACTGTCAGAAAACTGGAGAGCATGGATACAGAAATTCAAACTGTCAGAACACTGGAGAGCATGGATACAGAAATTCAAACTGTCAGAACACTGGAGAGCATGGATACAGAAATTCAAACTGTCAGAACACTGGAGAGCATGGATACAGAAATTCAAACTGTCAGAACACTGGAGAGCATGGATACAGAAATTCAAACTGTCAGAACACTGGAGAGCATGGATACAGAAATTCAAACTGTCAGAACACTGGAGAGCATGGATACAGAAATTCAAACTGTCAGAAAACTGGAGAGCATGGATACAGAAATTCAAACTGTCAGAACACTGAGAGCATGGATACAGAAATTCAAACTGTCAGAACACTGGAGAGCATGGATACAGAAATTCAAACTGTCAGAACACTGGAGAGCATGGATACAGAAATTCAAACTGTCAGAACACTGGAGAGCATGGATACGGAATTTCAAACTGTTTGTGACGGCAAGCGGAATAGTGGAGAAGACGGAGAAGGTACAGTGTGCCACGTTTCTGCACGTTGCTGGAGAAGAAGCAATACAGGGAATTAATACGCTCCAGTTTCATGATGCAGAAGACCGAGATGAGTTAACAGTACTGAACGAAACATCTGAACAGTATTGTGAGCCAGGAAAGAACATGCCATATATTTGACACATATTCTTTACGAGAGCGAAGGACTGTCTGAAACGATAGATGCATACGTGACTGATCTAAAAAACAAAGCTAAGAGCTGTGATCTCGGGCAGCTAACCGAGTCACTGACACGGGACAGAATTGTGAGTGCATTAGGAATGGGCAGGTCAGAGGCACACTGCTCAGAGGAGCATAGCTTACACTACAAACAGCAGTGGATATATGCCGTGCTAGTGAAGTCAGCCACAGTCAAATGAAAGTGCTCAGTGATGAAGCAGAAATACAAGTTCACAAGCTTAAGAAAGTTACGCCAGACAAGAGTCATTTTAAACAGAACAGCTCATGAAATACAATTGAATACAAAAAAGATGAAAGCAAATGTGGTAGCTGTGGTTATACACATGAAAGGCGTAAATGTCCTACCTTTGGACAAACGTGCAAGGCCTGCCTCAAGAAAAAACACTTTGCAAGAATGTTCACAACACAGCATTAGAAAATACATGCGTTAGACGAAGACGACACCACAGATGAAATGTTTATCGGCACAATTCAGATTAAGCAAAGTGCAGATTGGGGCTGTTAATGTTAGTGAGCTCACTGATGATAGACAGGATTGGACAGAAACCCTTCAAATAAACATAAAACAGGTCAATTCAGTCTCGACGCTGGCACTGAATGTAATGTAATATCCACTCGAATTTTTTTTAAATGCTGAATCTGAAAGATGATGAGATGAGCAAATCCAAGTATGAACTGTGTGGAGTAGTGGTTAGGGCTCTGGACTCTTGACTGGAGGGTCGTGGGTTCAGTCCCAGGTGGGGGACACTGCTGCTGTACCCTTGAGCAAGGTACTTTACCTAGATTGCTCCAGTAAAAACCCAACTGTATAAATGAGTAATTGTATGTAAAAATAATGTGATATCTTGTAACAATTGTAAGGGCGTCTGTTAAGAAATAAATAATAATAATAATAATAATAATAATAATAATGAACTTGTGACTTATTCAGGACTCCAGATTACTCCAAAAGAGCAATAAGTGCTCACATGTGACTACAAAAGCCAGAAATATGACATCCAGTTCCAAATAATTGAGCAGGAGGATGCACCAGCAATATTGGGTCGCTCTACATGCTTGCAGTTAGGCATGCTGAAGAGGCTCTTTGATGTATGTGGTCTGCAGTGAACATACTGCATAACTATGAAGACTGATTCACAGGTGTAGGGTGTGTACCAGGACTACACTGTATTCAAATAGAGCCCTCTGTCAAACCTGTAGAGCACCCATCCAGGAAAGTGCCTGTGTTGCAGAAGGACAGAATCAAAGCGGACCTCCACAGAATGGAAAAGCTAGAAGTCCTTGCGAAAGAAAACCGAGCCTACAGCCTGGGTTAACAGTACGGTAACAGTAGTGAAGCCTAACAAACTGATCATTGATCCAAAAGACCTGAATGAGAGCACTGCCCCTGCGCACAGTGCAAGAAGTAGGAGCTGGAGTGCCGGATGCCAAAGTGTTTTCAGCAAATGCTGGAGCCAGAAGACAATCCAGCTCTAATGAGGTTCAATTTTGCTGGTTCATTACCTAGCAAAATCGATTCCCAATCTCTCTGAAGTAAGTGCACCTCTGAGAAGATTGCTGGAGATCCTGTGGCACTGGGAAGAGCAACAAAAGTAAAGCTTTGAAGAGCTTAAAACTCTGCGAACCAATGCGCCTGTTCTCAAATACTATGATGTAACTAAACCAGTAACACTGTCTGTGGATGCCAGCTCTGAAGGCGTGGGGGCAGTGGTAATGTAAGAAGAGAAACCAGTAGCTCTTACTGACTGCCCGAAGAGGTCCGCTCAAATTGAAAAAGAGCTGCTATCTATGGATGTGAAAAATTCCACCAATACTTATATGAGAAGCTAGTGCAAGTGGAGTCAGATCATCGTCCATTAGAGGCAATTTTCAAGAAACCTTTAGTACAAGCATCCCAAGACTGCAGAGGATGCTCATGTGACTTCAGAGGTGCAGCGTACAAGTTCACTACAAGCCAGGAAAAGAAATGCACATTGCAGAGCTTATCTTAGAGAGGAGACTGAGGATTTGGTAGATGAAGAGCTGAAATAAACCTGATTGTAACTCAACTATCCATCTCAGCAGAGAAACTGCAAGAGTTCAGGCAGCCATTGACAAAGACTTGACAAAGACTCAAAGAAGTTGTGCTAAATGGATGGCCTGTAGACAAAGAAAAAATAGCCAAAGAAATTAGGAACTATTGGACGTTTCATGAAGAAATCACTTACTGTGATCAACTGCTAGTCAAAGGATCAAAACCGATAGTACCACAGCAAATGAGGCAGCAGATGCTCCAGAAAATACATGAAACCCACCTAGCATAGTAAAATACATGAAACCCACCTAGCATAGTAAAATACATGAAGCTCACCTAGCATAGTAAAATACATGAAGCTCACCTAGAATAGTAGCCTATTTTCTGTTCTGAATGCCCCTTTATCTAATCTCCATCTGTGACCCCTGTTCCTTGTTTCTTTTTTAGGTCAAAAAAGTCCCCTGGGTCGACATTGTCTATACCTTTTAGGATTTTGAATGTTTGAATCAGATTGCCACGTAGTCGTCTTTGTTCAAGACTAAATAGATTCAATTCTTTTAGCCTGTCTGCATACGACATGCCTTTTAAACCCGGGATAATTCTGGTTGCTCTTCTTTGCACTCTTTCTAAGCAGCAATATCCTTTTTGAAGCGAGGTGACCAGAACTGAACACAATATTCTAGGTGAGGTCTTACTAATGCATTGTAAAGTTTTAACATTACTTCCCTTGATTTAAATTCAACACTTCTCACAATATATCCGAGCATCTTGTTGGCCTTTTTGTTGAGCATCTTGTTGGCATAGGGAAGCATTGTAAAGCACAGAGAGGTGTGGTAAAGCATAGGGAAGCATTGTAAAAGCACAGAGGTCTGGTAAAGCATAGGGAAGCATTGTAAAAGCACAGAGAGGTCTGGTAAAGCATAGGGAAGCATTGTAAAAGCACAGAGAGGTCTGGTAAAGCATAGGGAAGCATTGTAAAAGCACAGAGAGGTCTGGTAAAGCATAGGGAAGCATTGTAAAAGCACAGAGAGGTCTGGTAAAGCATAGGGAAGCATTGTAAAGCACACAGAGGTCTGGTAAAGCGTAGGGAAGCATTGTAAAGCACAGAGAGGTCTGGAGAAGCATAGGGAACCATTGTAAAGCACAGAGAGGTCTGGTAAAGCATAGGGAAGCATTGTAAAGCACAGAGGTCTGGTAAAGCATAGGGAAGCATTGTAAAAGCACAGAGAGGTCTGGTAAAGCATAGGGAAGCATTGTAAAAGCACAGAGAGGTCTGGTAAAGCATAGGGAAGCATTGTAAAAGCACAGAGAGGTCTGGTAAAGCATAGGGAAGCATTGTAAAGCACAGAGAGGTTTGGTAAAGCATAGGGAAGCATTGTAAAGCACAGAGAGGCCTGGTAAAGCATAGGGAAGCATTGTAAAGCACAGAGAGGTCTGGTAAAGCATAGGGAAGCATTGTAAAGCACAGAGAGGTGTGGTAAAGCATAGGGAAGCATTGTAAAGCACAGAGAGTTGTGGTAAAGCATAGGGAAGCATTGTAAAGCACAGAGAGGTTTGGTAAAGCATAGGGAAGCATTGTAACGCACAGAGAGGTCTGGTAAAGCATAGGGAAGCATTGTAAAGCACAGAGAGTTGTGGTAAAGCATAGGGAAGCATTGTAAAGTACAGAGAGGTGTGGTAAAGCAGAAGGAAGCATTGTAAAGCACAGAGAGGTGTGGTAAAGCACAGGGAATCATTGTAAAGCACAGAGAGGTCTGATAAAGCATAGGGAAACATTATAAAGCACAGAGAGGTATGGTAAAGGATAGGCAAGCATTGTAAAGCACAGAGAGTTATGGTAAAGCATAGGGAAGCATTGTAAAGCACAGCGAGGTATGGTAAAGCATAGGGAAGCATTGTAAAGCACAGAGAGGTCTGGTAAAGCACAGGGAAGCATTGTCAAGCACAGAGGTCTGGTAAAGCATAGGCAAGCATTGTAAAAGTAAACACAGAGAGGTCTGGTAAAGCATAGGAAGCATTGTAAAGCACAGAGAGGTCTGGTAAAGCATAGGGAAGCATTGTAAAGCACAGAGAGGTGTGGTAAAGCATAGGGAAGCATTGTAAAGCACAGAGAGGTGTGGTAAAGCATAGGGAAGCATTTGTAAAAGCACAGAGAGGTCTGGTAAAGCATAGGGAAGCATTGTAAAGCACAGAGAGGTCTGGTAAAGCATAGGAAGCATTGTAAAGCACAGAGAGGTGTGGTAAAGCATAGGGAAGCATTGTAAAGCACAGAGAGGTCTGGTAAAGCATAGGGAAGCATTGTAAAGCACAGAGAGGTCTGGTAAAGCATAGGGAAGCATTGTAAAGCACAGAGAGGTGTGGTAAAGCATAGGGAAGCATTGTAAAGCACAGAGAGGTCTGGTAAAGCATAGGGAAGCATTGTAAAGCACAGAGAGGTATGGTAAAGCAAATTGTAATATTGTAAATGTAAAGTACCATGGAAAAAGCATGGGAAAAATACTGCAACATTACGGTGCAAACTTACTGTAGGAAGTTAGAAGTTTTACCTTATTTTTTTATTGTGTGATTTGAAGTTATGGATAATTGACAGAGACTCAGGGTGAACTATGCATCACAACTGCTGCAGAGTCACTTCCAATAGGACCTCGTTTGTTTTGGGTCTCATTCGAAGGATGGAGCACAAAGAGTTTCAGTGACTTGCTCAGGGTCACACACAGTGAATCAGTGGCTGAGCCGGGATTTAAACCTCCTGGTATCAAGATCTATTCTTTAACCACTGGACCAGCAAGCCTACTATACCATGCTATACTATACTATAAGAAAGGACAGAAAGGGAAAGAGAGAGAGAAAGAAAGAAAGAAAGAAAGAAAGAAAGTGTTGCAGTGTGGTAGGCAGTGATTTTGAATATCTCAGTGGTTAGAGAGAGAGAGGCAGAAAGCCACCCCTCTCTCACACTCCCGATTCATTACAATAAAAACAACAAAACACAATTATTGAAAGAAACTCACCTGAGTCTGCTTTCTGCTTCGTCTTCTTTACTTCCTCTTTTCTTCTTTCTTTCTTCTTTCTGAATTCCTTTCTTTTTCTTACTCTCTTTTCTTCCTTTCTCTCTTTTTCTGTCTCTTGTTCTTTTCTTTCTGTTCTCTTGCTTTCTTTCTTTCTATCTTTATTCCTTTGTTCTTTTCTTCTTTATTTCTTCTCTTTCTTTTTTGTTAATTATTTCTCTGCGCTCCTCTGTCGTTTATTTTTCAAATTCTTGACGACCGAAGTGTCTACTTATACCCCAACCTCCTCCTCCCTCTTTCTCATCCTCTCTTCAGAATGCTGTTTTGTTTTTAATGTTTTTTAAGTCCATTAGTCCAGACTGAAGGAAACCTGCAATTAACATCTATCAGAGAAACAGGAAGAAAACAAACTACTCCCTACAATTAGAGGAGGAGAGAGGAGAGGGGAGAGGGAGAGGAGAGGGAGAGTAGAGAGGGGGAGGGGAGGGGAGGGGAGGGGAGGGGGAGGGGGAGAGGAGATAGGAGAGAATTGAGCGGAGAAAGAGGAGAGAGGGGAGAGGAAACATTTGCCATTGAATTTACACTGAAGACGCTGAGAAAGACTTCTAGTGGAAATGTTTGTCATTGAATTTACACTGAAGAAGCTGAGAAAGACTTCTAGTGGAAACATTTGCCGTTAAATTTACACCAAAGACTTCTAGTGGAAACGTTTGCCATTGAATTTACACTGAAGACGCTGAGAAAGACTTCTAGTGGAAACGTTTGCCATTGAATTTACACTGAAGACGCTGAGAAAGACTTCTAGTGGAAATGTTTGTCATTGAATTTACACTGAAGACGCTGAGAGAGACTTCTAGTGGAAACATTTGCCGTTAAATTTACACCAAAGACTTCTAGTGGAAATGTTTGCCATTGAATTTACACTGAAGACGCTGAGAAAGACTTCTGGTGGAAACATTTGCCATTGAATTTACACTGAAGACGCTGTGAAAGACTTCTAGTGGAAACGTTTGCCATTGAATTTACACTGAAGACACTGAGAGACTTCTAGTGGAAACGTTTGCCATTGAAGTTACACTGAAGACGCTGAGAAAGACTTCTAGTGGAAACGTTTGCCATTGAATTTACACTGAAGATGCTGAGAAAGACTTCTAGTGGCAACGTTTGCCATTGAATTTACACTGAAGACGCTGAGAAAGACTTCTAGTGGAAACGTTTGCCATTGAATTTACACTGAAGACGCTGAGAAAGACTTCTAGTGGAAATGCTTGTCATTGAATTTACACTAAAGACACTGAGAACGACTTCTAGTGGAAACATTTGCCGTTAAATTTACACCAAAGACTTCTAGTGGAAACGTTTGCCATTGAATTTACACTGAAGACGCTGAGAAAGACTTCTAGTGGAAATGTTTGCCATTGAATTTACACCGAGGACTTCTAGTGGAAACGTTTGCCATTGAATTTACACTGAAGACGCTGAGAAAGACTTCTAGTGGAAATGTTTGTCATTGAATTTACACTGAAGACGCTGAGAAAGACTTCTAGTGGAAACATTTGCCGTTAAATTTACGATCGGTGAGCCGAGGATACAGATAATAATTGGGCATGCTAAATTGGGGAGAACACTGGGGTAAAAAAATTGGCGACGACTAAATTTAAATAAAAGAAAAAATAAATAAATAAAATAACGGATTTCACAATTTGCATAACCAGGCAGTTTCATCTCATAACTGTAGACTCTAGAACACCACTGACAGTCCAATTTACATGAAATCATTTCAGCAAAGCAAGAAATAGTATGCTTCGTCTATGCATGTGAATTAAAGGAAGCTATACCAGTTAGAATCGTGCAATAAATATGAATTACTGTTTGTACCAATTCAAATGTGTTTGTTGTGTAATTAAAAAAAAAAACATGATTTAAAATGAAAAATCCTCTTTTCAGGGAGGCTTGTGAACTTGACATGTGTGCTTGATGATCTTGTTAACATCAGCCTTCCCATTAGACAGTGAAAATGTCTCTCAGGTGGGGATCAGAGAGGCAGTTTCTGTGCTGGCATTTGTTGAGTTTCATCAAGAGAGAATGTTTGTTCACAAATGCATGTGCTTCCAAATGCAGTGAACATTTTCTGCGTGTGTTGTTTCAGATTAGGAAAGCGGGCATCTAAAACTAGCCTAAAAATCCAGCAGGGCAACGCTATTAAATGTGTCCTTTAGCTCCATAGAGCACTGCAGTTCAATTCATTTAAGCTGAAGCTTTTCACAAGCCTTCAACGGTTACAGAAAAGGGTGTTGCAAATAATTTGATGTCATTTTCTTTGGATTTGAAGTCCAGAAGCCTGTCTTGGAACACAGCCAGGTGACTCAGCACATATTCCTCGTATCTTTCATAGTCTGTGGGCTCTATTCTCAAACATTCGAATTGGTTTGAATCAGCACTTGGTAATACCCCAAATGTGCAGCCCAAAGTTGTCAAAGTGAGAAGGAAGCGACCACATTTTAGAAAATGATAAAACAATCGAGCTGATCCTGCAAAATAAAACCGCACTGTTTAAACAGACAGACGGGACCCAAAGAGAAAAGTAAAATATGGGATAGCATAGCCACTTCTGTAAGGGCTCTGCCAAAAGAAAAGCATCAGATGTTCAAAAACGCTTTTATGATATTCATTAAGAAAAGGCTCAGCAATTAAGTCACCAAGGAGACCAGAAGGGATATTAACTGGTAAACAATATATAGCTAGATAACAGTTTGTTTTTTTTTTAAATAATCAATATATTTGATCGCGAATACAAGGGAGTAAATCCAATCTATTATCTGCCTCTGTATTATTTACCAATTAATATTTCTTCTGGTCTCCTTGACGACTGGAATTTTGCAGTATATATGAATCATGGCAAGATCCTGGAGAGCGGGTGCACACATGAGTGATGATACACCTGGCATGGCACACCACCTGCATGTTTAACCAAGGAAAGTTCTTCCTACTGAAAAAAACATGGCAAAGCAAAGTGTGTGCAATCTATACCCCAGGGCAGATGGAAACCCTTTGGTTGTGAGGGAACACAATATAATCCTGTGTCCTCTTCACCAATGCAGTAAGAACATAAGAACATAAGAAAGTTTACAAAGCGAGAGGAGGCCATTCAGCCCATCTTGCTCGTTTGGTTGTTAGTAACTTATTGATCCAAGAATCTCATCAAGCAGCTTCTTGAAGGATCCCAGGGTGTCAGCTTCAACAACATTACTGGGGAGTTGGTTCCAGACCATCACAATTCTCTGTGTAAAAAAGTGCCTCCTATCTTCTGTTCTGAATGCCTCTTTATCTAATCTCCATTTGTGACCCCTGGTCCTTGTTTCTTTTTTCAGTTCGAAAAAAGTCCCTGGGTCAACCTTGTTACTTCATTACTAGCACGGGACATGGGTGCTTGACTTATGCCCACCCTATCTCCCCCAGGACGCTGAAACAACCCAGAGGCATAGAAACCCAAAGCTGATACCACTTTAGATGGACAGGTAGCTCTATTCCTTTCTGATGGACACCCTAAATCATCCTTAATCGCCTCACAAAGATATCACAAAGATCCACAATCGCAGCCTTGTCTAGTCTGAACCTAATCCTTATGTCCCCGTCTGGTAGATCGGTAAATTCTTTCTGTTTCGGTTGCTCGTGAGCGCTGCATTAGCTTCCAGAAGCAATGGAAAAACCTCCATTTCATGTAGATATACAAAAAGCACCGTTCTGAATCCTTTATACAAACCAGGAGAATGAATTGAGCCCTCCTGACTGTAGTGTTGACATGTCAACTCCGGAGTCCAACTCCATATGTTGCATGTAGCTGTACTGAAGTATAAGCCTCCCTCCTGCTCAAGGGGTCATTCTGCACACTGATACCGAACCAGCAGCATGGCTGCATTTGTACTTGTAATGTACTGCCAGTAAACCTGTATACAGTTCAACCTAGCATGGTGTCTGTCTCATTCTCTGTACGACGTGCAGCAAGACCCCACACTGGCTTACGAGGAAACAACCGGACCAATAATACAAAAATATTGGGGGTTGCGAGCAGTGAGCCGAGGATACAGATAATAATTGGGCATGCTAAATTGGGGAGAACACTGGGGTAAAAAAAAATTGGCGACGACTAAATTTAAATAAAAGAAAAAATAAATAAATAAAAAACGGATTTCACAATTTGCATAACCAGGCAGTTTCATCTCATAACTGTAGACTCTAGAACACCACTGACAGTCCAATTTACATGAAATCATTTCAGCAAAGCAAGAAATAGTATGCTTCGTCTATGCATGTGAATTAAAGGAAGCTATACCAGTTAGAATCGTGCAATAAATATGAATTACTGTTTGTACCAATTCAAATGTGTTTGTTGTGTAATTAAAAAAAACAACATGATTTAAAATGAAAAATCCTCTTTTCAGGGAGGCTTGTGAACTTGACATGTGTGCTTGATGATCTTGTTAACATCAGCCTTCCCATTAGACAGTGAAAATGTCTCTCAGGTGGGGATCAGAGAGGCAGTTTCTGTGCTGGCATTTGTTGAGTTTCATCAAGAGAATGTTTGTTCACAAATGCATGTGCTTCCAAATGCAGTGAACATTTTCTGCGTGTGTTGTTTCAGATTAGGAAAGCGGGCATCTAAAACTAGCCTAAAAATCCAGCAGGGCAACGCTATTAAATGTGTCCTTTAGCTCCATAGAGCACTGCAGTTCAATTCATTTAAGCTGAAGCTTTTCACAAGCCTTCAACGGTTACAGAAAAGGGTGTTGCAAATAATTTGATGTCATTTTCTTTGGATTTGAAGTCCAGAAGCCTGTCTTGGAACACAGCCAGGTGACTCAGCACATATTCCTCGTATCTTTCATAGTCTGTGGGCTCTATTCTCAAACATTCGAATTGGTTTGAATCAGCACTTGGTAATACCCCAAATGTGCAGCCCAAAGTTGTCAAAGTGAGAAGGAAGTGACCACATTTTAGAAAATGATAAAAACAAATCAAAATAAAACCGCACTGTTTAAACAGACAGACGGGACCCAAAGAGAAAAGTAAAATATGGGATAGCATAGCCACTTCTGCCAAAAGAAAAGCATCAGATGTTCAAAAACGCTTTTATGATATTCATTAAGAAAAGGCTCAGCAATTAAGTCACCAAGCAGACCAGAAGGGATATTAACTGGTAAACAATATATAGCTAGATAACAGTTGTTTTTTTTTTTTAAAATAATCAATATATTTGATCGCGAATACAAGGGAGTAAATCCAATCTATTATCTGCCTCTGTATTATTTACCAATTAATATTTCTTCTGGTCTCCTTGACGACTGGAATTTTGCAGTATATATGAATCATGGCAAGATCCTGGAGAGCGGGTGCACACATGAGTGATGATACACCTGGCATGGCACACCACCTGCATGTTTAACCAAGGAAAGTTCTTCCTACTGAAAAAAACATGGCAAAGCAAAGTGTGTGCAATCTATACCCCCAGGGCAGATGGAAACCCTTTGGTTGTGAGGGAACACAATATAATCCTGTGTCCTCTTCACCAATGCAGTAAGAACATAAGAACATAAGAAAGTTTACAAAGCGAGAGGAGGCCATTCAGCCCATCTTGCTCGTTTGGTTGTTAGTAACTTATTGATCCCAGAATCTCATCAAGCAGCTTCTTGAAGGATCCCAGGGTGTCAGCTTCAACAACATTACTGGGGAGTTGGTTCCAGACCATCACAATTCTCTGTGTAAAAAAGTGCCTCCTATCTTCTGTTCTGAATGCCTCTTTATCTAATCTCCATTTGTGACCCCTGGTCCTTGTTTCTTTTTTCAGTTCGAAAAAGTCCCCTGGGTCAACCTTGTTACTTCATTACTAGCACGGGACATGGGTGCTTGACTTATGCCCACCCTATCTCCCCCAGGATGCTGAAACAACCCAGACCCATAGAAACCCAAAGCTGATACCACTTTAAGATGGACAGGTAGCTCTATTCTTTTCTGATGGACACCCTAAATCATCCTTAATCGCCTCACAAAGATCCACAATCGCAGCCTTGTCTAGTCTGAACCTAATCCTTACGTCCTCGTCTGGTAGATCAGGAAAGTTGACTCTGGGACGGTAAATTCTTTCTCTGTTTCGGTTGCTCGTGAGCGCTGCATTAGCTTCCAGAAGCAATGGAAAAACCTCCATTTCATGTAGATATACAAAAAGCACCGTTCTGAATCCTTTATACAAACCAGGAGAATGAATTGAGCCCCTCCTGACTGTAGTGTTGACATGTCAACTCGGAGTCCAGCTCCATATGTTGCATGTAGCTGTACTGAAGTATAAGCCTCCCTCCTGCTCAAGGGGTCATTCTGCACACTGATACCGAAGCAGCAGCATGGCTGCATTTGTACTTGTAATGTACTGCCAGTAAACCTGTATACAGTTCAACCTAGCATGGTGTCTGTCTCATTCTCTGTACGTACGCAGCAAGACACCACACTGGCGACGAGGAAACAACCGGACCAATAATACAAAAAAAAAAAAAAATACAATTTAAAAAAAACGACAAAACAAAAACAACATTTGCTCCACTGAAAAAAACTAAACAAACAACACAACACAACCCAAACCAAACGAGTTTTCAGTACTTCAAAAACAAAAAAGGAGGAATAAATCCACACAGATGACTGGTGCTGAACTGCCTCTGCAACTCCATCCATCCTGGAAACTCACCCAAGACCGAGGATCGGCGCTCCACGAAAATCCAGTAGGCCTCCATTGTTTTTTATTTTGCTTTACGTCACTGCTTTGAACTGCTGTTCTGAATGTACGGTTAACAACGAATCTCCTAGCAACAGACGTGTGTGATCATTGATCACAGTATACAGTGCGTCCTGACTGCAGCAAAAAAAAATACATAAATAAATAAATTTAAAAAAGAGAGAGAGAGAAAAGGTCTACTTTACCCAATTTACCAGTCTTTGAAGTGCATAGTTCACATACAACCCTGGACCTAGATGGACAATTGGATCCAGAAGCACTTCCAATTATTGACCCCATCAGAACATCATTATGCTGGAGAGCAGGTTTATGATGTCTTTGTAACCCTACCTGACACTGCTGATGACGATTACTACAGTAAGGCCAAAGATGCGTTGACAAAATATTTCTCTCCACAAAAGAATATTGATTTTGAGGCATACACATTCCATCAAGCCCATCGGAATCAAGGGGAAGGCGTGGATGAATAGCACTCACGACTGCGCAGAATGGCAGCATCGTCTGAGCTTACTGATGTAGATCTGGAAGTGGATACAGGAACAGTGGATAAGTATCTGTCCCGATGCTGGTATGGCAACCTCTACCCCAGCTGGGGGCCAACTTTGGTCTCCAAGAAGGGGAGGCAAGGGGGCCCACTGGGGCCGGCGGTCTTGGAGGTCTCGATCCCGGTGCCAGTGTTGGAACTGGTGGTGGTGGTGAGAGAGGAAGTGTTGCTCGGCTGTTGCGGTGGGCAGGAGTCGTGAGTAGTCTTGTCCGGGCGGAGACCAGGGAGTCTTCAAAGTCCTCTGTAAGTTTCACGGCTTCTTCCAGTGTGTGGCTTGAGTTTCGGCGCCGACCACATGGCAAAACTGCTCCACCACTATCGCCTCCCCCATTTACAGATTGGTTTTCTTGGTGGGGGTCAGCCAGTGTACCATGTACCAGTGTACACAACCTTTGCGTGACCACCCTGGGGCGTTGTGGTAGGCTGGCTGGGCGTTGACGTCAGGCAGGAACTAAAAATACTGACACCAAGTCTGCAGTTTTAAATAATAAAGACGCGGTGCGCCGTTTTATTTTAATACAAAAATAAATAAAGGTTTTAACAAAAAAGACTTGCTCACAGAGCAAAATAAAAGGTTTAAACAGAAACAAAATCAAGAACACAAAATACACGATCAGGCTGGGCAATAGCCTTCACTGATCCTTTACATTTTAGTTTTGTTTTTCTCTCACTCCTCTCGCTCACTCTCTCCGATCTAACACCCACTCTGAGTGCAGCAAGCTGCAGGCTTTTATGCAGGTGACCATCTCTCGATTTAGCAACAAATTAATCACTTAATTAATTCGGGAGATGGCCACCTTCTGCATGAGGTTTTTATAATAGTGGATGGGGCTTCCCATCCACACTACCAAACAGAATGAAACAAACATTGGCTACGCCGTCACTAAACAAAACAATAACAAAACATACGACGCTTCGCCGACAAATATACAACTAAATCATAAAACAAACAAACACAAAACAATAATCTGCACAGGGGCGGAGGGGGGAACCCCGTTTCAAAAATAAATAAATAAATAATACGTACAGGGCTGCTCGCCCTGTTACAGGCGTGTATCCGGGGACATTTGGTACTCCCTGAACTGTACTCGGTGAGTTTCTGATGTTATATTGAGGTGACGGAGCTTTACCAGGTCGTAATCAGCGGCTTCAGCATCAGTCATAGGCTGGTAAGCTGCGTGAGCCTCCCCGATCAGGCAGGGTCCCAGCTGGCTCGCCCAGAACTCCTGCGGCAATGATGCGGTGGTAGTCAGCTGCTCAAGGTGACCAGGTACGCTTCCCAATCATCCTCTGCCGTCATCTTCAACGCCCATGCCTTTGGGGTCGTCATCACGGGTGCTGTTGCAGGGTGTGGCGTTATTGCCAGCCCTACCCTCTCAATGAGCGCAGTGTATCGCTCCTTTCTCCTTCTCTCCTCGGCCTCCAGTCTGCTGTCCAGCGCCTCCAGCAGGTCCGCTAATGCAGTGCAATCCATAATCCCATGTTCTGACACCAGGGTTCGCAGGGTACAGGTGTAGGAGTGTGTGAACAGGATGGCTTCAGTGATGACGTCAGACCAGAAACACAGACTCAGGAATTAGCGGGTGAAACTGAGAGCTACGGCGCTCAGCTATTTTATTAAATAATAAAACAAAAAAGATTTAAACAAACACAAAACAAAAAGGCACGTTGGCCAAATAAATAAACAAATAAGTATCGTGCTGGTGAAAACCAGCACGCTTAGCAGTTGTTTTTAACAGTTGTTTTTTGTTCTCCTTGCTCGCTCTCCCGTACTCTCCTCTGTACACTCTCCGCTAGGGTAGAGAGCTGCAGGTTTATATACAGTGACCATCTCCCGATTAGCAACAATTAATCAATGAATTAACTCGGGAGATGGTCACCGTCTGCACGAGTTTAATAAGGATGCGTGACTGTCAGCTAACTAAATAAATCACTAGCTGATCAGTCACGCATCCTCATGAGGTTTTTAAAAACACAAAAACAATAAAAACGCGGCGCTTTTATCCGCGCCACAAACAATAATACAAATAATAATAAAACAGTGTATATATATATATAGGGGCGGGACACTCCGCCACAGAGTGATGCAGTGTGCAAGGAAGAGACAGACAGGGATACTCCAATCAGAAAAATATTTAATTTGTAATCCAGGTCTGGTGACAGGAAACAATAATCCCAGGAAACACACAGCAATGCGTACTGCACTGTTCTATAAAACAGGTTTGCAGTCCCAAATAATAAACACAGTTATTACATCCACAAAATACAAACACAGTCACCAGTCCTGGGTGGGTGCTGAAGTGCTTGTGGTGCAAATACAAGATATCGTGCTACAGGTACAAACAAGTAACAATTAGAGACAAACAAAACACTCATGATACGTTTCACAAATACTGGTCCTTCCGGGTCATTTCTTAACCATAAACGAAGGAACAGATCACGTTGCTCCGTCCACTGTTTGTACCGTCACTCATGACCCCTTGGTTAACGATTACAACCTCTCCTCCAATCTGCGGCTGCCACATCGTTTCCCTTCCAGGTCGATGATTTGTGTACCGGAGTTCTGCCCCCTTTCTAGATGACCGACTTCCTTTTAACCCAGGGAATGGATTATCAGGCCATCCAGTCCAGGGTACATTATTATTATTTTTTTATTATTATTATTATTTATTTCTTAGATGCCCTTATCCAGGGCGACTTACAATTGTTACAAGATATCACATTATTTTTACAAACAATTACCCATTGATACAGTTGGGTTTTTACTGGAGCAATCTAGGTAAAGTACCTTGCTCAAGGGTACAGCAGCAGTGTCCCCCACCGTGGATTGAACCCACGACCCTCCGGTCAAGAGGCCAGAGCCCTAACCACTACTCCACACCGCTGCCACTCTGTTCCCTTAGCACCCTCACAGGTGTGGAAGGAGATTTGCCACCAAGAATCATTCTGTTTCTGTCACACCACCACATCTGCCAAAGCAGTTCTACCAAGACAATATTGTATATTGAATATTGTATGCAAATGAGCTCCACCCATTTTGTGCTTTCACGTGATTTGATTGGCCCTTATAATGCTAATAGGGAAATATGCAAATGTCAGCATTATTTAGCTAAATGTTAAATCTTGTTAAGAGATTTAAGATTTAGTTCAATATTTAGCTAAATGTTAATTCTTATACTTAGATATATAAATGATATCTGAATGTACACATTTAAAAAAAATATTTATTTTCACAACATTTATAAATCTTGGGAAAAATACAAGACTTAAGTTAAACCTAGAAAAAAAGACAAGTTACAATTTAACGTTTTTTTTTACACATAGCGCCCCATATGAAAATGCATTCCCAAATATAATAACCGAGGTTGCAGCTCCACCAGTACCGGTACCTACTGTAACTGCCGCAACTACACCCCCAGCTGTGTCCACTGAACCACTGAACCTTTGTATGAGGCATTTCAACCAAAGGACTACAGATTTCCTACTCGCTGCTTTGGAAATGAAAAATTCTCTCTGCTGTAAATCAGCTTGGTTTGAAAAGTGGACTTGGTTGCATTATGTTAAGGAATACGATCATCTGCTATGCTTTGTATGCATGGAAGCAACCCAAAGAAAAGCTGATCGGTGAAGGGGTGCGACGTGAGCTAACTTTTGTGAAGGATGGATTTATAAACTGGCAAAAAGCAACTGAAAAGTTCAACGAACATGAGAGATCAAAATTTCACACAGAAGCAGTAAAAAAAGATCGCTGGACTGGGTCTTGCACCGATTAGTGCCCTTCTATCTGAAGGTGTTGTACAACAGCAGACGATGGCAAAAGCAGCTCTGCGTATGCTGTTTGGTTCAATCAGATTCCTTGGCAGACAAGGAATACCCTTTCATGGCGACAAGCATCGAGATGGAGTTCTCTGGCAGTTAATGATTCAGAAAACAGCGAATTGACTTCAATCTTTCTGTCACTAAAGAATTACTCACAGAAAAAAGCAACTCCCTGACTAACTAGCTCATCACGGTTTATTGCTCTGTATCACTGGATTGCAATTTAAACAGCGCCCCTATTAATGCAAACACATAAGCTAATCAATAATTCATGGAGTTAAGTCTACAGTTTTGTTATTTGTTAAGTTTAACAAGCCATGTGTATCCAGACAGAATATCTGTATTTTACAAAATCATCAGTGTGTAGTGTAGTGTAGTGACAACATCCTCCTCATAGTGAGAGAAAAGCCACCAGTTTTCATTAAGGAATGTAGAGCTACAAAATATGTGAGCTCAATTTAATCCAGCCCATAAGAGCATAAGAACATAAGAAAGTTTACAAACGAGAGGAGGCCATTCAGCCCATCTTGCTCATTTGGTTGTTAGTAGCTTATTGATCCCAGAATCTCATCAAGCAGCTTCTTGAAGGATCCCAGGGTGTCAGCTTCAACAACATTACTGGGGAGTTGGTTCCAGACCCTCACAATTCTCTGTGTGTAAAAAGTGCCTCCTATTTTCTGTTCTGAATGCCCCTTTATCTAATCTCCATTTGTGACCCCTGGTCCTTGTTTCTTTTTTCAGGTCAAAAAAGTCCCCTGGGTCGACATTGTCTATACCTTTTAGGATTTTGAATGTTTGAATCAGATCGCGTAGTCTTCTTTGTTCAAGACTGAATAGATTCAATTCTTTTAGCCTGTCTGCATACAACATGCCTTTTAAACCCGGGATAATTCTGGTTGCTCTTCTTTGCACTCTTTCTAGAGCAGCAATATCCTTTTTGTAACGAGGTGACCAGAACTGAACACACTATTCTAGGTGAGGTCTTACTAATGCATTGTAAAGTTTTAACATTACTTCCCTTGATTTAAATTCAACACTTCTCACAATATATCCGAGCATCTTGTTGGCCTTTTTTATAGCTTCCCCACATTGTCTAGATGAAGACATTTCTGAGTCAACATAAACTCCTAGGTCTTTTTCATAGATTCCTTCTTCAATTTCACTATCTCCCATAGAATATTTATAATGCACATTTTATTGCCTGCGTGCAGTACTTTACACTTTTCTCTATTAAATGTAATTTGCCATGTGTCTGCCCAGTTCTGAATGCTGTCTAGATCATTTTGAATGACCTTTGCTGCTGCAACAGTGTTTGCCACTCCTCCTATTTTTGACACAATTGAGTGACTGTTTTGTGGGGATCCAGCCGGACCCCCTTTGGGAGGACATCGGTGCGGACCAGGGTCACCGTGGAGCCGATGTCCACAAGGGCGGTGCAGGGGACTCCCTCAGTGAGACATAACCACTGAGGGAGTCCTCTGCAGTGGTTCTCCCGACTACCACGGCTGGTCTGTGTGGATTGCTGTCAGCAGCTTCAGGAGAGAGTGGGGCCACCCTCTCCCAGCTTGGCAGTCGGGCCCCAGCTGTGTGTGCACCAGGTGGATGGTTGTAAGAATGGGGGACAAGAGGGGCGGACGCGGTCCAGATCAGGGCGGCCAGCTCAGGGATCCATGGAGGGGCGGTGTGGCTGTCTATGGTCTCCTCCTCTTCTGCTTGGGCGGTCAATCTGTTCTCTCCCCTCTCACTGGTTCCCCCCAGAGGCCCGGTCACGCCCACCCTCCTCAAGCACAGTCTCGACCCGTTTTGCGTGGGCCAAGGCAAGCTCTAGGGAGCTTGGGGCAGTGAGCCGGACCTGCTGACGCAGGGCATTAAGGGTCAGGCCATGGACAAAGGCCTCCATGGCCAAGTTCCCTTTCATGGCTGGTGGGTAGATGGGGTATCCCCACCGGGCCAAGTACAGGACATCGGCCGCAAGCACACCCAGCTTCTCTTCGGGGCCTCTGGTTCATGTGGCCAGGCATTGGCGCAGGCCGACAGCAGGCTCTACCCTCCCAAAGCGGCGGTCCATCATAGCTGTCCAGCTCGTCTGGGCCCAGGTGTAGCAGCACCTGCAGCACTTTCCCCTCCAGGGCTGCCGCTAGCTGGCCAGCTTTCTCGGTCGGTCCCCAGCCATTGGTGAGCAGTGCCATCTTGAATTTGGCCTGGTACGCCTCCCATGGCGATACCCCATCATAGCGATGCCATCATAGCGGCTTGCTTTTACTGTACTTTGGCCTGCCCCCTTCAACCCGTGACTCACACTCGCTCCGTTTCCCCTCCTGCAGTCGGCTTGGGGCCCATCTTGGGGTCTAGCTACCCGGATCTCCACAAAAAAGTCACTCAATTGTGTCGACATGCTTTCATAGCTGTCACGGTGAGCTACATCGATTAATATCTATTTGGGCCCCAAGTCTTTATTTGACGGTATGGCAGCGAGAATTATTATGATTTTTGTTTTAACTTTGCGGTGATTTGCCCCTAATCGTGCATTAGACAAATCTTATTGCACGGTCATGTGATCTCGTTCAGCCAGTCACGAAGTTTAATTTATCCAAGACATTTTAGAAATCCCTCTGAAATGTCTTTATAAAATATATAGCACTAGACCTTGATATTGATGCGATAAAGCCCTCTGAAATGACTTTATAATATATAGCAGACCCTGTTATTAATGCAATACAGCCCTCTGAAATGTCTTTATAATTTATAACACTAGACCCTGATATCGATGCGATCCAGCCCTCTGAAATGTCTTTATAATATATAGCACTAGACCCTGATATTGATGCGATCCAGCCCTCTGAAATGTCTTTATAATATACAGCACTAGACCCTGATATTGATACGATCCAGCCCTCTGAAATGTCTTTATAATATACAGCACTAGACCCTGATATTGATGTGATCCAGTCCTCTGAAATGTCTTTATAATATACAGCACTAGACCCTGATATTGATGCGATCCAGCCCTCTGAAATGTCTTTATAATATATAGCACTAGACCCTGATATTGATGCGATCCAGCCCTCTGAAATGTCTTTATAATATACAGCACTAGACCGATATTGATGCGATCCAGCCCTCTGAAATGTCTTTATAATATATAGCACTAGACCCTGATATTGATACGATCCAGCCCTCTGAAATGTCTTTATAATATACAGCACTAGACCCTGATATTGAAGTGATCCAGCCCTCTGAAATGTCTTTATAATATACAGCGCTAGACCCTGATATTGATGCGATCCAGCCCTCTGAAATGTCTTTATAATATACAGCACTAGACCGATATTGATGCGATCCAGCCCTCTGAAATGTCTTTATAATATATAGCACTAGACCCTGATATTGATACGATCCAGCCCTCTGAAATGTCTTTATAATATACAGCACTAGACCCTGATATTGAAGTGATCCAGCCCTCTGAAATGTCTTTATAATATACAGCACTAGACCCTGATATTGATCTTGATCCAGCCCTCTGAAATGTCTTTATAATATACAGCACTAGACCCGATATTGATGATCCAGCCCTCTGAAATGTCTTTATATATATAGCACTAGACCCTGATAGCCGATCCAGCCCTCTGAAATGTCTTTATAATATATAGTAGACCCTGATATCGATGCGATTCAGCCATCTGGAATGCACTCAGGTCTATAAATAGAGGAATAGGTATTTATAGCAAGTGCTTTTAATCTAACTGAATGGTGTTTACGTCCCAGAGCAAAATCCCCCTCTAATGAGATTTAATGTTAGCCTTCAAGCCGTCACTGCAATAAACCAGAACATCTAATTATAACTGAGACAAGACAAACTTAAACATGTATTATAAAGACATTTCAGAGGACTGGATCGCATCAATATCAGGGTCTAGTGCTATATATTATAAAGACATTTCAGAGGGCTGGATTGCATCAATATCAGGGTCTAGTGCTATATATTATAAGGACATTTCAGAGGGCTGGATCGCATCAATATCAGGGTCTAGTGCTATATATTATAAAGACATTTCAGAGGACTGGATCTCATCAATATCAGGGTCTAGTGCTATATATTATAAAGACATTTCAGAGGACTGGATCGCATCAATATCAGGGTCTAGTGCTATATATTATAAAGACATTTCAGAGGGCTGGATCCCATCAATATCAGGGTCTAGTGCTATATATTATAAAGACATTTCAGAGGGCTGGATCCCATCAATATCAGGGTCTAGTGCTATATATTATAAAGACATTTCAGAGGGCTGGATCGCATCAATATCAGGGTCTGCTATTTATTATAAAGACATTTCAAAGGGCTGTATAATATATAGCAAACCCTGATATTAATGTGATACAGCCCTCTGAAATGTCTTTATAATATATAGCAGACCCTGATATTAATGCAATGTATCTTTCTAAACAAAGGATTTAGGGGAGCTCCCTAATAAAAGCTGAATCTCAAAACAGTAATTGTGTGAATATAGTAATTGTTACAGCTGTGTATAATGGTATTTATAACAGGATTCATTTATCTGCCTTTTTACATATCCACCCTTACTCTGGTCCCCCCGCAGTCGGATATGCAACGGATTACTGTACATTGAAAACTACAAAGAGGTGTGTAATTCAATATATTAACGTAACATTATTAGCAGGTTTCATTCCACTTTATGAAGCTAAATGAGTTCATTCTATATAGAGGGTGATGCTGCAATGCGTGGCCATATGTTGAACTGTGTGGAGTGTGACATGAGTACGAATCCTCCCCACAGGGGATTCTACACTAATCTGTGTTCCTCCTCTCTGAGCCTCACCTCTCTCAGATTATCTGCGCTGCTGTCAGTGTGTAATCACAGACTCTCAGTGACATGAGGATTAGAAGGAGAGGGGGTTTCTGACCTCCGTGTTGGAAAGGTCAGGACTAGAGCTAATCAGGGCTGCAGACTGACGGAGTTAACCCTTCCACTGCCACAGCAGCCACCCTTTTCCCCCCACGGCTTTGCAGAATTTAAAATAAGAAATAAACTTTATATGTGAATTTTATACAATACAGCTCTGGGCAAAAGTGTTGCATTATCCTATAGAATTAACTCATTTAGGTTCATAAAGTGGAATGAAACCTGCTGAATAATGTAACGTTACATATTGAACTACATACTGCTTTGTAGTTTTCCGGATACTTGAAAAACTGACAAAAATTGAAAATGTGACATTTCTGCTGTACTAGTATTATGACTTTTGGTAGACTTTTTTGCAATATCATTATTATTATTATTTGTTTATTTAGCAGACACCTTTATCCAAGGCGACTTACAGAGACTAGGGTGTGTGAACTATGCATCAGCTGCAGAGTCACTTACAACTACGTCTCACCCGAAAGACGGAGCACAAGAAGGTTAAGTGACTTGCTCAGGGTCACACAATGAGTCAATGGTTGAGGTGGGATTTGAACCAGGGACCTTCTGGTTACAAGCCCTTTTCTTTAACCACTGGACCACACAGCCTCCTCCATTTTATATTTTCTTTTATTACATGATGTTAAATAAAATATCTAAATTATGTTCATATATATATATAGATATATCGCAAAATAATCTGTTATACAAAGACATTACAAATGCATGTAGCAAAGGAGAAGCCATACTAAAGGGGATTTCTATGGTGGGGAGCACAAATAAATTGAAATGGTAGAAATGACAAATGACTGTTGCCAACTATATAGAGGAGGGTGGGGGGGGCGGGGGGGTCATGCCTTGATTTAGTCTTTTCAAATAACAAAAACAGAATAACTAAAACAGAGGCCAGAGAACCACTGGCAAACACAGATCACAACATGGTCTCATTTGAAGTGCTTTTTAAAACACAAAAATGAATGACTAAAGCTAAGGTTTACAATTTTAGAAAAGCAAACTATGAAGGTATGAAACAGAGACTAACAGAAGTAGATTGAAGTAAAATAGAGAAAACACCCATAGGGAAACGATGGCTGTTTTTTAAAAAATGTAGTACTAGAGGCGCAAAACAATTACATCCCAAAAGTAGACAAATCTAAATCTAAAACAAAATGGCCAAAATGGTTTAATAGATCAATTAAAAAAATATTCAGCGAAAAAAGGCACTTATACTGTATTACTTAGAATTAACGCCTCACTCAGATATCAGCTTTTTAATAGACTCCGCCCTCGAATAAACGCCGCTCTCAATAAAGAAACGTAAAGGTGTTTTTTCTTCTACCTCTGCTCAACAAATAAAGAAACGCGCAAATCTGCTTATGTACATGACACCCCCGAAGAGACTGCAACCTCAATCCAGCATGTATTACAAACTAATGTACACCCACCTTAGTAAGCAAATGTTATTTTATAGTACAGTCCCGACAGACAACCCAAGATGAACTACTTACAGCACAGCAGTCCTTCACGTCCCTTTTTTCCCCAGTAGAGTTCAGTGCCAACACAGCAGGGGATAAAACAAGGGCTGTCTATTTACCTCGTAGTCAGCTTGGATGGTGAAAACTTAAACTCAGAGGAACTTAGAGCTTTGCCGGTCACTCTAAGCGCTATCAGAAAGCTGGCTGAAGATGTCTTTTTGTAGGGGGTTTAGTTGTTTGGTTTTTTATTCAACTGAAATTTTACTCAGTCCTGTACAATATATATATATATATATATATATATATATATATATATATATATATATATATATATATATATATAACTTGCTTTACTATCTATGAGAAGATTTAGTTTCAGTTTCTATTACAGAGAAATTACAAACAAGCAGGTAAATTATAGTGAGAAAAAAAATCGAGTAGGATATATTTTAGTTTTAACAGAAATCAAACCAATATTCAGAGGTAATATTTTTCGTTAAGAAAAACAACTGCATCACACTCAACTACCGTTCTCTCTCCTCTTCTTGTCCCGCCCCATAGCAGCCAACACAAATTCCTGATTCGCTGGTGCAGTACTCCCCTGACCTCCCAACTCCCACCTAATAGGCTCTCGTTAACTGTCAGTAAATGTACTGTATTCAAGCCCCAAAAACACACAAGAGTATAGTGCTGCAGATCGGAGACTCTCATGGCGCCGTTTCTAAAATGCCTTAAATCATTTAATAAAATATTGCAGTGTTTGTAAAGCATAGTATTATTAATAGAGGCCGCCCTCATGTACTCGCCGTCCTCGTTTAAGGGCCACAGTCATTTTGATCAATTTAAAATAAACGTAAATTGAAAAATTGTATATATATATATATATATATATATATATATATATATATATATATATATATATATACACACACACACACAGTTGTAGTCAAAAGTTTGCATACCCCAATGGAAATGTATAATTCTTAGAGATCTCTAGAAAACAAAGAATTGAGGAAAAGTTACAAGAAACAGATGTCTACAATTTAATTATTTCAGCAATTTATTTGCAAAATTCCAACAATGCTGATTCAAAAGTATTCATACCCTTTATTGTCTACAAGGTGCTATACATTTCAATGTGATAATGCAGAACCTAATTCTAGAAAAGTCTAGAAAATGCTGGATTGTAGGTGAACATTCTTAGAGTATAAAAGGTTTAGGCATAGGATGATTGCTGTCATTACCAATAAGTCAACATGGGAAAAAGTAAAGAGCTATCTGAAGACCTTAAGCAGAAAATTATTTATTGTCATAAAGCTGGAGAAGGATACAAGAAGATTTACAAGCATTTGAGTATCCCAATTTCAACTACTGTTTCTATTATCAAGAAGTTCAAGACTCCTGGTACTTTCACAACGCTCCCTCGGTCTGGAAGAAAGAAGGTTCTTTCACCAAGAACAAGCAGAAGAATTGTGAGGAAGGTTAATAACAATCAGAGATTGACTGCCAGAGATATTCAAAGTGAATAACTGGAAGTGGGACTGGGGTTTCCATTTCAATCATAGGTCGAGTATTGCATGGTGAAGGTCTCAATGGTCGCAGGTCAAGGAAAAAGCCACTCTTAGGAAAACGTCACAGGGACAATCGCTTAAAGTTTGCAAAACAGCATTTGAATGAAGGATATGAGTTCTGGTCAAAGGTTTTGTGGAGTGATGAAACAAAAATCGAGCTATTTGGTCACGCTGATAGTCGTTACATTTGGAGAAAGTCTGGTGAGGCGTACAAAGAAAAGAACACCATACCTACTGTCAAGCATGAAGGTGGTAATATCCTTCTATGAGGATGTTTTTACTCTAATGGCACAGGAAATTTAGTTCCAATACATGGTAAAATGGATTCCATTTTAAAAACATATATGCATATATATATGCATATATATATATATATATATATATATATATATATATATATATATATATATATATATATATATATATTAATTATGTCTCCTAAAATTATAGGTGATGCAGCTACAACCAATTATATAAAAGCACAAAAAGGTATGTTTTTAATTGAGGATTTAAAAGAATCCACTGTTTCAACCTCTGATGATGTCACCCGGAACAGAGCTCCACAAACCAGGAGCACAGCAGCAGGAAAGCTGATTGAAGATGATGAGGATGGGAGGGAGGAGGAGGGGACACCTGTCTCAAAGTCTCTCGAAAGCCCGTAAACTAATCCGTTAGTTTAATCCTCGTTGAAATCTTTAAAAAGAGGCTTCCCTGAGCAGTCAGTTTACAAATCGAGAGAAAGGAGAGAGAAGAGATAGAAAGAAAAAGAGAGAGAATAGAGAGACGCAGACAGAGAGACAGAGAGAGAGAGAATTTTATTAAACAATAATTTAAATTTATACGAATTTAGCTATTCACCTAAACTATACTAATTGATACTAAATTATATTAATTTATACTAATCTATACTAACCTAGCTCTCCCCGGGATGGAAAATGCAAAGAGCGGCGTGATCTCGCAGGAGATGCTGGATGACCTGCGGCAACGGACGCGCTTCTCTGAGGCGGAGCTGTCGCGCTGGTTCGGGGAGTTCCGGCGGGAGTGCCCAACCGAGCGGGTCTCGCAGGCCGAGTTCGAGCGCATCTACCAGCGTCTGTTCCCGGACAGCGACGCGCAGGCGTACTCAAGCCACGTCTTCCGCTCCTTCGATGTGAACGGCGATGGCACGCTGGACTTCCGCGAGTACATCATCGCCCTGCACCTCACCTCCTCCGGGCTGACCTCGCTGAAACTGGAGTGGGCGTTCTCGCTCTTCGACGTGGACAACAGCGGAGCGATCACCAAGGGGGAGGTGCTGGAGATCACCCGGGTAAGAGATCCTGATCTAACTCAATTCCTGCTCTACGCAGATGACCTGCTGTCGCCCACAGAGCTGGGGCTGCAGCAGAGCCTGTCACTGCTAGAGCAGTACGGTCAGAAATGGGCACTGGCAGTAAACATGGACAAGACCAGAGTTATGGTCTTCCAGAAGAAAGCCAGATCTCATAGAAACAGGTGCCGCTTCACTCTGGCAACATCACACTGAAGCACAGCTATACGTACCTGTGTCTGACCATCGGTGCGTCAGGGAGTGTAACCTGGCTATGAAAGCATGAAACGAAAAGGCACGAAGCGGTTTTTATGTCATTAAAAAATAGGCTTTTCAAAATTAAATGCAATGAAAATAAATGTTTTGCTGTAATGCAATGTGTATAGCAATTCGTAATAGCAATTCGTAATAATTGTTAATTAGTCATTTAGCAAATGCTTTTATCGAAAGCGACTGACAGAGACTAGGGGGTGAACTATGCATCACAACTGCCGCTACAGAGTCACTTACAATAGGACCTTGTTTGTTTAACATCTCATCTGAAGGACAGAGAACAAGGAGGTAAAGTGACTTGCTCAGGGTCATCACAGTGAGTCAGTGGCTGAGAGAACATATAAGAACATAAGAACATAAGAAAGTTTACAAACGAGAGGAGGCCATTCAGCCCATCTTGCTCGTTTGGTTGTTAGTAGCTTATTGATCCCAGAATCTCATCAAGCAGCTTCTTGAAGGATCCCAGGGTGTCAGCTTCAACAGCATTACTGGGGAGTTGGTTCCAGACCCTCACAACCTCCCAGTAACAAGCCCCTGTCTCTAACCACTGAGCCACCAAGCCAGGTTTTCATAGTATTTAAAGGGCTGTATTTTTTTCACTGTAAAAAAATTGCTCATTTCACAGCATTTCCTGGTCTAAAAATAGCAAAATATTTCACGATTAAACATAATATTTATATATTTAATTGCCCTGTGGATACCGAGATCGGGTTCAATTCACACAGAATCACTCTGTGAAAATACCAGCCTAGCGGGGCAACACTTGACATTGGAATTGAATTGCACCCACCCCCTTTATCTCTCTTTCTTTCTCTGTTGCAGTCACTCAAACACTGGCTTTTGTTATTTGTTGCAAAGTCTGTGTTGCTTTGACTGTGAGCTCAGGATTTTCAATATTTCATGCACAAAAGTGTTAATAATAAGTCTATGTCTTTGTGTCTGTGTGTCTGGCTGTGTGTGTGTCTGTGTTTGTCTGTGTGTCTGTGTCTGTGTGTGTGTGTGTGTGTGTGTGTGTGTGTGTGTGTGTGTGTCTGTGTGTGTCTGTGTGTGTCTGTCTGTGTGTGTGTCTGTGTCTGTCTGTGTGTCTGTGTGTGTGTTTGTATGTGTTTCTGTGTGTGTGTGTCTGTGTGTCTATGTGTGTGTGTGTCTGTGTGTCTGTCTGTGTGTCTGTGTCTCTCTGTGTGTGTGTGTGTCTGTCTGTGTGTGTGTCTGTCTGTGTGTGTCTGTGTGTGTGCCTGTCTGTATGTCTGTGTGTGTGTGTGTCTGTGTGTTTGTGTGTGTGTGTGTGTGTGTGTGTGTGTGTGTGTGTGTGTGTGTGTGTGTGTGTGTGTGTGTGTTGTGTGTGTGTGTGTGTGTGTGTGTGTGTGTGTGTGTGTGTGTGTCTGTTTGTCTCCCAGGCAATCTTCAAACTGATCCCAGAGGAAGAGAGAAAGGATTTACCAGAGGATGAAAACACAGCAGAGAAACGAGCAGATAAACTGTGGAGCTACTTTGGAAAGAAAGAGAAGGGTGAGAGAGGGGAGAGAGGAGAGAGGAGGAGGAGAGGGGAGAGGGGAGAGAGGAGAGAGGAGAGAGGAGAGGTGTAATGTATTATATTGTGTTGTGTTTTCAGAGAAGCTGTTGGAAGGGGAGTTCATTGAGGGGGTGCTGGAGAATGAGAACGCACTGAGACTGATTCAGTACGAACCGAAGAAGAAGTGATGAGACCCCCCACCCCCGAGATAAATGACTGCAGCCAGACAGGAGCAACTACGGCTAATACTACCGTAGCACACTGTACTGAATTACTAATACTGTACCACACTGTACTGAATTACTAATACTGTACCACACTGTGCTGAATTACTAATACTGTACCACACTGTACTGAATTACTAATACTGTACCACACTGTACTGAATTACTAATACTGTACCACACTGTACTGAATTACTAATACTGTACCACACTGTACTGAATTACTAATACTGTACTGTACACTGTACTGAATTACTAATACTGTACCACACTGTGCTGAATTACTAATACTGTACCACACACTGTACTGAATTACTAATACAAATATAAAACACTGTACTGAATTACTAATACTGTACCACACTGTACTGAATTACTAATACTGTACCACACTGTACTGAATTACTAATACTGTACCACACTGTGTGAATTGAATTGTACCACACTAACTGAATTACTAATACTACCACACTGTACTGAATTACTAATACTGTACCACACTGTACTGAATTACTAATACTGTACCACACTGTACTGAATTACTAATACTGTACCCACACTGTACTGAATTACTAATACTGTACCACACTGTACTGAATTACTAATACTGTACCCACTGAATTACTAACTGTACCACACTGTACTGAATTACTAATACTGTACCACACTGTACTGAATTACTAATACTGTACCACACTGTACTGAATTACTAATACTGTACCACACTGTACTGAATTACTAATACTGTACCACACTGTACTGAATTACTAATACTGTACCACACTGTACTGAATTACTAATACTGTACCACACTGTACTGAATTACTAATACTGTACCACACTGTACTGAATTACTAATACTGTACCACACTGTACTGAATTACTAATACTGTACCACACTGTACTGAATTACTAATACTGTACCACACTGTGAATGAATTACTGTAACACTGTACTGAATTACTAATACTGTACCGCACTGTACTGAATTACTAATACTGTACCGCACTGTACTGAATTACAAATACTGTACCACACTGTACTGAATTACTAATACTGTACCACACTGTACTGAATTACTAATACCACACTGTGCTGAATTACTAATACTGTACCACACTGTACTGAATTACTAATACTGTACCACACTGTACTGAATTACTAATACTGTACCACACTGTACTGAATTATAATACTGTACCACACTGTACTGAATTACAATACCACACTGTACTGAATTACAAATACTGTACCACACTGTACTGAATTACTAAATACCACTGTACTACCACCACACTGTACTGAATTACTAATACTGTACCACACTGTACTGAATTACTAATACTGTACCACACTGTACTGAATTACTAATACTGTACCACACTGTACTGAATTACTAATACTGTACCACACTGTACTGAATTACTAATACTGTACCACACTGTACTGAATTTAATACTGTACCACACTGTACCACACTGTACTGAATTACTAATACTGTACCACACTGTGCTGAATTACTAATACTGTACCACACTGTACTGAATTACTAATACTGTACCACACTGTACTGAATTACTAATACTGTACCACACTGTACTGAATCGGATTACTGTAATACTGTACCACACTGTACTGAATTACTAATACTGTACCACACTGTACTGAATTACTAATACTGTACCACACTGTACTGAATTACTAATACTGTACCACACTGTACTGAATTACTAATACTGTACCACACTGTACTGACTGTTACAAATACTGTACCACACTGTACTGAATTACTAATACTGTACCACACTGTACTGAATTACTAATACTGTACCACACTGTGCTGAATTACTAATACTGTACCCACACTGTACTGAATTACTAATACTGTACCACACTGTACTGAATTACAAATACTGTACCACACTGTACTGAATTACTAATACTGTACCACACTGTACTGAATTACTAATACTGTACCACACTGTACTGAATTGAATTACTAATACTGTACCACACTGTACTGAATTACAAATACTGTACCACACTGTACTGAATTACTAATACTGTACCACACTGTACTGAATTACTAATACTGTACCACACTGTACTGAATTACTAATACTGTACCCACACTGTACTGAATTACAAATGCTAATACTGTACCACACTGTACTGAATTACTAATACTGTACCACTGTGCTGGAATTACTAAAATACTGTGCCACACTGTACTGAATTACTATTCACTGTAAACATTTTCTTGAAACCTGTAAATAAATACAACTGTAATAATAAAATCACTAAAAATACTGTCCGTGTGTGTGTGTGTGTGTGTGTGTGTGTGTGTGTACCACACTGTCACTGTGTGTGTAATACTGTACCACAGTGTGTACTGAATGTGTAATACTGTGTCAGTGTGTGTGTGTACTGTGTGTGTGTGTGAATCAGTAATACTGTACCACACTGTACAATACAATATAAACATGGTAAACATGAACATCTGTACCACACTGTCCAGAACGGCTTCTTGTTAAACTGTGATTATAATGATCCCTCAGGAGCTCTGTGAGGATTATAAAGAAATGAGATCAAATAAGGATTATGTACCAGGACTGAGACATTAGATTAATTATTTAATACTTTGTACCTCTCTGTCTCTGAATTACAAATACTGATTATTTACTAATGAATTGTTAAACTGATACCACACTGATTTCTCTGAATTAACATCCTGGCACTGTATCAAGAATGAAATTACTAATACTGAGACACACTGAGATACACTGAATGATACAACACTGAGACACACTGTACTGAATACACAAAGACACTGAGACACACTGGACACTGAGATACACTGAATTACAAACACACTGTACTGAGACACACACACTGTACTGAATTACTAATACTGTACCACACTGTACTGAATTACTAATACTGACACACTGAGATACACTGTACACTGAATTACTAACACACTGTACACTGTACCACACTGTACTGAATTACAAATACTGTACCACACTGAGATACACATCAGTAACTGGTCACTCTCAGTCCAGGACACTTCTTGTTAAACTGTGATTATCCTCCTGATCCCTCAGGAGCTCTGTGAGGATTATAAAGAAGAGTGAGATCAAATAAGAGAGAGGATTATAGAGTGCAGGACAGGAGACATTAGATTACTAGTATTTCTTCCCTCTTTCATCTCCTCTCTCTCTGCTCTCTGCTCTGAGACACTCTGAGAAAGATTATTTACTAATATTGTTGAACAGATAAGTAATTGTTCCTGATTTCTCAGATTAACATCCTGGCAACTGCCTATCAAGAATGAAATTCTACAAACACACACTGAGATACACTGAGACACACTGAGATACACTGAGATACACTGAGATACACTGAGACACACTGAGACACACTGAGATACACTGAGACACACTGAGACACACTGAGATACACTGAGACACACTGAGATACACTGAGACACACTGAGATACACACTGAGATACACTGAGATACACTGAGATACACTGAGACACACTGAGATACACTGAGACACACTGAGAGACACACTGAGACACACTGAGACACACTGAGACACACTGAGACACACTGAGATACACTGAGACACACTGAGATACACTGAGACACACTGAGATGACACACTGAGAGACACACTGAGATACACTGAGATACACTGAGACACACTGAGAGACACACTGAGATACACTGAGACACACTGAGACACACACTGAGATACACTGAGACACACTGAGATACACTGAGACACACTGAGACACACTGAGAGACACACTGAGATACACTGAGACACACTGAGACACACTGAGATACACTGAGATACACTGAGATACACTGAGACACACTGAGACACACTGAGATACACTGAGACACACTGAGACACACTGAGACACACTGAGATACACTGAGACACTGAGACACTGAGACACACTGAGACACACTGAGATACACTGAGACACACTGACATACTGAGACACACTGAGATACACTGAGACACACTGACATACACTGAGACACACTGAGATACACTGAGATACACTGAGACACACTCAGATACACTGAGATACACTGAGACACAGACACACTGAGACAGACTGAGATACACTGAGACACACTGACATACACTGAGACACACTGAGATACACACTGAGATACACTGAGATACACTGAGATACACACACTGAGACACACTGAGATACACTGAGACACACTGAGATTCATTTTCAACCCATACCTTTTTTTTGACTCCTGCTTCCTGAACCTGACGTCACCACCCACATGCACCACTCAAGCCATCCGCGACACACACTGACACACACACACACACACTGAGACACACACACACACACACACACACACACACACACTGAGACACACACACACACACACACACACACACACACACACACACACACACACACTCAGACACCTTTGACAATTTACAAAATAACAACCTTTAATTGTTTAACAAAACACAAAATACTCATGTGGGAAAGAAAGATTCAGACACAGAATATTGAGAAAATAACAGAAAATAACAGAGAAAACAGAGAAAATAACCGAGAAAATAACCGAGCACATAGATAAAATAACAGAAAATAACAGAAGAGACACATAGATAAAACTGAGAAAATAAACTGAGAAAATAGATAAAATAACACAAAATAACCGAACATAGATAAAATAACAGAAAATAACCGAGAACATAGATAAAATAACAGAAAATAACTGAGACACATAGATAAAATAACTGAGAAAATGACATACACTGAGAACATAGATAAAATAACAGAAAATAAGAACACATAGATAAAATAACTGAGAAAATAACCGAACACATAGATAAAATAACAGAAAATAACCACAGAACATAGATAAAATAACAGAAAATAACCAGAGAGAGAACATAGATAAAATAACTTTTAATTGAAAATAACCATGTGGGAAAGAAAGAACACATAGATAAAATAACAGAAAATAACCGAGAACATAGATAAAATAACAGAAAATAACAGAGCAAATAACAGAAAATAGAGAAAATAGCCTAGAAAATAGATAAAAACAACCTAGAAAATAACAGAAATAACTAGAAAATAACAGAAAATAGAGAAAAATAGATCAAATAACCTAGAAACAACGGAAAATAACCTAGAAAATAGATCAAATAACCTAGAAACAACAGAGAAAATAACCTAGAAAATAGATCAAATAACCTAGAAACAACAGAGAAAATAACCTAGAAAATAGCCTAGAAAATAACATAAGCTTGCTGAGGAGTTGATAAGGCTGTGTGCCATTGAAATTGTAAAGGAAATGTTTAGAGAGCAGAAGGCCAAGGAATTGGCAAAAATACCAATGTGAAATGACACTGTCAAACGATGGATCGCTTTTACATCAGAAGACTCGCAGTGCACTGATCGGCTGTGTGACAGCGGGTGCAGAGCACCATTCCCTGCTCATGCATACAGAGGTGAGATTACTAGCTCAAGGCAGAATGCTTACCCATATATTTAATATCAAGAAAGAGTTACATACTTTCTAAGCTGATAAGAAACCCAAACTTGCAAAAGTGCTGAAAGATGACGTGTGGCTGGCAAAACTGGGTTACCTCGCAGACATATTCAGTGAAATAAATAAGTGGAATAAAACTATGCAAGGTGGGAGCACTCATTTTATTGCCCAGCGTGAAAGAACTGACACATTCAAAAGGAAACCAACTCTGGAAAGTTCGTGTGTGTGGGGCGGGGGGGGGGGGCTGGTATGTTTGAGCTCTTACATTCTTTCATTCAGGAACGAAACTTTGATGTAATCAAACCGCAGCCAACAGCGCATCTGTCTGCTCTACTCCACAAATCTAATACGACAGAACAAGCCGCTACACACCTGCGGGCTACAAACCCCATAGGTGAGAATACTGAAGCTAAACTGCCACCCTCTGTCCCATCAAAGCTGATAGAAGAGCTCACTGACATTTCATCAGACAGCTCCCTCAGAACCAAGTTCAGTGAAATGCTTCTTCTGCAGCACTGAAAATGTTGGATTCAGTACAACCTACTTATGCGAAACCAGATTTTCAGCCGTGACATTGATGAAAACAAAGTACCGAGCCAGGATGAGCAATGACCATGACATGTGTGATGTGCTTGTGAAGATACCTCCACGTCTTGACAGAATTGTTGCTCAGCACCAGCAACAAGTTTCACATTGAGTAAGTAAAACAAAAATAATTATATATATATAGGATCCTTGAGGAGGTTCAGAAGCATTTAAACTAGAAAGGAAGGGGGGAGAAAACAAAAAAACAGAAGGGAGACCACATCAAAACAAGGGCAACAACTCAGGTAAGACAACTATTAAATGTATTTATCTTAATGCTAGAAGTCTCAGAAACAAAATGTTAGAACTTGAAGCTACTGCACTAACAAGTAACTACGATGTGATAGGTGTTACAGAAACTTGGTTGTCTGAGAGTGATGGAGACGAATATAATATTAGTGGGTACACACTGTATAGGAAAGACAGGCAGGACAGAAGAGGCGGAGGGGTAGCGCTATACATAAGAAATAGTCTTGAAGCCCAGGTGTTAAATCAGGACAAAGAAAACAATGCAGAATCAATATGGGTCAGAATAATGGACACAAATTCAAAGGGCATAATAATAGGAGCATGCTATAGACCGCCAAATTCAGATGCTGAGCAAAATAATCTGTTATACAATGACATTAGAAATGCGTGTAGAAAAAGAGAAGCCATATTAATGGGGGATTTCAACTTCCCCTGTATAAAATGGGAGAACCCGGTGGGGAGCACGACGGACGAAATTGAAATGGTGGAAATGACAAATGACTGCTTCCTAACACAATTTGTCAAGGCACCGACTAGAGGGGAGGCATGCCTTGATTTAGTCTTTTCAAATAATGAAGACAGAATAACTAAAACAGAGGTCAGAGAGCCATTGGCAAACTCAGACCACAACATGGACTCATTTGAAGTATTTTTTTAAACCCCAAAAGTAATGACTAAAGCTAAGGTTTACAATTCTAGAAAAGCAAACTATGAAGGTATGAAACAGAGACTAACAGAAGTAGATTGGAGTAAAACAGAGAAAACATCCACAGAAAAGGATGACTGTTTTTTTAAAAAAATGTAGTACTAGAGGCGCAAAACAATTACATCCCAAAAGTAGACAAATCTAAATCTAAAACATGAGAACCATTGGCAAACTCAGACCACAACATGGTCTCATTGGAATTTTGTATAGCGGGGGTGGGGCCTGCTCTACAGCACTGAAGATACCTCATTTATCCACGGATTTCACACATCCCTGGACCTATGTCTCCCAAAGCACACGGATAAACACTGTTTCACTGTACACAGTAATTAGAGAAACTTAATGGAAAGTATTATCAATAAAGTTACACAATAAAAACTGAAGTTATCTTCTCACCCCGACTCTAGCTGACAGGATAACCTCCTCACACTGCACAACACAACGGGGACTGTCCACAGAAACACATGTTACAGCAAGAGCTTTCCTGTCAGAAGATAAACGCTGTTGAAGAGAGCAGCCAGCACGTTTCACCCGCAGCTTGAGAGTCACCTTTTAAAATCTGATCTCTGGAGCCGCGTTGAATTACAAAGACATGTCTTTTAAAATCTGATCTCTGGAGCAGCGTTGAATTACAAAGACATATCTTTTAAAATCTGATCTCTGGAGCGTTGAATTACAAAGACATGTCTTTTAAAATCTGATCTCTGGAGCCACGTTGAATTACAAAGACATGTCTTTTAAAATCTGATCTCTGGAGCCGCGTTGAATTACAAAGACATGTCTTTTAAAATCTGATCTCTGGAGCCACGTTGAATTACAAAGACATATCTTTTAAAATGTGATCTCTGGAGCCGCGTTGAATTACAAAGACATGTCTTTTAAAATCTGATCTCTGGAGCAGCGTTGAATTACAAAGACATGTCTTTTAAAATGTGATCTCTGGAGCCACGTTGAATTACAAAGACATGTCTTTTAAAATCTGATCTCTGGAGCCACGTTGAATTACAAAGACATGTCTTTTAAAATATGATCTCTGGAGCCGCGTTGAATTACAAAGACATATCTTTTAAAATCTGATCTCTGGAGCCGCGTTGAATTACAAAGACATGTCTTTTAAAATGTGATCTCTGGAGCAGCGTTGAATTACAAAGACATATCTTTTAAAATCTGATCTCTGGAGCCACGTTGAATTACAAAGACATGTCTTTTAAAATCTGATCTCTGGAGCCACGTTGAATTACAAAGACATGTCTTTTAAAATCTGATCTCTGGAGCCACGTTGAATTACAAAGACATGTCTTTTAAAATCTGATCTCTGGAGCAGCGTTGAATTACAAAGACATGTCTTTTAAAATGTGATCTCTGGAGCCGCGTTGAATTACAAAGACATGTCTTTTAAAATGTGATCTCTGGAGCCGCGTTGAATTACAAAGACATATCTCAGCTGCGTTCAGCTAGTCTTGCACCAGCCGAGTGAAGCTCCTTTCTGTAGGTGTCAAATGTCTGCACACACGTGTCTTCGAGGGAGCAATGGTGTCCATTTTGTTCTTAAAAAGTTGGACGTTCATCAGCCTTTTGTTTTGTCCACTTTCCCAATTTTCAAAAGCATCCCTGAAAGTCCAGAATTTTCTTCTGAACATTAACTCTCTCCTCTCTCCTCTCCCCTCCCATCCTCTCTCAGCAGAACTCATCCCTCCTCTCCTCATTACTCTCATCCTCCTCTCCTCCTCTATCTCTCTCTCTATCTCTCTCTCACACTCCTCACACTCCAGGTCCATGAACACAGGGGGCGTGTCTATGCGAGGCCCCACCCACTCTATGACGCGTTGTTGGGGGGCGTGGCCCGCTCTGTCGTCGTCATGGTCGTCGTGGTCCCCGCTGTCACCGAGCTCCAGGAGAGTGCTGATTGAAAAGAGCCGGTCGTGCCCCGCCCCCAGCATGACATCATCATAGGAGGGGGCATGGCTTCCCCTCCCCTCGTCCAATCGCAGCCTCTGCCTGCATCGCAGTTCCAGCCGGGTTTTGGTGTAGGAGTTGAGAGTGAGGCAGGCAGCGGCCATACAGCAACTGAACGAGAGCCAGGCCAGACTGGAGAGAGAGGGCAGAGGAGAGAGGAGTGAGTAGTGAGGAGTGAGGAGAGAAGACAGAGAGGAGAGAGGGGAGAGAGGAGAGATTATAACAGCAATGAGACACTACAAGGGTTATAGAAACTCTTATAACAGCAATGAGACACTGTGAGGGTTATAGAAACTCTTATAACAGCAGTGAGACACTAGGAGGGTTATAGAAACTCTTATAACCGCAATGAGACACTATGAGGGTTATAGAAACTCTTATAACAGCAGTGAGACACTAGGAGGGTTATAGAGACTCTTATAACAGCAATGAGACACTATGAGGGTTAGAAACTCTTATAACAGCAATGAGACACTATGAGGGTTATAGAAACTCTTATAACAGCAGTGAGACACTATGAGGGTTATATAAACTCTTATAACAGCAATGAGACACTATGAGGGTTATAGAAACTCTTATAACAGCAATGAGACACTATGAGGGTTAGAAACCTTATAACAGCAATGAGACACTATGAGGGTTATAGAAACCTTATATGAGACACTATGAGGGCTTATAACAGCAATGAGACACTATGAGGGAAACTCTTATAACAGCAATGAGATACTATGAGGATTATAGAAACTCTTATAACAGCAATGAGACACTACGAGGGTTATAGAAACTCTTATAACAGCAATGAGACACTATGAGGGTTATATAAACTCTTATAACAGCAATGAGATACTATGAGGGTTATATAAACTCTTATAACAGCAATGAGACACTATGAGGGTTGTAGGATCAGGGTTATAACAGCAGTGAGATGCTCTGCTTACGTGAAGGACCAGCCGTAGTCCCAGCTCTGTGGGCGCCAATCTTTGGGTCCGAGACTCACGGTCATCTGAAACACCGTCATGTACATCATGTGAGCCACCATCCCCAGCAGCCCTGGGGGGGGGGGAGAGAGGAGAGAGGTGTGATGTGGTTGGTCATCTTATGCAGTTGTGTGTTGTGTAGATGTTGTGAGGTTGTTGTGTGGTGTGGTGTGGTGTACAGTATTGCATTGTATTGTATTATTATATTGTACAGTATTGTGTGGTGTTGTATTATTGTGTACCGTATCACAGCATCACTGCAAACCCAAGACCGCGCAAACATCACCGCGAGGGACTGTGGCAAAGTGGTTGATTGTGAACAGGTGCAGAGGTGATGCAGTGCAGGAATAACACAGACAGAGATTGTAATCCGCTATGGAAAAGGGGTATTTTATTTTTACACTCCAAAACAATGATCCCCAGCAATACACAGCAATGTGTAATGCACAGGGTTAAATAATAACGGGTTGCAGTCCCAAACAATAACCACAGGTATCCCTCCCACAATATACAAACACGGTCACCAGTCCTGGGTGCGTGCTGTAGTGCTCGTGGTGGGTGATACAGTTTAAAGAGTGACAAATAGTGCAGTGCTGTTCCGGGTTTTAAATTATAAAAACATGATTATTGTTCTATATAACGTATTTTTAAAATGCATGTGAATGTTTGATCCCATTTCTATGGATTACCTGTAAAATAATAGGATTTTCAATAAAATATAAACTAGTAGCTATGGTAACGTCACCAGTAAATTATGCAAATGAGTACCATCGAAGATTCGAACCTTCCTTCGGTAATGTGTTCCAAACCTTCGAAGGTCAAAATCTAAATTGCAATGATGTCGACGCGGTTTTGGACTCACTGTTATGTAATGTAACCACTGTGTACAGTATTGTATTGTATTATTATATTGTACAGTATTGTGTACAGTAGTGTATTGTATTATTATATTGTACAGTATTGTGTACAGTAGTGTATTGTATTATTATATTGTACAGTAATTGTATTATTATATTGTACAGTATCACAGTATTGTTACAGTATTGTATTATTATATTGTACAGTATTGTACAGTATTGTAGATCATTATATTGTACAGTATTGTGTACAGTATTGTATTGTATCATTATATTGTACAGTATTGTGTACAGTAGTGTATTGTATTATTATATTGTACAATATTGTGTACAGTATTGTGTACAGTATTATATTATATTGTACAGTATTGTGTACAGTATTGTATTGTATCATTATATTGTACAGTATTGTGTACAGTATTGTATTGTATTATTATATTGTACAGTATTGTTTACAGTATTGTGTACAATATTGTATTGTATTATTATATTGTACAGTATTGTGTACAGTATTGTATTGTATTATTATATTGTACAGTATTGTGTACAGTATTGTATTGTATTATTATATTGTACAGTATTGTTTACAGTATTGTGTACAATATTGTATTGTATTATTATATTGTACAGTATTGTGTACAGTATTGTATTGTATTATTATATTGTACAGTATTGTTTACAGTATTGTGTACAGTATTGTATTGTATTATTATATTGTACAGTATTGTGTACAGTATTGTATTGTATTATTATATTGTACAGTATTGGATTTACGTAACATCCCACCCCTCGGGTGTGCATGTGTTGGAAGGTTTGAAGGTTCGTTCACTAGCCAGGAATTTGATGGTAGTTTTAAACCAAAGGTGTGTTGTTGCATTCACACTGCATGTTTTTTTTTCTGTTAACATAAACCGTTTGACAATGTGTGAATGCTATAAAATCACACATGAAATGTCACTCACATGCACAATTCGATCTTTTGATTTGTATAATGCATATTACGTAAACTAAAGTTGCTGTATTAAAATCCACTACCACTGCACCAAATCGTTAGCAACTCTATATACATCGCTGCCCGTGTATGGAGCAGGGTGGTTTCCAAAGCAGGGGTACCTTGCGGTTGTAGTGCTTCAGTAAAATATGTACTGAATACCTGGTGTACAAGACACTGTAAGAGAAGTGATACGGTAGAATATGTTTGAAACATACAAAATATACACTAACACTAATAATTTTAATTTAAAAAACTGAGCACCGTCCGCCCCTCCCCGCTCCAGCTCGTGTTATCCAGAGGCAAACCTATCATTTCTTCATTCGCCATCTCGACAGCAAAGCAATGTATAGCATAAACTGTATTGAAAGAAATGTCTCGAAACCCCTCAGCTGTTTGGGATTTTTTGTTAAATGCCCAGGCGACAAAAAAAAAAAGTTGAATGCAAACTGTGCAAGCGACTCGTATCATCATGGAGACATAACCAATCTCTGGAGTCACTTGACAAGCGTAAATTCATATTATTATTATTATTATTTTTAGTAGTAGTTTGTGCCTGATAATCTGCTTGCAGTTGATGTTAAATAACACTTTGTTTTAGATCACAAGCTGCAGTTGGTGCAAATAAAACAACGTGTATTTTGTATTTTTATTTAAATTATAAAAACATGATTATTGTGCTATATAACGTATTTTTAAAATGCATGTGAATGTTTTATTCCATTTCTATGGATTACCTGTAAAATAATAGGATTTTCAATAAAATATAAACTAGTAGCTATGGTGACGTCACCAGTAAATTATGCAAATGAGTACCATCGAAGATTCGAACCTTCCTTCGGTAATGTGTTCCAAACCTTCGAAGGTCAAAATGTACCCTTCGTTGCAGCCCTAATTATATTCCACAGTGCTTTATCTCTGCTCACCTGACAGCACAGTGAAGATGGCAGCAAAGGCGTTGATCTTGAGTCTCCTCATCCGATTCCCAGAGCAGAGAACCTCCAAACTCATGAGGAAGAAACCAACTGACAGGAGAGAGATATACAGGAACTCAGAGATTACAGACAGCCACAGGACCCCTAGAGAGAGGAGAGAGGAATTCAGAGATTACAGAGAGCCACGGGACCCTTACAGAGAGAAGAGAGGAACTCAGAGATTACAAAGAGCCACGGGACCCCTAGAGAGAGGAAAGAGGAGAGAGGAACTCAGAGATTACAGAGAGCCACGGGACCCTTACAGAGAGAAGAGAGGAACTCGAAGATTACAAAGAGCCACGGGACCCCTAGAGAGAGAGAGAAGAGAGGAACTCAAAGATTACAGACACAGGACCCCTAGAGAGAGAGAGAGGAGAGAGGAGATTACATAGAGATTACAGAGAGAGAAAGAGGAGAGAGAAACTCAGAGATTACAGAGAGACACAGGACCCCTAGAGAGAGAGAAGAGAGGAACTCAGAGATTACAGAGAGACACAGGACCCCTAGAGAGAGAGGAGAGAGGAACTCAGAGATTATAGAGAGACACAGGACCCCATAGAGAGAGAGGAGAGAGGAACTCAGAGATTACAGAGAGACACAGGACCCCTAGAGAGAAGAAGGAGGAGAGAGGAACTCAGAGATTACAAAGAGCCACGGGACCCCTAGAGAGAGGAAAGAGGAGAGAGGAACTCAGAGATTACAGAGAGCCACGGGACCCTTACAGAGAGAAGAGAGGAACTCGAAGATTACAAAGAGCCACGGGACCCCTAGAGAGAGGAAAGAGGAGAGAGGAACTCAGAGATTACAGACACAGAACCCCTAGAGAGAGGAGAGAGGAACTCTGAGATTACAGAGAGACACAGGACCCCTAGAGAGAAAGAGGAGAGAGAAACTCAGAGATTACAGAGAGACACAGGACTCCTAGAGAGAGAGAAGAGAGGAACTCAGAGATTACAGAGAGACACAGGACCCCTAGAGAGAGAGGAGAGAGAGGAACTCAGAGAGATTACAGACACAGGAAACAAGAGAGAGGAGAGAGAAACTCAGAGATTACAGAGAGACACAGGATCCCTAGAGAGAGAGAGAGGAGAGAGGAGGGCAGGAGATGGTTTAAATGTATCTTACCCTGCTCTGAGGCCGGAGTGAGATCAATGAAACTGCGACACTTCTCACCTGAAACACAAACAAACACCAGAGAGGATATTCAGCACAGAGACACACTGAGACACACACACTGAGATTCAACACACACACACACTCACACTGACACACGCACACATTGACATACTTACACACATACACTGACACACACACACACACTGAGACTCTCCCTCTCTCTCACCATCGTGATGTCTCTCACAGGAATACCAAAAGCCTGTGTGGAAGTATCGGAAGGTGTATTTGTCCTCTCCTGTCTCCCAGATGTACTGCACTGCGTTGTTGAGCTGCTGCACCTCTCTCAGTCGGAGCTGCTCCTGCCGGCGCTGGGACTCTGTGTGGTTCAAATCCTTCTCTCTGTCCACCTCCCTCTCCTTCTCTGGCACCAGTAACTGGAAGAAAAGGATGCCTGTGGGTGTCAGGGATGCTCTGAGGTTAAATACAGCAATCGCTTATATCAACCACAGCTACAGGGGGGTGTCTTATAGGGATGTCTACAGCTGACTGCTTAAATCAATCACTGTTTACAATCAATGTTTATATCAGCCACTGTTTACTGCTTAAAACAATCACTGCTTACAACAATCACTGCTTAAATCAGGGCTAAAACAATCACTGCTTAAATCACAGCTAAAACAATCACTGCTTAAATCACTGCTTACAACAATCACTGTTTCAAAACAAGCTTACAACAATGTTTAACAATCACTGCTTAAATCACTGCTTAAAACAATCACTGCTTACAACAATCACTGCTTACAACAATCACTGCTTAAAACAATCACTGCTTAAAACAATCACTGCTTACAACAATCACTGCTTACAACAATCAAATTAAATAAAACAATCACTGCTTACAAAATCACTGCTTAAATCACTGCTTAAAACAAACTGCTTAAATCACTGCAACAATCACTGCTTACAACAATCACTGCTTAAATCACTGCTTAAAACAATCACTGCTTAAAACAATCACTGCTTATAAAACCAAAACTGAACAAAATCCCTTCTTACAATCCCTGCTTACAGGAGCCGCTGCTCTGCCCTGTGGTGCTGTGATATCATTTTGGAGGGTTGGCTCTGAGTTAAAAAAAATTCTTTGTCTTGATGGGAGAGAGGCAGGGCAGCTTCACTAAACCTGTAGGTGTGCTGCCCCTCACACCAGTAACTGGAAGAAAAGGCCAGGATGGAGCAGGCCAATCCTTGTTTGAGGTGAGCAAAGAGAAACTCAAAATAAATAATTTTGAGCCAGCCAGCATGGCACAGCTATGGCAGTTGTGTGTCTGTGTGTCTTTCTGTCTGTGTGTCTGTCTCTTTTAAAACATCTAGTATATCTCTGTCTCTTTCTCTAAACACAAATTAATCTCTCTCATCTCCGGGTGAGGGAGGAGGAAACATAAGAAGAGAGAAAATTTTTAATCCTCTGTTTCCCCTCAAGTTTGGTTTGTCTTTAGTCTCTATACCACTCTCTCAGTCTATCTCACACAAATTAAATTCAAACTTTCTCTTTATTCTGTAAAATTTTCCCTCTCTATTTTCTCTCTCTCTCCTCCCTGTGTGTGTCTCTCTCTCCCCTGGTCTCTGTCTTGACATTTCCTCTCAGTCTGGGATTTTCAGTCTTCTGGTTTGAACCTGAAAACAAATTAAAGACAGCAATGTAAAGTGAGTGACACACACAGTGCAAAGTTGCCTCTAGTTTGAATAACTGCGATGGACTGTGTTACAAGGGTGTCGTGAAACCACTGGAGTTTATTGAATGAAACCTGCTGAATAATGTTATGTCAACATATTGAATTACACACCGCTTTGTACTTCACAAAAAACTGAACAAAAATGTGATATTTTGAAATCTAACATGAAATACTACTGGACTACTATTATGGCTTCCAGTAGACTTTTTTGTTGTGATATCATTTTGTAGCTTCTTTGATTACATGGTGTTAAATAAAATACCTAAATGATGTTCATATAGTTTTTTAATTATGTCTCAATCTTAAAATTGAGGTGATGCTAAACTTTTGGCTGTAGCTGTAGGTGCTACACTGTTGTGATAAGTGATAATGTTTAAGCAATATGTGCATAACTTTTGATTACTGGGATCAATAAAGGAAACGTGTTCCATTCTTCAATCCTTGTTGTGTCACTCCATCAAACAGAGAAACACAAAAGAAATAATTTTGTTTCCTTAGAGCCTTATGCCTGTACAGCTATGGGCAAAAGTTTTGCATCACCTAGAATTTTAGGATTGAGACATCATTTAATATATCTATCTATCTATCTATCTATCTATCTATCTATCTATCTATCTATATATATATCTATATCTATATCTATATCTATACACACACAATTTAGATCTTTTATTTAACATCATGTAATCAATCATGTTATCATGAGAGGAGAGGGGGAGAAGAGAGAGGATAGAGGAGATGAGAGGAAAGGAGAGAAGAGATGAAGTGGGCAGCAGTGTGGAGTAGTGGTTTGGACTCTTGACCGGAGGGTCGTGGGTTCAATCCCAGGTGGGGGAACACTGCTGCTGTACCCTTGAGCAAGGTACTTTACCTAGATTGCTCCAGTAAAAACCCAACTGTATAAATGGGTAATTGTATGTAAAAAAAAAATGTGATATCTTGTAACAATTGTAAGTTGCCCTGGATAAGGGCATCTGCTAAGAATTCAAAAATAATGAGGAGAGGAGGGAGGAGAGAACAGATTGCTCTGAGTTGTTGACTGAGAGCTGAGTTTTTAATCTCTGTCTATCTGAGCTCCTTAAAGAAATTCCTCTAAATTGCATGACACCATTTGACCCCTCCTCCCTCCCCTCCTTCCCTCCAGCAAGACTAGGTGTGGGGATTGTATTTATTGTATGTATTCCTTTTCTCACAGACCCCTCACTCACACTCCCTTGTATCTCTGAATAGATAACCGTCTCCTCTTCAAACAGACCTCTCCCCAGTAGAATCCTAACCATCACCCTCACCCTCACCCTAACCCTAGCCCTCACTCACTCACCCATCTACTTGTGAGACATCTCGCTCCTTCAGATATTTACAAGAAGGGAAGTCATTGTTAAACTGAAAACTCTCTGTTCAGAATTAGCTGCAACATACAGTACTGTGCAAAAGTTTTAGGCAGGTGTGAAAAAATGCTGTAAAGTAAGAATGCTTTCAAAAATAGACATGTTAATAGATTATATTTATCAATTAACTAAATGCAAAGTGAGTGAACAGAAGAAAAATCTAAATCAAATCCATATTTGGTGTGACCACCCTTTGCCTTCAAAACAGCATCAATTCTTCTAGGTACACTTGCACAAAGTCAGGGATTTTGTAGGCATATAGTCAGGTGTATGATTAAACAATTATACCAAACAGGTGCTAATGATCATCAATTCAATATGTAGGTTTGAAACACAATCATTAACTGAAACAGAAACAGCTGTGTAGGAGGAATAAAACTGGGTGAGGAACAGCCAAACTCAGCTAACAAGGTGAGGTTGCTGAAGACAGTTTACTGTCAAAAGTCATACACCATGGCAAGACTGAGCACAGCAACAAGACACAAGGTAGTTATACTGCATCAGCAAGGTCTCTCCCAGGCAGAAATTTCAAGGCAGACAGGGTTTCCAGATGTGCTGTCCAAGCTCTTTTGAAGAAGCACAAAGAAACGGGCAACGTTGAGGATACAGACGCAGTGGTCGGCCAAGGAAACTTACTGCAGCAGATGAAAGACACATCATGCTTACTTCCCTTCGCAATCGGAAGATGTCCAGCAGTGCCATCAGCTCAGAATTGGAAGAAAACAGTGGGACCCTGGTACACCCATCTACTGTCAGATTAGAGGTCTGGTCAGAAGTGGCCTTCATGGAAGACTTGAGGCCAAAAAGCCATACCTCCGACGTGGAAACAAGGCCAAGCGACTCAACTATGCACGAAAACACAGGAACTGGGGTGCAGAAAAATGGCAGCAGGTGCTCTAGACTGATGAGTCAAAATTTGAAATATTTGGCTGTAGCAGAAGGCAGTTTGCAGGCGCAAGGGCTGGAGAGCGGTACATGAATGAGTGTCTGCAGGCAACAGTGAAGCATGGTGGAGGTTCCTTGCAAGTTTGGGGCTGCATTTCTGCAAATGGAGTTGGGGATTTGGTCAGAATTAATGGTCTCCTCAATGCTGAGAAGTACAGGCAGATACTTATCCATCATGCAATACCATCAGGGAGGCATCTGATTGGCCCCAAATTTATTCTGCAGCATGACAACAACCCCAAACATACAGCAAAAGTCATTAAGACCTATCTTCAGCGTAAGGAAGAAGAACAAGGAGTCCTGGAAGTGATGGTATGGCCCCCACAGATGATCTCAACATCATCGAGTCTGTCTGGGATTACATGAAGAGAGAGAAGCAACTGAGGCTGCCTAAATCCACAGAAGAACTGTGGTTAGTTCTCCAAGATGTTTGGGCCAACCTACCTGCCGAGTTCCTTCAAAAACTGTGTGCAAGTGTACCTAGAAGAATTGATGCTGTTTTGAAGGCAAAGGGTGGTCACACCAAATATTGATTTGATGTAGATTTTTCTTCTGTTCACTCACTTTGCATTTTGTTAATTGATAAATATAAACTATTAACATGTCTATTTTTGAAAGCATTCTTACTTTACAGCATTTTTTCACACCTGCCTAAAACTTTTGCACAGTACTGTATATAGACAGACAGAAAGACAGACTGACTGACACACACACACACACACAGAGACACACACACACAGAGACACACACACACACACACACACACACACACACACACACACACACACACACACACACACACACACACACACACACACACACACACATCAATGTTAAACTCACTGGTGCTGCTGCTGTGTGCTTGATTCAGGATCCAGTCGCTTTGACAAGAGATTACAGATGTTCAGCATTAAGCCTCCCTCTCTCTCTCTCTCCCTCAATCCTCCTTCCCATCTCCTCCCTCCTCCCCCTCTCACACTGACCATCTCCTCCCTCCTCCTTCCCTCAATCCCCTCCTCCCTCCTCCCCCTCTCACACTGACCATCTCCTCCCTCCTCCTTCCCTCCATCCCCTCCTCCCTCCTCCCCTTCACACTGACCATCTCCTCCCCCTCTCACACTGACCATCTCCTCCCTCCTCCCCTTCCCTGACCATCTCCTCCTCCCCCTCACACTGACCATCCCTCCTCCTCCCCTCTCACACTGACCATCTCCTCCCTCCTCCTTCCCTCCATCTCCTCCCTCCTCCTCCCCTCTCACACTGACCATCTCCTCCCTCCTCCTTCCCTCCATCCCCTCCTCCCCTCTCACACTGATGAAGTAATGTTAAAATTTTACAATGCATTAGTAAGAACTCACCTAGAATAATGTGTTCAGTTCTGGTCACCTTGTTACAAAAAGGATATTGCTGCTCTAGAAAGAGTGCAAAGAAGAGCGACCAGAATTATCCCGGGTTTAAAAGGCATGTTGTATGCAGACAGGCTAAAAGAATTGAATCTGTTCAGTCTTGAACAAAGAAGACTATGTGGTGATCTGATTCAAACATTCAAAATCTTAAAAGGTATAGACAATGTCGACACAGGGGACTTTTTTTTGACCTGAAAAAAGAAACAAGGACCAGGGGTCACACATGGAGATTAGATAAAGGGGCATTCAGAACAGAAAATAGGAGGCACTTTTTTACACAGAGAATTGTGAGGGTCTGGAACCAACTCCCAAGTAATGTTGTTGAAGCTGACACCCTGGGATCCTTCAAGAAGCTGCTTGATGAGATTCTGGGATCAATAAGCTACTAACAACCAAACGAGCAAGATGGCCTCCTCATTTGTAAACTTTCTTATGTTCTTATGTTCTTATGTTCCTCCACTACTGATACTGTTATCTCCTTCTGTCACAAGAATCTGCTGAATCCTCTGAAACACTTGGAATGTGTCTCTTCATCCCCTCCAACGGGTACTCTCCCGTCCTCCGTTGGCGATGCGGTGACCCTCTACAATGATCCCTTACTCATATCATCGACACTGTTGCCCCTCTTACAACCAGAACTGTCAAGAAAGATCGAAACCGTCAAGAAAGATTGAAACTGCCCTCGAACTTCGATTGCTTAAGTCTGCCTGCCACAAGCTTGAGCGAAAGTGGAGGTCGTCTGGACTAACGGTTGCCAGGGTGAAGTACTTCTCTGAAATCGTAACTATGGGACCCGGTAAACCCAATGTTCTCTTTAAGACCACTAACCAAATCCTACATCCATTCACCGACAGATCCAGCTCCCGTTCATCCTCCTCTCTTACCTGTCATGATTTCTCCTCTTTCTTTCGGAACAAAATTGACAACATCTATTCTACGCTCTCCCTCCACAAACCCAGTTTACTACTTGACCACCTTGACCCTCCTCCGGTTGTCCCTCCTGCCCTCTCCTCTTTCTCTCCTCTCTCAATTGCTGATGTCTCCAGCTTACTGTTGAAATCTACTGCCACGTGCCCCCTGGACCCCTGGAAGACTAACCTTGTCCGTCTCTGTGCGTCTGATCTTGCTCCCTCCATTCTGCACACTCTCAACCTGTCCCTGGACTCTGGTTCAGTTTCTGCTGCCCGTAAACTTGCCAGAGTAACGCTAGTACTCAAAAAACCCTCACTCGACCCAGTTGACTTATCTAATTTCCAATCTCCAATCTCCCTTTTCTCTCCAAAACTCTCGAAAGGGCTGTAGCCAGTCAGCTGATGAAACATCTCACGGATAACAATCTGCTTGAATCTCTACAGTCTGGCTTCGGGCCACATCAAAGTATTGAAACTGCTCTGCTCCGGATTGTGAATGATCTCCTGCTCAATGCTGATGCTGGTGCTCCCTCTGTGCTTGTCCTCCTTGACCTAACAGCCGCTTTTGATACCATAGATCATGGCATTCTTCTTGACCGCCTTCAGAAGTATGTTGGGATCTCTGGAACCTGTCTCTCCTGGATGTCCTCTTACCTATCCGGACGCATGCAGTCTGTTTTCTATGCTGGATGCAGTGGTGTCGCAAACCCAGTCACTTGTGGTGTCCCCCAAGGATCTGTTCTTGGGCCCCTTCTCTTCAATATCTACATGCTTCCCTTGGGTCACCTCATCTGCCAACACAGCCTCATGTTTCACTCCTATGCTGACGACACCCAGCTCTACTTAAAACTCGACCCTGGGTCTCCCGAGGGGCACATCCGGTAAAGGTGCTCCTCATGGAGTGCAGGATGCACCCCTTAGCCTAGACGTCGCCGGTTCGAGTCCAGGCTATTCCACAGCAGACCGTGGACGGGAGCTCCAAGGGGGCGGTGCACAATTGGCCGAGCGCCGCCTGGGGGGCTTAGGTCGGCCGGAGTGACCTCAGCTCACTGTGCACCAGTGACCCCTGTGGTCTGGCCGGGCACCTGCAGACTTGCCTGTAAGCTGACCAGAGCTGTCCTCCGACGCTGTAGCTATGAGCGGAGAACAACGTGTGTTCATATTCGCCACTCTCAAGTCAGCGCAGGGGTGGTAGCGGTGAGCTGAGCCTAAAAATAATTGGCTATTCCAAATTGGGAAGAAAATGATAAAAACAATTGGCGACTACTAAATTAAAAAAAAAAAAAAAAAATCAGCCCTGGAAGCCCCTCTGCCATGGTCCGGCTCTTGGATTGCATTCAAGACATCGAGGCCTGGATGTCTGCCTATTTTCTTCAGATGAACACTAGCAAATCTGAACTCCTAGTAGGATCTAAAACTCAATTTAAGAATCTAAATATAGCTGCCCTAAACCTTGGAAACTGTCTGCTGCTGCCTTCCCCTACAGTACGAAGCCTTGGTGTACTTCTGGACAGCAACCTCTCCTTTGATGCCCACATCTCCTCCGTGGTCAAATCATCCTTCTACCACCTTCAAAACACCTCCAAAGTCCGTCCCTACCTTTCCCTCCCGGATGCGGAGATACTTTGTCATGCATTTACCTCCTCTTGACTCAACTCTCTTCATGGTGGTCTCCCGGTGTTGTAGGAAATAAGCTGATCGCGCAAGTGCAGTAATGCAAAAGTAGGCAAAAGTAAGGAGGGGCAACAGTTTGATTAAAGGGGAGGTTCACTGCGTGGCTTTTTATTTTTATCTGACCGTTTTATTTGCAAGACTATGTTGGTGCGTGTTTGTGCCACTGTGTTTTCATATGAACTTTAAAATGTGTGATCGACGACTCTTTATATGGGAAAATGTTTTAAATCCCTGTCTTTTTATGTTTCTATAACATCGTTGTCATTCAGATGTAGTTTATGTGTGATTGCAGAGATTTATTTATATATTAAATGATTTTACAGGTCAAAATGTCAATCTTTAATCAAAATTAAAATGTTTCAGTAATATAATCTAATGACATGCTGCATCCATCACATTAGTATGACAAGGTCGTATTTTTACATTTTAATATTAGTATAGCTGTAACTTTACTACAGTTTAGACGTGGCAAAACGTAGGCCTATCTCTGCCAATTAAAAAAAATAGTACATTGTTTTGTGTGCATGTCTTAAACATTAACATTTATTGTTACACATACAATTATGTTTATTTAAAAAGGTTCTAGGTTAGGGTTGTGTTTTTTAAATTGGGATAGGGTGAACCACAAATAGCCAGACGGAAGTTTTTTTTTAGAAAGGAATTGGGTTGTGTTCTCAGGTTGGGAATTTAAAAAAATCTTTCATGTTGTTCGCACACAATACATTAACATAAATGCCATATTCTTCGTAAACGTGACAATTGTATTCCTGGCAGTAATATATAGTATTACTAAGAGATAAGATTTGTGAGGAAGAGAGATCATACTGTATATATGTGTATATCTACATGATTTTAAATCGTGATAAATCACTTTAGTTCAATATACTGTATCTCTTTTCATTATATATGTCTTACATGGTTGTGCACTACAGGAATTTATCATTTTAAAATCATGCTGATCTACAGTTACATATACTGTATGATCTCTCTTTATACAATAGCTATCTTGGTTGGTACTTACCACGGTTTGCAAAGATGTTAACCTTTAGTTCTTTAATTAATGAATGTATTGTTTCTTCCCAAACTTGTAATTGAAATACATGCACTATGATGACCATTTGTTCATGTTTTAAAATCATGCTGATATACAGTAGAGCACTGTATAAGCAACATTTTTATACATGTGATTGATGCTCTCTTTCTTAAATAGCTATCTTGGTTGGTACTTTTGAACTCGGATACCTGCCCATACAGTTGTGCTTCCCAAAACAAGAACACCTCCAGAAATGCAAAATAATGTTAAATATGTAACACATTTTGCTAGTTAACATTTGTTACACAAACAGAAACACACATTAATATCACAGGCTACTTACAAATGTCATTTAAAAAATATGTATGTGTTGTAATATAAGTTATTTCATTTAAACAAACAGAAAACACACTTTTAATTAAACACAAAACAACCACAAACAAAACAAAAAATATCTGACTAACTTCCAGCTAAGCCGTTTACCTGGCACCACACAACACAGCACTTACTTCATACTGGCTACTCAGAGACAGAATTTCAGATTTAAATGATGTACCAATTTAACAATTAATTAATTATTTATTTTTTTCCTTCAGGGAGGTTTTAACCCCCTCCCTGCTGTCTCACAACACACTGCCTTACAATATATTACAGCGATATTCACATTCCCTTATCTAGCATCATACTGTCGATATCTACTTATTAATATAAATTATACTTACAAAATTAATTTTAAATTATTTATTTTTTGTTAGGCTAATATATCTGATCTACAGCGATATTCACATTCCCTTATCTAGCGTCATACTGTCGAAGACATCCGATCTACTCATTTATATAAATTATACTTACACAATTAATTTTAAGAACATAAGAACATAAGAACATAAGACAGTTTACAAACGAGAGGAGGCCATTCAGCCCATCTTGCTCGTTTGGTTGTTAGTAGCTTATTGATCCCAGAATCTCATCAAGCAGCTTCTTGAAGGATCCCAGGGTGTCAGCTTCAACAACATTACTGGGGAGTTGGTTCCAGACCCTCACAATTCTCTGTGTAAAAAAGTGCCTCCTATTTTCTGTTCTGAATGCCCCTTTATCTAATCTCCATTTGTGACCCCTGGTCCTTGTTTCTTTTTTCAGGTGAAAAAAAGTCCCCTGTGTCGACATTGTCTATACCTTTTAGGATTTTGAATGAAAATTATTTATTGTTTGTTAATATATCCGATCCACTATTTCCCAGCCTAAGATTGTAGACATTAGAAACGATGGAACCTCCCCTTTAAATTCTAGAGCTTGATCAGCTTATTTCCTAGGATACCAGCATGCACCATAAACCAACTGCAGCTAGTTCAGAATGCCGCTGCCAGGATCCTTACTAGATGTAAAAAGCGTGAACATATCACCCCCCGTCTTGCCCAGCTGCACTGGCTACCTGTAAAATTCAGGATCACTTTCAAAACTCTCCTGCTCACCTGCAATGCCTTTCATCACACAAATCCCGAGTACCTCCTCAACCTGCTGACCCGCTACGTCCCAGCCCGCAAGCTGAGGTCCTCCGACTCTGGCCTGCTTGTTATCCCCAAGCAAAAGTGCACCACACTCGGAGAACGCTTGTTTAGCTTCATGGCTCCGACTCCCTGGAACTCTCTCCCAGCTTTGGTGTGTGATGCTTCCAGCGTCGCTCGCTTTAAATCAACCCTCAAGACCCACCTGTTCTCTCTTGCTTTCCATGCTCTTTAAGCCTGATATCAGCTGCTGTGTTGTTGCTACTCTATCATGCATTTTTCACTGTATTGTATTATGCATTAGTTATTTATTTCTTAGCAGACGCCCTTATCCAGGGCGACTTACAATTGTTACAAGATGTCACATTATTTTTGATATACAATTACCCATTTATACAGTTGGGTTTTTACTGGAGCAATCTAGGTAAAGTACCTTGCTCAAGGGTACAGCAGCAGTGTCCCCCACCTGGGATTGAACCCACGACCCTCCGGTCAGGAGTCCAGAGCCCTAACCACTACTCCATTGTTGATTGATTGATTGATTGATGTTGTATTGCTGGTCTAAAATTAATATTGTATTTGCATAGCTTATGTCTCGTCATGAGCAGGTACTGTAATCCCTTTCGAAATAAATACAATCCACAAAGCTTTCAAAAGTATTTCATACACACAGCAGTCATACAAAAAAAGTGATCATATTTTGCTCCATAATAACTGAATATATTTTATTTAAAGTGCGTAATACATACAGAATAAACAGAAATAATGGAAAATTAAGTTAATACACTGTAGCTCTACCGTCTAATCAAAATTACACAGAAGCTGGGCTGCAAGGCTCTGCAATGTTCTTGTGTGTGTTTTACTGCCACCTAGTGTCCAGCGATAACAACTGCTGCACAGAGTAAGATCCTTTATAATGTTTAGAATTAAAAAATACTTAAAACAATGCTAGTATTTAAAATGTCTTGCTCGTGTTTCATGTTTTCCAGTTTGTATTACCAGAATTTTGGCATGTGGCTCGTTAGGTGTGGAAGTTTGCCCACCCCTGGGCTCGCTAGATCATCTTTATATTAGTGATAGCGCCATCTAGTGCACAGCGAGCTTAATGTCAGCAAGCTTTGAACCAAAGTGTCAGATCAGAAGATGGCACTGGTTCTTCTATAAAGACACTGTGACTGATCTAGCCTGTGTTACACGTGTCTACGGCAGCGCAGCTAGAACTGAAGAGCAGCTCCTGAACTCACAGTCAAAGCAACACAGACTGAGCAGTGAAAAAAAATATATACAAACTAAGAAAACAAATAAGTTTATTAACTCCATAATTATGAAACAGTCAACAGTGTTGAATTTACAAAGATGTCTAATTCTTGAATTTTCTTCAGTTTCTTTGAGTTTTTTCTCAGTTTATATTTTTGACTTCATTCTTGGGGTGGCAATGGGCGGGGCTTGTGTCTGAGTAGCCCCTCCCCCTTTTCCACTTTACAGGCAGAAAGGAAGTGCTGTTGTGATGGACAGGAAATGGGTCCGTCCTCCTAACTTCACCCCCAAGCCTGAGACTTACAGTAATGAAGAACCAGCTTCCCATCACTGCCGAAACACTGAGAGAGAGGAGAGGAGAGGAGAGTGGGGAGAAGAGAGGAGAGGAGAGAGGGGAGAGGAGAGAGGGGAGAGAAGGGAGGGTGAGAGAAAGAGAGAGAGAGGGGAGAGGAGAGGGGAGGGGAGAGGAGAGGGAAGGGGGGGAGAGGGAGAGGAGAGAGGAGGGAGGGAGAGAGAGAGAGGAGAGGAGAGAAGGAAGGGGGAGGGAGAGAGAGAGATCTTTATTCATTTGTTTTCATAATTAGGGCTGTAGTTTTTTTCACAGTAAATTTCATGGCATTTCCTGGTCTATAAACAACATGATATTTCACGATTAAACATATATTTATTAAAGCATGCCACATTCACAATGGATCATTTTCTCCAGATTTATTACACAACAAACGTTCCTAAATATTGAAATGCTTTGCTGTTCTTTCAGGTAATGCTAAAATCCTAGAATTTCAGCTTTTTTTTTTACGTCCCCTAAAGATATTCTACTTTCACCATCAGTGAATTATCGAAAAAAAAAATACAAAACATAGATACATGTAAAATATAAATAACAACAGACCGGTGAACTAAACAGCATGGTCACATTCAAAACGGATCACTTGTATTATACAACAGACACGTGAACTGTCCCCTTCTTGTACTGGACAGAGCGATCTTTAGCAGAAATGTTTTTCCCATCTTTGAAGCTGCTGCTGTCTTTTTGGTTGAAGACATGCAGTGTAACAGGAAGTGAGTTCAGTCATTTACAGGAAGCAAACTAAACCGGCTGCCAGGTTCCTGTAGCAATGTAATAAGATCCAAAATGGAAAATCACCTATATGGTAACAATATCCTGGGAGACAGCCAGCATGGTTTTAGGAAAGGGAGATCGTGTCTAACTAACCTGCTTGACTTTTTTGAGGATGCAACATTGACAATAGATAATTGCAAAGCATACAACATGGTTTATTTAGATTTCCAGAAAGCTTTTGACAAAGTCCCACATAAAAGATTAATTCTCAAACTGAACGCAGTAGGGATTCAAGGAAATGCATGCACATGGATTAGGGAGTGGTTAACATGTAGAAAACAGAAAGTACTGATTAGAGGAGAAACCTCAGAATGGAGCGAGGTAACCAGTGGTGTACCACAGGGATCAGTATTAGGTCCTCTGCTATTCCTAATCTACATTAATGATTTAGATTCTGGTATAGTAAGCAAACTTGTTAAATTTGCAGACGACACAAAAATAGGAGGAAAAACACTGTTCAGCAGCAAAGGTCATTCAAAATGATCTAGACAGCATTCAGAACTGGGCAGACACATGGCAAATGACATTTAATAGAGAAAAGTGTAAAGTACTGCATGCAGGCAATACAAATGTGCATTATAAATATCATATGGGAGATACTGAAATTGAAGAAGGAATCTATGAAAAAGACCGAGGAGTTTATGTTGACTCAGAAATGTCTTCATCTAGACAATGTGGGGAAGCTATAAAAAGGCCAACAAGATGCTTGGATATATTGTGAGAAGTGCTGAATTTAAATCAAGGGAAGTAATGTTAAAACTTTACAGTGCATTAGTAAGACCTCACCTAGAATATTGTGTTCAGTTCTGGTCACCTTGTTACAAAAAGGATATTGCTGCTCTAGAAAGAGTGCAAAGAAGAGCAACCAGAATTCTCTTTATATCTAGGCATGTGAGAGTCTGGAACCAGCTCCTCAGTAATGTTGTTGAAGCTGACACCCTGGGATCCTTCAAGAAGCTGCTTGATGAGATTCTGGGATCAATAAGCTACTAACAACCAAACGAGCAAGATGGGCTGAATGGCCTCCTCTCGTTTGGAAACTTTCTTATGAAGTGAGTTCAATCTTTTTTTGTTTTTGTTTTTACAGCGGAGAGTGCTCGTTCTTATGGCAAACCCTTTTAACATGTAATCCTCCCTCTCTGATATCAGCCACTCTGCAGTCATGTTTTGTTGTAAATATTCATTTTTAACTTACAAAATGCTGACAGGATGTTCATTAGTATGCATGTTTGATATCAAAAATAGAACTGTTGATATGAAAAAAATATAATTTCTGATATCAACCATTCACATTGCTGATTTACACGATGGACAAGGTGTACAAATGTTACGCTTTTATGCCCCCCAGGCTAGTCCCCCGTGTAACACAGCATCGCATGCATGGCCTAGCACTGGCTCGGTGGTGTGTGTAACACATCACAGCTACAGCAAACTGTTTGAACATTTAATCCTATTACTGATATCAGCCATTCTATATTTGATATGAAAAATATAATAACTGGACTCGATCGAGTGCATGATCATTAGAATTACAAATACAATGCAGGGCTGTGCCCAGGTTCAACTGCAGATAGACTGGAATGACTCTCAACCACAGAGTGTGAGCGTATGCACATTACAATGCAGGGCTGTGCCCAGGTTCAACTGCAGATAGACTGGAATGACTCTGAACCACAGAGTGTGAGCGTATGCACATTACAATGCAGGGCTGTGCCCAGGTTCAACTGCAGATAGACTGGAATGACTCTCAACCACAGAGTGTGAGCGTATGCACATTACAATGCAGGGCTGTGCCCAGGTTCAACTGCAGATAGACTGGAATGACTCTCAACCACAGAGTGTGAGCGTATGCACATTACAATGCAGGGCTGTGCCCAGGTTCAACTGCAGATAGACTGGAATGACTCTCAACCACAGAGTGTGAGCGTATGCACATTACAATGCAGGGCTGTGCCCAGGTTCAACTGCAGATAGACTGGAATGACTCTCAACCACAGAGTGTGAGCGTATGCACATTACAATGCAGGGCTGTGCCCAGGTTCAACTGCAGATAGACTGGAATGACTCTCAACCACAGAGTGTGAGCGTATGCACATTACAATGCAGGGCTGTGCCCAGGTTCAACTGCAGATAGACTGGAATGACTCTCAACCACAGAGTGTGAGCGTATGCACATTACAATGCAGGGCTGTGCCCAGGTTCAACTGCAGATAGACTGGAATGACTCTCAACCACAGAGTGTGAGCGTATGCACATTACAATGCAGGGCTGTGCCCAGGTTCAACTGCAGATAGACTGGAATGACTCTCAACCACAGAGTGTGAGCGTATGCACATTACAATGCAGGGCTGTGCCCAGGTTCAACTGCAGATAGACTGGAATGACTCTCAACCACAGAGTGTGAGCGTATGCACATTACAATGCAGGGCTGTGCCCAGGTTCAACTGCAGATAGACTGGAATGACTCTCAACCACAGAGTGTGAGCGTATGCACATTACAATGCAGGGCTGTGCCCAGGTTCAACTGCAGATAGACTGGAATGACTCTGAACCACAGAGTGTGAGCGTATGCACATTACAATGCAGGGCTGTGCCCAGGTTCAACTGCAGATAGACTGGAATGACTCTCAACCACAGAGTGTGAGCATATGCACATTACAATGCAGGGCTGTGCCCAGGTTCAACTGCAGATAGACTGGAATTAGACTGGAATTGCAGTGAATGACTCTGAACTCACCTCAAACAGGGTCCCCACCTCCTGATCAGGGGAGGGGCAAAGGACTGATTCACATAGATAAACTGAGAGAGAGGGGAGGGGAGGGGAGGGGAGGGGAAGAGATCTCGTTAATTTTATTGACTAACTTCTTCATCAAAACAGAGACTTACAGACAAGACACACACACTGAGACACAAACACTGATACACACACACTGAGACACAAACACTGATACACACACACTGAGACACACACTGAGACACACACATACACTGCAGCACAAACACTGACACGCACACACACACACACACACACTGAGACACAAACACTGACACACAAACACTGAGACACAAACACACACACTGAGGCACAAACACTGACACACACTGAGACACACACACACGCTGAGAGACACAGAGTCACAGACACAGAGACACACACACACGCTGAGAGACACAGAGTCACAGACACAGAGAGACACACACACACACACGCTGAGAGACACAGAGTCACAGACACAGAGACACACACACACACACGCTGAGAGACACAGAGTCACAGACACAGAGACACACACACTCTCCCACACTGACCAGTTGCTCCGCTGGTTCTAGTTTAAGGAATTTCTTGATGAAGAGCCCGAGTGCCTGCACTGTGCGGCTCCTCTCCACAGACCACTTCTTAGTCTTCATGATAGGAGCGTCACCAACCGCCTTCAATAAGATATCAACTAGAGGAGAGCGGAGAGCGGAGAGGAGAGAGGATTGGAAAGAGCATGCAGTAACATACAGAATACCAGGTACAGACTGTGCACGAACATTATCAATGTGACCTGTTAGATAAATCCAGATAATATTAACGCAATAAGACACACAATACTACAGTAGTACTATTATCAATGTGACCTGTTCGATAAATCATGATACTATTACTGCAACAGACACGGCACAATACGAATTGACTGTCAATATTATAGGTAAGGTGACCACATGGCTCCGTGTTCAACGGGACAGTTCAGACTTTTCAACTCACAACCCGATGCATTCTGGTAAGCGTAGTCCTGCTTCTCACTGGAAAGAATGGTACCTGAGACAGGTAACACGTACCAGAATGCACTGGGTTGCGAGTTGAAAAGCCTGAACTGTCCCGCTGAACACGGAGCCATACGGCCACCTTAACTATAGTAATGCTATCAATGTTGTGGTATGACGATAGGATTTATAGAGAGTTTTCACTTTTAACCACGCCTTCAGTTTGGAGGTCCCGGTTTCTTGTAGCTCACAAGTGACGACCCCAAAGACTGGTAAACAAAAACATGAATAGATTTCAGAGCCGACAAAACACACCAAAAACAAATCTGAAAAATCGGGGTTGTTGATGTCGATTCCCTAAACCGCCTCCCAGCCCGCTCAGACACAGCGATTGGCCATTAAACCTACAACAGCTCTTCTGATTAGCTCAACGCCGTGTCAGATACCCGTGTGCCTTCATTTTATGCGGAAACGAGCTGTTCCGACCAGAGATCCGTCTCGCCTCGCTTTATAAAGAGATTGATTCGGGGTTCGACTACCTCGAGTGAGTGTAGCCGGTAAAATGGACCTTACTTTTCTTCTTTTCGTCCGCGCTCCCCGCCGTCTCCTCCACCGTAGCCGTCTCCGCACTCGGCTCTGCGGACGAGTCTGCGCTCTCCGACATCTTGAGTGAGGGCAAAACAAACCCGTCGGAACCGCGGTGGTGAAGCCGATACTGCCCAAAAGGCGTAGCCTGAGCCGCACTTTGATTGGTTGCCCACTTTGGTCTAATGGCGGTGCCCTCGCTGGCTTCAGTTGCCCATAGTTTGAAGGCTAAGACAGAGGGCGTTACAGTCACCGGGACAACGGCCAATGGGATCGGTTGACGAGGCTGGGAAGCTGGTGTTTATTGGCTGCTGGTTTTGATAGCCTCGCCTTCGTTCGACCCGCAGCGAGAAGGTCTTTGACTGAAAAGCACGGATGTGAGTAGAACTCGGCGATGTTATTATTACATGACTTTCATGTCCTTATTTTAAAGTGACGTCTGTGTCCCAGATTACCGAAGGACAGGTGCATTGTGTGGTATCATAAACAATAACATTAAAATGGTCTTTAAAGTTTAAACTAAAAGTACTCGTTTGCTGAAATTGCGATGCCGTTCCAGTGCTACTGTGTTCAATTACAATTACACTTTCAATTACGCTGCAGTAATTACAGTTAGAATCACAATTACACTGAAAAGTAACACACAGCTGCCCACATTATTGCCATGTTCACTGTGTTCATTGTAAATAACCAGTAATAATAACCACAGGTACAAATACACAAGCATACTAGAGAACATAGTGTAGCGTGCAGGGGGGGAGGCAGCAGTAGGGCTGGTAGGTGACCTAATCACACACAGAGACATAAGCCTGATATACGCTCCTTGCAAGGGAGCCGGCCCTGTACAGCGGTATCGGCGCTATGCTTTAGTGCCTCCTATTTTCACGCCCGCCCTCCGCCTCCAGTTTTGTGTGGACCCTGTTTCTTGTAGCTCCCTGTGTGATGAGCCTGCCTGCGGGAAACCGAGATCGTCCAATACATTTACTTCAAACAAATACATGGTCAGTTAAGATATGAGAATAATTTGCATGTTTGAAAAATTAACACAGACATCTCAAGTTCTAAAAACTGCCATTCATGAGATTCAACTATTTAACCAATTTTTGTTCCTGGGTAGTAAGTGACATTGCCTAATTTTATGCCCAAAAGTTAGAAAATGGCTATTATTCCTCACAGACTTTGCTTTTGTGACCAGGACAGTGATTGAAATTTACCTATTTTTCCAGAAACCAGATAGATTCAGTGCTGAGTAAACTTGGAGTAACAAAACTTTCCATAATATAAATAGTAGTCTAAATAAGGGGCGTTAAGCCCACCAGTTCAGTTTAGTTCCAGCTGCCTAAGTGGATACATATCTGCATTTTTCTGAGATGGCATCAAGGTCATAGGAGACTTCAAAATGGTGGCATTCTGATGGGTCTCCATGGCGGTTTTACCTGTTTAGCTTCCCCTTTGGGACAGCAGATGAGGACATTTACCACAGGCAGGACTAAACTACAGCGGGTCTTTTCTCTGTGGTTCCTTCTTCAATTGGGAGCCATCTAAAAATGCACATCAAATTGGGCCTTGAAACAATTTGTTCAAGATAAGAGTCGGCAGCTTTCAATTACCTTCAGACTTCTTAATTAAGCTGTTAGGCAAAGGTCAAAGCCCGGTGTTACGCTGGACCACAGATAAAGAAGATCCAGCTGCCCAATTATTGCCATGTTCACTAGTGTTCATTGTAAATAAACAGCAATAAGTAACCACAGGTCACAAATACTATGTGGAGCATGAGACTAGTGAAGAACACGGCACAATGGGTGTAGGATGTCCCTCAAAGTCCATATCCTTGATGCTCATCTTGATAAATTCAAGGAGAACATGGAGCGCATTTGGAGGAGCATAAGCCTCCACCAGGATACCTGGACTTTGAGCCGGCTACCAAGGACAGTATAACGAGAACATGATGGGAGACTACATTTGGGGGTTGATTGTGAGAGGACCAGGGTAATCACGCGAAAAAAACCGCCCTTTTTGTAGTCCTTTAGTATAAATACATGTTAATTTGGATTCATATGAGCCTGACTATGTGGGGACCAAAGATCGCTTTTCTCATTGGAAAGAGGTCAAACAAAATACACTGTCCTGGTGCAAAGATGGGGAATAATAGAATATTGACTATACTTTTGAGGCATAAAATTAGGAAATAACACTTACTACCCAGGAACCAAAAAAAAAAAAAAAAAAAAAATTCATGAAATTATCTGAGTAGGCTATTAAATAAGTGACGTCATATTTAAAGTACCTTACTAAACAAACGTGATTGTCAGTAAATGAAAAACAAATACTCGAAAATATCAGCAAGAACAAAGCACTGTAACATTCATCACTGCCTTCCTATTCATTTACCAAACCAAAGAAGTAACAGCAGCTATTATCTATCGTATCAGTCAAGAGAAACGCAGTAAGCACACACCAATGCAGAGAATCAAAGTCTATATTTACTCCTATATAACTGCTACATTGTTTTTATTTTAAACGGTATTGTAAAGATGTTGCCGTCTCCTAGCGTTGATAGTGTTGTAGGGATTTTGGTTTTATGTATTAAAAAATGAATACAATTTTATTCCCATTTAAAAAAGAAAAATAAAAAAGTCCTCTTAACTGTGCAACGGTGTCATACCCTCCTTAACTTTTCATCTTTCCTTTGTGTTCGTTGCTGTTAACATGCAGGCCAAATTAAAAAAACAATTTGCAGGAGCCGTCTTCTCATCATTAAGTTTTGCACTCTGCTGAGAGATCAGGGGACAGGCACTGCATGTCCTAAAACGCTCTCGATTGGCTGTTGCTAGGTAACACTTTTCTTAACTAATAGGATGCCGTCCAAACTGATAAACGTAGTTTTATTGTTAAAAAAATAACTTGACTTGAGTGTATTTCTTTAAATAGTCATTTAAAAACGGATTACAAAAAAATGACAGTATACCGCGGTACGACGATAACCGTGGTATATTTTTTGACGGTTACCATACCGTCAAAATTTGATACCGTGACATCCCTAGTTGAACTCGTCTGCTGTGTGTCCCTGTGGCAGGATGCTACAAACTCTGCAGCTATTACTGCTCCCTCTTTCCATCTCTCCTCTCTCTCTCACGCTCTGTTTCTGTCTCCCTCTCTCCTCTCTCTCCCTCTCTCCTCTCTCCTCTCTGTCCCTCTTCTCTCCTCTCTGTCTTACAGATTCAAATTGCTTTATTAACATGACAACAACATCAGCAGTATTGCCAAAGCAGTTACAAAGTACAATATAAACATTAGGAACATCAATAAAACTCTCTCTCGCTCTCTCTCTCACAGTCTCTCAGTGTCTCGATGTCTCGTGGGCGTCTGTCTCCTCAGGGGACAATCCTCCTGCTCTGTGACCTGCAGGAGAAATTCCGTCCACATATCGTCCACTTTGGGGACATTGTGTCCAATGCAGCCAGACTCCTACAGGTGAGACTCGGAACTGCATTGCAGTGTGTGTGTCTCTGTGTGCCTGTGTGTGTGTGTGTTTCTATCAGTGTGTTTCTCTGTGTGTGTGTGGGTCTGTGCCGAAGCAATTAGTCAATAAAATTAACAAGATCTCTCCCCTCTCCCCTCTCGCGCCGCTCCTCTCCCCTCCCTCCTCTCGCTCCCATTCTCTCCCCTCTCTCCTCTCCCCTCTCTCCTCTCATCTCTCCCAGGCCTCTCGTATTCTAGGGGTCCCTGCTATTGTCTCAGAGCAGTACCCCAGGGGCCTGGGCCCCACGGTTCCTGAGTTGGGGGCGCAGGGGGTCCCCACTTTCTCCAAGACGTCGTTCTCAATGCTGACCCCCGAGATCGAGGCTGCGCTGGGAGGAGGTGGGGCCGGGGGCGGAGCCAGGTCTGTGCTGCTCTGCGGGATCGAGGCTCAAGCCTGCATCACGGTGAGTCATGAAAACTCCAACTCCCAGCATGCCTCAGCAATGGCACTCACAGTCAGGGATCCTGGGAGCTGTAGTTCTTTATACAGTGACAGTTCATACTGCAGTGTATAAGTGTGTGTTTACACTGACAACTCTGCTGGAGACAGAATCTGAATAAAAACTCCAGCTCCCAGCATGCCTTAGCACCGGCAGTAACAGTGAGGGATGCTGGGAGCTGTAGTTCTTTACACAGACAGCTGTTGAGACAGGTTTGACTTGATTGAAGTTGCTCGTTAAATAACTTGCGTTTACTGTTGTGCCCACAATCAGATTCAGTGACACTGGAGCAGGAATAGGAGTTGGAAATGACCCTCTTCAAACACCAAGCAGGAATAGGGGGGGTGTATTGGTTCTAACAAGCTCACCAGAGAGCGTTAGCTGCTGAATGATAGTGTCGACGCTGGAGTTTACACATTCAAGGGCTTTCTAAGATCCTGATGATATTAAAGACAGAAACATTCGCATCTTTCAGAAATGATTCACTGATTACACAAGAAATCGTCAAGACAGCCCACACAAGTGCAGCTCAGTGGTTTTCAAACTTTTTAGGCCCCGTACCCCCATCTGAGATAGAGTCATAATATACCTATGAAAACAGGAAAACATGGTCTTTTAATTACTAGATTACATACTGTACTTGTAAACGAGTGTTAGGAGCCGAGATCCGTCTTGCTGTCTGTCAGCACAAGGTACAGGTATATGTATGTATGATACTACACATCCCAAACTCTGGAAATAAGTAAGACTCATTTTAAAATAAATGCATTTATATACTAAAACACACATATACCAGCCGACTGCATAAAATAAATAAATGAAGAAAAACAACTTGTGAACAGAAATGCATTATAAATATCATATGGGAGATACGAAATTGAAGAAGGAATCTATGAAAAAGATCTAGGAGTTTATGTTGACTCAGAAATGTCTTCATCTAGACAATGTGGGGAAGCTATAAAAAAGGCCAACAAGATGCTCGGATATATTGTGAGAAGTGTTGAATTTAAATCAAGGGAAGTAATGTTAAAACTTTACAATGCATTAGTAAGACCTCACCTAGAATATTGTGTTCAGTTCTGGTCACCTCGTTACAAAAAGGATATTGCTGCTCTAGAAAGAGTGCAAAGAAGAGCAACCAGAATTATCCCGGGTTTAAAAGGCATGTTGTATGCAGACAGGCTAAAAGAATTGAATCTATTCAGTCTTGAACAAAGAAGACTACGCTGGCGATCTGATTCAAACATTCAAAATCCTAAAAGGTATAGACAATGTCGAACCAGGGGACTTTTTTGACCTGAAAAAAGAAACAAGGACCAGGGGTCACAAATGGAGATTAGATAAAGGGGCATTCAGAACAGAAAATAGGAGGCACTTTTTTACACAGAGAATTGTGAGGGTCTGGAACCAACTCCCCAGTAATGTTGTTGAAGCTGACACCCTGGGATCCTTCAAGAAGCTGCTTGATGAGATTCTGGGATCAATAAGCTACTAACAACCAAACAAGCAAGATGGGCTGAATGGCCTCCTCTTGTTTGTAAACTTTCTTATGTTCTTATGTTCTTATGTTCTTATTATAGAGTATTTAATACATATATTTAGTAAAAGTCAAGAACTGACAACTGCGGATCTCAATCTCTGCTCATTCCTTTATAGTCAGTGGCCCCTATGTCGTCATTTCGTTAAGACGCACGCGCCTTATCTTCTGTGATAAGTCTTAATATGCTAATAATGATTCCCATAGCACACGTCTTAATAAACGGCATCCACATTATTAAATACCAGCTTATTTATAGTTTTAAGACGTGTGTTACGGGATTGTGTTAACTTATGGCTACTTTTAAGAACCTTTAGTAAATGAGGCGCATGGTGTCTAGAAATGGGATACAGCGCCACCACCAGGAGAGAGACAGTACTGCGGGAGTGGTTTTTTTTTTTAATTATTTTTTTTTTTTTGGGGGGGGAAGGAGTGTTTAAAATGTTTTTTAAATAAATAAAAGGGGCGGGCACCTTGCTACCCAAAAAAAAAAAAAAAAAAAAAAAAAAAGCGCCTCGATTTGGTGACTCAGAAGGAACACAGGGAAGGAGGAGGGGCTAGAGTTCAGCCAAGGACTGTAAATGAAAAACTGCTGTTTAAAACAAACAGAATCAAATGAGTGAACCACAGTGCAAATGCACCAACTAAAAATGCTATGTATAATTATCTCAAAACCCAGACTCCAATAAGTATGCTGAGACGAGTCCAAATTAAGAGTCCAAAAACAGTTTATGCTTCTGAAAAACAAAACTAAAACACTGTCAACAAAAGTCATGCCTTTCTTCCAACAAATGCACAGTGTAGAGAAAACAGACAGGACTGTTATACTGCATAAAACCTTTTTAAAAAGTTACAAATATAGGGAAGGATTTATTTATTTATTTTAATTGAACTCGATTTTATCGTTGAACACTTGAGCTGAGACAATGTAAAATGCTGTGTGTGTGTCTTGTGCGGTGTCGAATCCAGCAGGAATAAGCACATAGTTTTGAAGTGACTATTTCCAAAAGCTAATTTGTTGAAAGTAGAAAGGGGATATTTATGTCATGCAGTCAAAAATGACTTAGCAAAATGCTTCCATGTTAAAGTGTTTAGTGCAGTCGTCTGTTCATGTTAATCAGCTGTAAGACAATTAAAGCTTGCTGATTTAGTAATAATTACTGGTGTGGAGGCGTAGGGTAATGCACTCACACGACAAAGGAGTTCTTCAACGAATTAATTAATAATGAAAAAGACACATAAAAGCATTGCAAGTAAAGATAACAGTTGTGTCTCTCCAGTGCAGAACACGTGAGTGATTTCACTGTCTAAAGTAGGACGGCCCAACTGCCTGCTCAGCTCAATAATACTGTTATTTAAAAACATAAACATAGATAAAACACTGAAGTGATTACACACTAACACTGGAAATTGAAACTCCAGAAAACTTATGTTGTAAATACTTCACATTTTTAAAAGAAGCAACATCATACAATGACAATCTTTTAGTTTAGTTTTTTTTAGCCCACAGACTGCAGAAGCACCGCCCTGCTATTCAGATATGTAAATGAGTCATGTGTGCGCTCAACGCACTGTCAGCAGTCAGCTGGGTGTTTATAGAGTTCACCTCGCCCAACAGAAAGGAAACATACACCAGTACGACTGTGGGTTTATTTGAAAGGAGATTCAACTTTGTTGATTTCATTGCTAAGTCACAAAGTACTACAACGTGGTAAAAATATAATATCCACCATTACAGGATTTACAACAACAACGTGACCACATTGACATGGTGAGAGAAACCTATCTAAACAACAACAACGTGACCACATTGACATGGAGAGAGAAACCTATCTAAACAACAACAACGTGACCACATTGACATGGAGAGAGAAACCTATCTAAACAACAACAACAACGTGACCACATTGACATGGTGAGAGAAACCTATCTAAACAACAACAACGTGACCACATTGACATGGGGAGAGAAACCTATCTAAACAACAACAACAACGTGACCACATTGACATGGTGAGAGAAACCTATCTAAACAACAACAATGTGACCACACTGACATGGTGAGAGAAACCTATCTAAACAACAACAACGTGACCACATTGACATGGTGAGAGAAACCTATCTAAACAACAACAACGTGACCACATTGACATGGTGAGAGAAACCTATCTAAAAACAACAACAACGTGACCACATTGACATGGTGAGAGAAACCTATCTAAACAACAACAACAACGTGACCACATTGACATGGTGAGAGAAACCTATCTAAACAACAACAACGTGACCACATTGACATGGTGAGAGAAACCTATCTAAACAACAACAACGTGACCACATTGACATGGTGAGAGAAACCTATCTAAACAACAACAACGTGACGACATTGACATGGTGAGAGAAACCTATCTAAACAACAACAACGTGACCACATTGACATGGCGAGAGAAACCTATCTAAACAACAACAACGTGACCACATTGACATGGCAAGAGAAACCTATCTAAACAACAACGTGACCACATTGACATGGTGAGAGAAACCTATCTAAACAACAACAACGTGACCACATTGACATGGTGAGAGAAACCTATCTAAACAACAACAACGTGACCACATTGACATGGTGAGAGAAACCTATCTAAACAACAACAACGTGACCACATTGACATGGTGAGAGAAACCTATCTAAACAACAACAAGAAACCACATTGACACAACAACAAATGAAATGAGAAATCAAGCAGAAACCTATCTAAACAACAACAACGTGACCACATTGACATGGTGAGAGAAACCTATCTAAACAACAACAACGTGACCACATTGACATGGTGAGAGAAACCTATCTAAACAACAACAACAACGTGACCACATTGACATGGTGAGAGAAACCTATCTAAACAACAACAACGTGACCACATTGACATGGCGAGAGAAACCTATCTAAACAACAACAACGTGACCACACTGACATGGTGAGAGAAACCTATCTAAACAACAACAACAACGTGACCACATTGACATGGTGAGAGAAACCTATCTAAACAACAACAACAACGTGACCACACTGACATGGTGAGAGAAACCTATCTAAACAACAACAACGACGTGACCACACTGACATGGTGAGAGAAACCTATCTAAACAACAACAACAACGTGACCACATTGACATGGTGAGAGAAACCTATCTAAACAACAACAACGTGACCACATTGACATGGTGAGAGAAACCTATCTAAACAACACAACAACGTGACCACATTGACATGGTGAGAGAAACCTATCTAAACAACAACAACGAGACCACATTGACATGGTGAGAGAAACCTATCTAAACAACAACAACAACGTGACCACATTGACATGGTGAGAGAAACCTATCTAAACAACAACAACAACGTGACCACATTGACATGGTGAGAGAAACCTATCTAAACAACAACAACAACGTGACCACATTGACATGGTGAGAGAGAAACCTATCTAAACAACAACAACGTGACCACATTGACATGGTGAGAGAAACCTATCTAAACAACAACAAACGTGACCACATTGACATGGTGAGAGAAACCTATCTAAACAACAACAACAACGTGACCACATTGACATGGTGAGAGAAACCTATCTAAACAACAACAACGTGACCACATTGACATGGTGAGAGAAACCTATCTAAACAACAACGTGACCACATTGACATGGTGAGAGAAACCTATCTAAACAACAACAACGTGACCACATTGACATGGTGAGAGAAACCTATCTAAACAACAACAACAACGTGACCACATTGACATGGGAGAGAAACCTATCTAAAAACAACAACAACGTGACCACATTGACATGGTGAGAGAAACCTATCTAAACAACAACAACATGACCACATTGACATGGTGAGAGAAACCTATCTAAACAACAACAACAACGTGACCACATTGACATGGTGAGAGAAACCTATCTAAACAACAACAACAACGTGACCACATTGACATGGTGAGAGAAACCTATCTAAACAACAACAACAACGTGACCACATTGACATGGTGAGAGAAACCTATCTAAACAACAACAACGTGACCACATTGACATGGTGAGAGAAACCTATCTAAACAACAACAACGTGACCACATTGACATGGTGAGAGAAACCTATCTAAACAACAACAACGTGACCACATTGACATGGTGAGAGAAACCTATCTAAACAACAACGTGACCACATTGACATGGTGAGAGAAACCTATCTAAACAACAACAACGTGACCACATTGACATGGTGAGAGAAACCTATCTAAACAACAACAACGTGACCACATTGACATGGTGAGAGAAACCTATCTAAACAACAACAACGTGACCACATTGACATGGTGAGAGAAACCTATCTAAACAACAACAACGTGACCACATTGACATGGTGAGAGAAACCTATCTAAACAACAACAACGTGACGTGACCACATTGACATGGTGAGAGAAACCTATCTAAACAACAACAACGTGACCACATTGACATGGTGAGAGAAACCTATCTAAAAACAACAACAACGTGACCACATTGACATGGTGAGAGAAACCTATCTAAACAACAACAACGTGACCACATTGACATGGTGAGAGAAACCTATCTAAACAAACAACAACGTGACCACATTGACATGGTGAGAGAAACCTATCTAAACAACAACAACGAGACCACATTGACATGGTGAGAGAAACCTATCTAAACAACAACAACAACGTGACCACATTGACATGGTGAGAGAAACCTATCTAAACAACAACAACAACGTGACCACATTGACATGGTGAGAGAAACCTATCTAAACAACAACAACGTGACCACATTGACATGGTGAGAGAAACCTATCTAAACAACAACAACAACGTGACCACATTGACATGGTGAGAGAAACCTATCTAAACAACAACGTGACCACATTGACATGGTGAGAGAAACCTATCTAAACAACAACAACGTGACCACATTGACATGGTGAGAGAAACCTATCTAAACAACAACAACATGACCACATTGACATGGTGAGAGAAACCTATCTAAACAACAACAACGTGACCACATTGACATGGTGAGAGAAACCTATCTAAACAACAACAACGTGACCACATTGACATGGTGAGAGAAACCTATCTAAACAACAACAACAACGTGACCACATTGACATGGTGAGAGAAACCTATCTAAACAACAACAACGTGACCACATTGACATGGTGAGAGAAACCTATCTAAACAACAACAACGTGACCACATTGACATGGTGAGAGAAACCTATCTAAACAACAACAACGTGACCACATTGACATGGTGAGAGAAACCTATCTAAACAACAACAACGTGACGACATTGACATGGCGAGAGAAACCTATCTAAACAACAACAACATGACCACATTGACATGGTGAGAGAAACCTATCTAAACAACAACAACAACGTGACCACATTGACATGGTGAGAGAAACCTATCTAAAAACAACAACAACGTGACCACATTGACATGGTGAGAGAAACCTATCTAAACAACAACAACGTGACCACATTGACATGGTGAGAGAAACCTATCTAAACAACAAGAACGTGACCACATTGACATGGTGAGAGAAACCTATCTAAACAACAACAACGTGACCACATTGACATGGTGAGAGAAACCTATCTAAAAACAACAAACATTGACATGGTGACCACATTGAAATGGTGAGAAACCTATCTAAACAACAACAATGTGACCACATTGACATGGTGAGAGAAACCTATCTAAACAACAACAACGTGACCACATTGACATGGTGAGAGAAACCTATCTAAACAACAACAACGTGACCACATTGACATGGTGAGAGAAACCTATCTAAACAACAACAACGTGACCACATTGACATGGTGAGAGAAACCTATCTAAACAACAACAACGTGACCACATTGACATGGTGAGAGAAACCTATCTAAACAACAACAACGTGACCACATTGACATGGTGAGAGAAACCTATCTAAACAAACAACAACGTGACCACATTGACATGGTGAGAGAAACCTATCTAAACAACAACAACAACGTGACCACATTGACATGGTGAGAGAAACCTATCTAAACAACAACAACGTGACCACATTGACATGGTGAGAGAAACCTATCTAAACAACAACAACGTGACCACATTGACATGGTGAGAGAAACCTATCTAAACAACAACAACGTGACCACATTGACATGGTGAGAGAAACCTATCTAAACAACAACAACGTGACCACATTGACATGGTGAGAGAAACCTATCTAAACAACAACAACGTGACCACATTGACATGGTGAGAGAAACCTATCTAAACAACAACAACAACGTGACCACATTGACATGGTGAGAGAAACCTATCTAAACAACAACAACGTGACCACATTGACATGGTGAGAGAAACCTATCTAAACAACAACAAACGTGACCACATTGACATGGTGAGAGAAACCTATCTAAACAACAACAACATGACCACATTGACATGGTGAGAGAAACCTATCTAAACAACAACAACGGACGACATTGACATGGTGAGAGAAACCTATCTAAACAACAACAACGTGACCACATTGACATGGTGAGAGAAACCTATCTAAACAACAACAACGTGACCACATTGACATGGTGAGAGAAACCTATCTAAACAACAACAACGTGACCACATTGACATGGTGAGAGAAACCTATCTAAACAACAACAACGTGACCACATTGACATGGCGAGAGAAACCTATCTAAACAACAACAACGTGACGACATTGACATGGTGAGAGAAACCTATCTAAACAACACAACAACGTGACCACATTGACATGGTGAGAGAAACCTATCTAAACAACAACAACAACGTGACCACATTGACATGGTGAGAGAAACCTATCTAAACAACAACAACAACGTGACCACATTGACATGGTGAGAGAAACCTATCTAAACAACAACAACAACGTGACCACATTGACATGGTGAGAGAAACCTATCTAAACAACAACAACAACGTGACCACATTGACATGGTGAGAGAAACCTATCTAAACAACAACGTGACCACATTGACATGGCGAGAGAAACCTATCTAAACAACAACGTGACGACATTGACATGGCGAGAGAAACCTATCTAAACAACAACAACGACGTGACCACATTGACACATTTAAGAAAAACCTATCTAAACAACAACAAACGTGACCACATTGTCAAGGTGGGAAACCTACCCATTGCAACCAACATCCTGAAAAAAGACTTGAATTGAAAATTGGAGACCAATAACACGCTTGAAAGTAGATTTTAAAATCCTACCATGTAAACAACTTCAAGATTAAAACTCTGTATAGATCATTTAGCAGGAACTCAGCAATCAGGCTGAGTTAGTGGAGACATCTCTCATATTTTAGACTGCAGGGAGCAGTTTGATTTGATTTAGATGAATATATATTTGTTTTAGATTTCTATAAAGTCTTTGACACTATAGAACTGGAATGTATGAGAAAAAAACCTAGAAATCTTCAATTTTGTTAATACTTTTATAAATTTTATTAAGACTTTGTGTAGACACAGCAAGCAAACATTTATTTTTATAATGGGACAGGCAAGCAATTTCCACTTACAAAGAGGAATAAGACAGGGCTGTCCTGTGAGAACCTCTTCTGTTTCTGTTAGCTGCAGAACCTCTTGTATTGTTTCTGAAAACAAGATGAGCTCCAAGGATTTTGACTTGGGGATCAATCTGTAATTATCAGTCAGTTAGCAGAGTGTACAGGTTTATTCTTGAGGATGTGGAGGGATGAAAGCTAGCATTACATTGTATACTAATGTTCTCTACATTTTGAGGATTATGGTTAAATTTAAAGAAGTGTAAGATATTAAACCGATTAAAAGCTACTGATATCTCTGAGATTCATGGTATCTGAGATTCATGGTATCTGAGATTCATGACCACAACCAAATTATCCCGGGTTTAAAAAGTCATGGTATGCAGACAGGCTAAAGAATTGAAAAGTCTTGAATTGAAAAGAAGACCAATAACACGATCTGATTCAAGCATTCAAAATCCTAAAAGGTATAGACAATGTCAAGACCCTGGGGACTTCTTTGACCTGAAAAAAAACAAGGACTGGGGTCACAAATGGAGATTAGATAAAGGGGCATTCAGAACAGAAAATTTAGATGAATACTTTTTTGTTTTAGAATTGTAAAGGGTCTGGAACCTATAGAAGTAATGTTGTTTAAAAACCCTGGGATCCTTCAATTTTGTTAATACTTTTATAAATTCTGGGATCATTAAGACTTTGTAAATAAACAGACATTTGAACATTTATTTTTATATACAGACATATTACATGAAGCACAACCTCAAAAAATGGTAAGAAAATGAAATGAACAAATATTTGAAAATGCAGAATTTCTTGTATATACAGAAAACAAGATGTACAAACAAAACTGTATCAACTGAAACGATGTAAATAAGAGTATCAGGTTTATTTCAAATAAATCGAAATGACAGGAAGGAATAAACATTTGAACAGAATGGGCTTCATTTTATGGAATATGGTTAAAGTTTAAAGTGCTGTAAGAGATCACACAGATCTACTGATCTTTTCTGATATTCATGGTGCACTGAGATTCAGACTGTATTTGTGCATTTGGCACAGAGATTCATGGGAACAACCAGAATTATCCCGGGTTTAAAAGGCTCCACGGGCACATACTAGTGCAATGAATTGAATCTATTAATTCTTGAACAAAGAAGGCATTGACCTGATTCAAACATTCAAAAGTTAAAAGGTATAGACAATCTGCTTCAGTTAGACCTGAAAAAAGAAACAAGGACCAGGTCAATCAATAGGAGAAAAAAGGGCCATCAGCTCTCAAAATAGGAGGCACTTTTTTGCATAGAGAATTGGAGGGTGGAACTTCCCTCAGTAATGTTGTTGTTCACCCTTGGGATCCTTCAGCTTCTTGATGAGATTTATGGGATCAAACAGTGCATTGTAAATAAACCAGCCATTTGAACAGGTGGTGTTTATATACAGACATATTACATGAAGCTGCAACCTCAAAAAATGGCTGGATCAAATGAAGGGGCAAATATTTGAAAATACATTTGGGTATGCCACAGGTATATCATGTACATACAAAACTGTACTGCACCCTCGGTGTCACTGCTGCTGGAAATTCATCTCCAAAAACATTTCAAAGAAATGGGTCGTCATTGTCTGTCTCTGCTGCATCAGAATAAGCTGTTTGCAAAATTTGATTATTCAAACAGAGCCTTTGCGGGAGCTGTCAGGCTGATTGCTTGGCTATCCATGATCCATTTTCAATGTCTATTGGAGCAATAATGAATGTCTTAGAAAAATGAGTGACTTCTAGTAACCAGAGTGCATCTAAAACACAGATCAGAGGAGACAGCCAGGCGCTGTGAGCGATCAAGGCTGATTGATGTACTTCTGGACAGCAACCTCTCCTTTGATGCCCACATCTCCTCCGTGGTCAAATCTTCCTTCTACCACCTTCAAAACAAGTCCGTCCCTACCTTTCCCTCCTGGATGCGGAGATACTCTGTCATGCATTTGTCTCCTCTCGGCCGAATGGCTTCCTCTCGTTTATAAACTTTATTATGTTCTTAACTCTCTCTATGGTGGTCTTCCGTCACATAAACCGACTGCAGCTAGTTCAGAATGCCACCGGCAGGGTCCAGATGTGAAAGCGTGAACACATCACCCCCCGTCTTGCCCAGCTGCACTGGCCACCTGTAAAGTTCAGGGTTACTTTCAAAATTCTCCTGCTCACCTACAATGCCCTTCATCACACAGGTCCTGAGTACCTCCTCACCCTGCTGACCTGCTGTGTCCCGGTGACAGCATGAACACTGTGGGGGGGCGTCCACTTACTGCTGGGCTATCAGGAGGCTCATTGAAACAATAGAAATGTCAGAAGACCGCTCCCTTGAGGACTGCAGACTGATATAATCAAACTTCAATACATGGCAGCAAGTCAATACAAATAATACCACAACATGTCATTGTTATAATATGTTTTATATGCAGCGGTCAATTTGTCCGCTCCTGGTCGGAATAGGTGTGACAGTATTTGATCTCTCTAGTTTTTGCAGCTCCGTGATTCAGGGGAATTAGTACATATGTTTAGGAAAGGTCAGGAAAGCACAGCTCTGTATCTTAAACACACGGACTGCAATTTAAATTCCAAAAACGGTCAAAATGACGTTCCAGTGTTTTAAGAAGTGAATATCACATGGTAGCTTTATATACCTGTAAAAATACCTGAAACTGTTCAATTGTATCTGTTATTTTGAATAATACCCTGGTGATGGTTCTGTTTATCAATAAACTCCTGCTCCCAGCATGCCTCAGCACTGGTAGTAACAGTGAGGGATGCTGGGAGCTGTAGTTCTTACCTGGGCCGCTGTAGAGACAGGTTTGACTGCAGTATGCAGGAAATGCTGCTAGAGACAGAATCTGAATAAAAACTGCAGCTCCCAGCATGCCTCAGCACCGGCAGTAACATTGTAAGATGGGAGAGGGGGAGGGAGAGAGAGAGTGTGCAGTCGAGGCTGTTCAATCTGCTCTGTTCAAACTGGGAGTTTCACACAGAGAGGAATGATCAGGATTCCTGTATGTTTGCTGCATAGACTTGTGATAAAGACATTTGAATAAGAGAGAGGAGAGGAGAGGAGAGGAGAGGGGAGGGGAGGGAAGATGCTGTTATTATCATTGTTATTACTGTTATTAGAACACGATTAATGTCCCCCTGTCTCTCTCTCTCCCCCTCTCCCTCGCTCTCTCTCCCCCTCTCCCCTTGTCTCTCTCTCTCTCTCTCTCTCTCTCCTCAGTGCACAGCGCTGGATCTGCTGGACAGGGGGCTGGAAGTGCACCTCATAGCCGACGCTGTGTCTTCAAGGAGGTAACAAGAGGGGGAGAGGGACAGACACACACACACACAGAGGGAGGAGTGGGGAGAGAGGAGGAGGAGGAGCAGGAGGGGTAGGGCAGGAGAGGGGAGAGAGGAGCTGTTTCATCATGCAGGTACACAGACACATACACACACACACACACACACATACAGATAGATGGTCTGCTTTTCATTTATTGGCTTTTAAAAACAATACTTGAATTAAATCACATTCTCTTGCTTTCTTCCCTCTCTCTCCCTCTCTCTCTCTCCCCCTCTCTCTCTCTCTCTCTCTCCTTTTCTCTCTCTCTCTCTCTCTCTCTCTCCTCTCTTCCCCCCCTCTCTCTCTCTCTCTCTCCCCTCTCTCCCTCTCTCTCTCTCTCTCTCCCTTTCTCTCTCTCTCTCTCCCCCTCTCTCTCTCTCTCTCCCCCTCTCTCAGTCAGACTCTCTCTCTCTCTCTCTCTCAGTCTCTCTCTGGGGCTGAATTCCCTCAGACAGAGCGGGGTGTTTCTCAACACAGTCGAAGGGGTCATTCTGCAGCTGGTGCAGGACGCAGCGCACCCCAAATTCAAACAGGTACAACCCTGCACCCCTAATTCATTGAGCTTAGTTCAAATTGCAGCTAATTATTTAACGTGAAGCATCCATCTTGGATATACTGTGCATGCTGAAAACATCAATCAGTTAATCAACACACACACACGCACTGAGACACACACACACACACACTGACACACACACACTGAGACACACACACACTGAGACACACACACTGACACACACACTGAGACACACACACACACACTGACACACTGACACACACACACACACACAGACACACACACGACACTGAGACACACACACTGAGACACACACACACACACTGACACACACTGACACACACACACTGACGGACACACACACACTGACGGACACACGCACTGAGACACACACACTGACACACACACACTGACACACACACACACACACACACTGACGGACACACACACACTGACGGACACACGCACTGAGACACACACACTGACACACACACGCACACACACTGACACACACACTGACACACACACACTGACGGACACACACACACTGACGGACACACACACTGAGACACACACACTGACACACACACACACACACACACTGACGGACACACACACACGCACTGAGACACACACACACGGACACACTGACACTGACACACACACGCACTGAGACACACACACACGCACACGCAGACTGAGACACACACACACGCACTGAGACACACACACACACACACACACACACACACACACTGAGACACACACACGCACTGAGACACACACACACACACACACACTCACACACACACACTGAGACACACGCACTGACACACACACACACACACACTGACTGTTGTACACATGACACACTTCACACACACACACTGAGACACACACACACACGCACTGAACACACACACACACACACACACTGAGACAAACACACACACACACACACAGCCTTGCATGAATACAGTATACACACACACACACATGCACTGAGACACACACACACACACACACACCTTGCATGAATACACACACACACACACACACACCCTGCATGAATACACACACACACACACACACACCCTTGCATGAATACAGTATACACACACACACACCCTTGCATGAATACAGTATACACACACACCCTTGCATGAATACAGTATACACACACACACCCTTGCATGAATACAGTATACACACACACACACCCTTGCATGAATACAGTATACACACACACACCCTTGCATGAATACAGTATACACACACACACCCTTGCATGAATACAGTATACACACACACACACAATACACATACACAGTATACATGAATACAGTATACACACACACTTGCATGAATGAATACACACACACACACATGAACACACACACACACACCCTTGCATGAATACAGTATACACACACACACCCCTTGCATGAATACAGTATACACACACACACACACACACACACCCTTGCATGAATACAGTATACACACACACACACACACACACCCTTGCATGAATACAGTATACACACACACACACACCCTTGCATGAATACAGTATACACACACACACACCCTTGCATGAATACAGTATACACACATGAACCCTTGCATGAATAGAGAGAAAACACATTGTGATGATTTCATTGAACTAAAAGTATACACACACACACCCTTGCATGAATGGAGTTATGTATATATATATATATACATACAAACTGTGTTTTTTTAATGGCACACACCCTTTAATGAATACACTCCTCTCAGCTGCAGAAGCTCCTGACTCACCCTTCCAGACACAGCACACACACCCTATTCTAGAGCAGTATACACACACACACCCTTGCATGAATACAGTATACACCCCTGCACACACCACCCTCCCCTGCCATGAATACAGTATACACACCTCCCTGCACCATGAATACAGTATGCACACACACTCCACCCTTGCCATGAATACAGTATACACACCACACCCCCTTGCCCCCCTACACCCACCCCCAGTATACACACCCTGCCAGTATCCCCTGCACCCCCCCATGAATACAGTATACACACACCCACCCTTGCACCCCACCCACACCCACACACCCTTCCCATGAATACAGTATACAGCATGAATACACACACACACCCTTGCATGAATACAGTATACACACACACACACCCTTGCATGAATACCCCTGCACCCCCACACTGCACCCTTGCCCAGTATACACCCACACACCCTCCATGAATACAGTATACACACACCCCCATGAATACAGTATACACCACCCCCCTTGCATGAATACTACACTGCCCCCTCCCCTCTCCCTCCAGTGCCCTGCACCCCCTCCCACCCCTGCATCCCCCCCTCCTCCCAGTGCCCCTGCACCACCCTGACTGTAAACACACCTCTGAAACGTGTAACAGAACTAAAAGAAACTTCAATAAAGTTCTTCCACTAAGACATGTGTCTCAGTGTCTTCAGTGCATCTCTCCTCTCTACCCCCCTGCACCCCTTAACATTGCCCTAAAACGTGTTCCATTTCCAAATTGTGTACATGTAATATTTTTGAAATCCCAACACAGCCTATCTAGCTTTTAAATAATACGCTTCTGAAACAAATTGAGAAAAAGAGCCGATCAGAGACCAACTTCTGTGTGGATTTTGACAAGGCGAGCTTGTCTTGAAAATGTAGATTTTGTGACAGAAGTTTGAAACGCTTCGCAGGCATGACATCTGCAGCTGTTGGATCCCTGGTGCTTAGGAACCAGTGACCATCAGTGCAGGCCTGCTGACAACACCCATTATCAACTTCAAACCAGTGAAAGAGTTGATTTTATTAACATGTGTGTTCATACTAGTACCATCTGACAAGAGAACAGGTTCGTTTGAGTGCTAGAAGCTCAAACACTTGATATTTCATCAGGTTCTAGAAAGGGCACATCTTTCACTGCTCAATCATGCCTGAAAGCAGATTTGTTCTGAGTACTGTGGACCACTTCTTTATTATTATTATTAATTTTAGCAGACGCCCTTATCCAGGGTGACTTACAATTGTTACAAGGTATCACATTATTTTTACACACACATTACCCATTTATACAGCTGGGTTTTTACTGGAGCACTTCTAGGTAAAGTACCTTGCTCAAGGGTACAGCAGCAATGTCCCCACCTGGGATTGAACCCACGACAGTATACGGTCAAGAGTCCAGAGCCCTGACCACTACTCCACACTGCTGCCCAAACACTAGATATTTCTTCTTTGTTGCCATCTTTAAAAATGGATTCTTGCAAAGTTCTGAAACAAGCATTCATGGGTTATAGATGAGCGCTTGAAGGACTTGTGGTGAAATAACTGACTTGGAAATCGGGTCCATCTGTTTTTTTGTGGTATAGAAACAGGTATTTTGTGCAATTTTCAGATATCTAAATTACAGGTACAACTGTGTGTGACACAATGTTATTGAAACCAACGTAAATTTACAGTGCCTTATGAAAGTATTCGCCCCTTGAACTTTATACACCTTTTTGCCACATTTCAGGCTTCAAACATAAAGATATGAAACTGTAATTTTTTGAATGAAGAATCAACAATAAGTGGGACACAATCATGAAGTGGAACGAAATTTATTGATATTTCAAACTTTTTTAATGAAATAAAAACTGAAAATTGGGCAAAATTATTCAGCCCCTTAAGTTAATACTTATACGCCACACACACTGCGATTACAGCTGTAAGTCGCTTGGGGTATGTCTCTATCAGTTTTGCACATCGAGAGACTGAAATTTTGCCCATTCCTCCTTGAAAAAAGCTGAGCTCGAGCTCAGTGAGGTTGGATGGAGAGCATTTGTGAACAGCAGTTTTCAGTTCTTTCCACAGATTCTCGATTGATTCAGGTCTGGACTTTGACTTGGCCATTCTAACACCTGGATATGTTTATTTGTGAACCATTCCATTGTAGATTTTGCTTTATGTTTTGGATCATTGTCTTGTTGGAAGACCTCCCCTCCGTCCCAGTCTCAGGTCTTTTGCAGACTCCATCAGGTTTTCTTCCAGAATGGTCCTGTATTTGGCTCCATCCATCTTCCCCATCAATTTTAACCATCTTTCCTGTCCCTGCTGAAGAAAAGCAGGCCCAAACCATGATGCTGCCACCACCATGTTTGACAGTGGGGATGGTGTGTTCAGGGTGATGCCCTGTGTTGCTTTTACGCCAAACTTAACGCTTTGCATTGTTGCCAAAAAGTTCGATTTTGGTTTCATCTGACCAGAGCACCTTCTTCCACATGTTTGGTGTGTCTCCCAGGTGGCTTGTGGCAAACTGTAAACGACACTTTTATGGATATCTTTAAGAAAATGTCTTTCTTCAGTGCATCTCTCTTCCATAAAGGCCAGATTTGTGCAGTATCCACGACTGATTGTTGTATAATATGGACAGAGTCTCCCACCTCAGCTGTAGATCTCTGCAGTTCATCCAGAGTGATCATGGGCCTTTGGCTGCATCTCTGATCAGTCTTGAAAATGTATGAGTTTGAAAGTTTAGAGGGACGGCCAGGTCTTGTTAGATTTGGTGTGGTCTGACCAGTGACCATCCATTTCAATATTGACAACACCCATTATCAAGTCAAACCTTGGGATGTTTAAATTTTATTAAATGTTTTTGTATCCAAGAGAACAGGTTCGTTTTTCCTCAAACAGATATTTATCAGGTTCTACAAAGGATCTTTCCTGCTCAATCATGCCTGGTTTGTTCTGAGTACTTGTTCTTTATGATATTTATTTTTAGCAGGCGCTTTTAAAGGGGACCTCTGAGACTATCACAGTGCAGGTGCATTTATACACGGAGTTTTTGATTACACACAGGTGGATTCCTTATCATCATTAGTCATTTAGGTCAACATTGGATCATTCAGAGATCCTCAGTGAACTTCCAGAGAGAGTTTGCTGCACTGCTGCCCCAAAAGGGGCTGAATTCTTTTTGCCATCTTTAAAAATTTTTCAGTTTTTTTTGAAAAAAAGTTATAGATATCCGTTTAAATTTTGGAAACTTCATGATTGTGTCTCCCTTGTTTTTGATTCTATAGAAAAATTACAGTTTCATATCTTTTGTTTGAATATCTAAAATGTGGCAACTGTGAAAGTTCAATGTTATTGAATACTTTCGCAAGGCACTGTATATGAGCAGAACAGAAACCGGTTTTATGACATATTTTTGAATGAGTCTTGTGATGGATTTTGACCTGCTGTCAAGAACATAAGAACATAAGAAAGTTTACAAACGAGAGGAGGCCATTCGGCCCATCTTGCTCGTTTGGTTGTTAGTAGCTTATTGATCCCAGAATCTCATCAAGCAGCTTCTTGAAGGATCCCAGGGTGTCAGCTTCAACAACATTACTGGGGAGTTGGTTCCAGACCCTCACAATTCTCTGTGTAAAAAAGTGCCTCCTATTTTCTGCCCCTTTATGTAATCTCCATTTGTGACCCCTGGTCTGTGTTTCTTTTTTCAAGTCAAAGAAGTCCCCTGGGTCGACATTGTCAATACCTTTTAGGATTATGAATGTTTGAATCTGATCACCACATAGTCTTCTTTGTTCAAGACTGAATAGATTCAATTCTTTTTAGCCTGTCTGCATATGACATGCCTTTTAAACCCGGGATAATTCTGGTTGCTTTTCTTTGCACTCTTTCTAGAGCAGCAATATCCTTTTTGTAACAAGGTGACCAGAACTGAACAGAATATTCTAGGTGAGGTCTTACTAATGCATTGTAAAATTTTAATATTACTTCCTTGATTTAAAGTCTTTATATAGTGGTGATTGATTAATCGACTGATTAAAGTCTTTATATAGTGGTGGTGCCCCACCTGGACAGATATAATTATTAAACTGTGAAGGAGACAGATTACCAAGCCAGTTATTTCAACACAAGTCCTTCAAACTCAAGTAACCCATGAATGCTTGATTCAGAACTTTGCAAGAACCAATTTTTAAAGATGGCAACAAAGAAGAAATAAGAGGTCAATTACTTGTATTCCGTGACAAACCACTTGCATATAAAGATTACACACATTTGATGGTTTTAGTTTTATGGATTTATTTATTTATACATGTTTTATGCTTTCTTGGTTTAAACTCAAACTATTTGCTAATATTGTACAATATAACCCAAAATGCATGTTATTCATGTTTGTACATTTATTAAACTGTGCAGGAGACAGATTACTAAGTCTATTATTTTACCACAAGTCCTTCACATCCTCATCTATAAGCGCACCAAAGGTCAGTTTGTTAACTCGTGGCCCACAAGGGGTTTCAAGTGGGGCCATTTTCCATACCTTTCACCCTGAAGCCTTTTTGTGGGTTATTAAATCAGACAGTAAAGTGGGTAGACAGTAGCACAGCTGCACAGCTGCATACAGGAAGTCAGGTAAATTATGAGCACACCTAAGCAATTTGAAAGTGATATCTCTTCCACTTTAGAAGGAACATGCATTTAAAAATCACTCAGGGATTTGACAATTGGACAATGTTTTCAAGTTTAAGGCCCCCAGCAGCACAGAAATACTAAAGCGTTGGTACGTATTTTGCATGAATTCTACAGAAGACCTCCCTGGCTGTCTGTACAGAAGCATTCATAGGGCTACTGACAGTCTAAATATCATTTTTACAAAAGGGGTGTATCTCAGCAAATCTTCATCATTGAGCTTAAATATCTGGGCTGGTTTCATACCTGAACTTATCTTCCACTGCACAAAATATAAGCAAAATCAGAATGAGGAGGTGGGAAGCTCTGGCTGAGTTGACACAGAATGACCCTATTATTATTATTATTATTATTATTATTATTATTATTATTATTATTATTATTATTATTATTATTATTATTATTATTCGTCATCTATAACCTTGAACACTTAAATGTACCCTTTGTAAATATCAGTAGCAGAGACTATCAAGTAACAAACATTTTGACAAAAGTTGAAAAGTTTGTTGTTTTTCTTATTACTTTCTGAACTGATTTTCTTTGTGTGTGGTGCTGACTCTGCATTTAATAAGACTTATACTCCCTACAACATGTTTAAACATATATATTTAAGAACTATTCCATTTATATTAGCATTATTCACCTATAGTTTTTGGAAGACCAGCCCTTTTAGCTGTATTGTTTTTCTGTGGAATCAGAGGAGATGTCTTCTTCACTGCTGGAATCACCACAGCTACTGTCAGATACAAGGTCTATTCCATTTCTGCCTGAGATTGCTTCAGGTATATAATCTGAGTCGAGATCACATTCCTCCTCACTGGATGAGCCGATAGCTCTCCATCAGGTATCAAAAGCGTTGTATGACTATGGGGCCTGCCATAGTGTAGCGTCAGAGTGGGTCATAATATAATTCTGTGTATGAAATTAACTATTCTCTGTGTCTTCTTGATTTCTGGTCACAAACTCCCTCAGTGACAAAGAATGCTTTTAAAAAGAGTCGTAAATGAAATACTGCACAAATGGCTTATCTTCACGATTGCTGAATGACTCCTTTGGCACCATAAGCCAGACAGTTTTGGGTGCTTTAACACCTAGGCCAGAAAACAGTCCATCTCATAAATCCAGCCAACAGGGGGCGGAATAGCGGACCAATTGAGAACAAGGGGCCGCAGCGGAACCAGAACAACCAATGTGAAATACTCCATGTGGACTCAGGCACCGCCCAAAATAACCAAACTATCCAATCACAGGGGTAAAGAGAAGATTACTAAAGCCTGAGCGTGACACTCAAACAGGCTCCCCGACACGAAATCCAAGGTTCTCGATATGCAAACATGTCTATGAACTGTGACAAGCTGAACATCCAGCCTGCGACAAACTGGAACAGAGATACCGTTTTCAGAAACTCTAATACAAGATAACTAGTCTAGTGTTTGCCTTGGTGTGGGAATCCGCGGCGTAAGACATCTAAAATCCTGAAGTACTAGCAATCAAATCTCCAGCTTAGCCCCGATTGATCACTGGTGAAAGAGTTGGATGGAGTTTTGCAGTGAAATATCCCAGACATAACCGGATGAAGAGTGCACATATTGGTGGAGGAATTGCTGTTTCAGTGGAATACCTAAATAGTTAATGACTCTTGTTTTTGCAAAGACATTTCTTTCGTACCCTGAAGTGTGAGAAGTGTTGAATTTAAATCAAGGGAAGTAATGTTAAAACTTTACAATGCATTAGTAAGACCTCACCTAGAATATTGTTTTCAGTTCTGGTCACCTCATTACAAAAAGGATATTGCTGCTCTAGAAAGTGTAAAGAAGAGCGACCAGAATTATCCCGGGTTTAAAAGGCATGTCGTATGCAGACAGGCTAAAAGAATTGAATCTATTCAGTCTTGAACAAAGAAGACTACGCAATGATCTGATTCAAACATTCAAAATCCTAAAAGGTATAGACAATGTCTACCCAGGGAACTTTTTTGACCTGAAAAAAGAAACAAGGACCAGGGGTCACAAATGGAGATTAGATAAAGGGGCATTCAGAACAGAAAATAGGAGGCACTTTCTAACACAGAGAATTGTGAGGGTCTGGAACCAACTCCCCAGTAATGTTGTTGAAGCTGACACCCTGGGATCCTTCAAGAAGCTGCTTGATGAGATTCTGGGATCAATAAGCTACTAACAACCAAACGAGCAAGATGGGCTGAATGGCCTCCTCTCGTTTGTAAACTTTCTTATGTTCTTATGTTCTTAATAAACAGACCTTAAAGTAAAATTAACATTTTGTTTTAGGTAGAATGTAAGAAAAGTATTATTGCTTTCAATTCATGCTTTGAGTTAATGAACACTAGAGTAATTGGTTGTACGTGTTTTATATAAATTGATGTGGGTTTTACAAGGCAATTGTCATTCTGTGTTAGAAGCTAGAATCCAAATTTAGCTGTCTTGCTAATAGATAATTCTCAATAGGTTGTCTGGATGCAAAGAGCGTCTTTATCTCGCAAGAGTATGAATTGCCTTCAGATCCAAAACTATATACAGTATATGAGACTGATTTAACGATGCGTTGATAATCAAATATTAAAAAAGGAAATATTTGTGTTACTAACAATACTAACGTTTTAAATAGCTGTCAGGAATGCAGTTGTAACCTTTAAGGGAAGCTCCCATAGATTGCGTTGGATCGCTGATCAACCAGCGGGAGTGAGGTGTCGTTGTTTATATTTTCTTTTCTGTACTGTTTAGTTTAGTTAATTCTTCCTTTCTGTATTACTTTAGCATAATTGTTGCACCTTTCATTTTTCCTTTATTTAGTTTTATTTCTAATAAAACTGTTCCTTTCTATCACGAGAAACGTTGTCTAGTCTGATTATTTTATATAGAGGTTGGGTTCTACATGATTTGAATTCAATTAAGGTATTTTATTATTACAATTTAAACTAGTCCAAATACAAATATACCTTGCACACTACAATAGTATGTCCTTGATGAAATTCCCTACAAAACACAATGTGCATTATAGTGCATCAGCTTTATTTAGACTTAAAAGTTAAAAATACTGTTTAAAATGTTATTTTAGTGTTTTTTTTTTGTTTGTTTTTTAACAACAATTAGTTCATGGGCCCAGTGGTCTTGTATGAGCGGTATATCCCTGGAGATACAGAACAATCAAATAGATGTGAACAAAATAATTAAGCATATTTTGTATTGGATTTAACATGACCCTGTCTACTGACTGCCTAAAACTAGAGTCTGACAGTATTGCACGTTAATCATGTGAGGATATAGATCCAGATTATTAAAATGACCGCACTGCAGTCCCATGGACCGGAGCAGCCATGGCAGTTTGTTCAGGCCTGATGAATGGACGTGTGAGAAGCAGATGCTACAGATCTTGCATGGATACTGAAGGGGAATACGATGCCCAGTTTGTGTTCAAACAATGACACGTGACAGACAGAGTGCACTACAGATCAGAATCAATAAGTAAATAAAAGTGGCCGTTGATTTTTTTATTTGTTATTTCTCTGTCCAGGACCTCCTTGTCAATGAGATGTGTATCTCCATGGTTCTGTTATTTCTCTGTCCAGGACCTCCTTGTCAATGAGATGTGTATCTCCATGGTTCTGTTATTTCTCTGTCCAGGACCTCCTTGTCAATGAGATGTGTATCTCCATGGTTGTTATTTCTCTTGCTAGGACCTCCTTGTCAGTGAGATGTGTATCTCCATGGTTCTGTTATCTCTTTTGCCAGGACCTCCTTGTCAGTGAGATGTGGATCTCCATGGTTCTGTTATTTCTCTTGCTAGGACCTCCTTGTCAGTGAGATGTGTATCTCCACGGTTCTGTTATTTCTCTTGCCAGGACCTCCTTGTCAATGAGATGTGTATCTCCATACTTCTGTTATCTCTCTTGCTAGGACCTCCTTGTCAATGAGATGTGTATCTCCATACTTCTGTTATCTCTCTTGCCAGGACCTCCTTGTCAGTGAGATGTGTATCTCCATGGTTGTTATTTCTCTTGCTAAGACCTCCTTGTCAGTGAGATGTGTATCTCCATGGTTCTGTCCACCTGGTTAAATAAATACATTTGAATTAAATCAGTCAGGTTTGAAAACCTCACTCTATATAAACCATTGTGTTTGAATTAATATCTATGCAGTTTATGCAAAACTATTGGTTCTGTTAATTATGAACTTATATTTTGAACTTATTTTTATATCTTATAAGAGCTTTGGTATTTGTGTGGAGGCTGTGTGGTCCAGTGGTTAAAGGGCTTTTAACCAGGACATTCCTGGTTCAAATCCCACGTCAGCCTCTGACTCACTGTGTGACCCCGAGAAAGTCACTTCACCTCCTTGTGCTCCATCTTTCGGGTGAGACATAGTTGTAAATGACTCTGCAGCTGATGCATAGTTCACACACCCTAGCCTCTGCAAGTCGCCTTGCTAAATAAACAAACAAGTCTTTTCTTGTTATGAATATTTCTGAACTGTATTAAGTTCATACTTTGTATTGAAGTGTAGTTTAATCAGTTTGACACTACAATAATCCCTTCTTGGTGTCTGTTTTAGTTTACTACATTCTTCCACAGTTGAGTTTCATTAAAGCTGCAGACAGATGGACAAAGCCCCACAATCCTGTTCAGTTGGACGCTACAATACTTTTACTTCACAACAATTCAAATGAACACAAAATCAACCCAGAAGTGCACACAGGGAGAACAGAAACAGCATTTTATTTCATTTCTAATATTTTCACTGGCGACATTATGAACCCCCCAGCCCTCCCCAATCAATCAGAGACACTCAGACTGGAATAAAGTTATATTTTATTTTTATTATTATTATTATTAAGATTATAATGATCGTTGTTTTTTGGTTCTTGAGATTCACACTTTGCCAGGAAAGCTCCCGTCCGCAACTTGGTCGTCCCATTTCCCCACCTGCAAGAGGAGAAAAAAAACCACTGGAGTGAAGTTACATTTCTAATCATTTTAAAAACAGGAGGCACCAGGGCTGTACCAATTCACTGTGTACTGATGAATCTAGATTGCTTCCACAGCACAGAGCATTGCAGTTAAAGAACTACAGCTCCCAGCATCCCTCACCAATGCTGCAGGTGCAGTGGCATGCTGGGAGCTGTAGTATGCTGTAGATGCTTTCTTTACATGATGCATCTTAAGAGGTCTGTATCGTTTGTGATTAAGGAGGTAAGAGAATGGATTTTAAAGATAGTCAGCACTCCTTTAAAGGGAGGGCCAGTGATAAATGTATGAGATCTCCTCTGTAAAGTTCTAACATCAATTCATGTTGTGAAACTGCAGCCCTGTGGTTCCCATGCTGGCTCTACCTCTGCTGTAGTCTGGCTAGGAGTCAGAGCCACAATGGCAGCAGTTTCCTCACTCACTTACCCAGCTCATAGGACACAGGCTCTTATAGACACGCTGGTACCACTGGCATGGAGAAACGTCCTGGCCCTTAGCAGAGAGTGCATTGTTACAACGATGGAAATCTACACAGAAAGAGAGAGCATTGTTATAGCGATGGAAATCTAAAGAGAGCATTGTTACAGCGATGGAAATCTACAGAGAGAGAGCATTGTTACAGCGATGGAAATCTACAGAGAGCATTGTTATAGCGATGGAAATCTACAGAGAGAGCATTGTTACAGCGATGGAAATCTACAGAGAGAGAGCACTGTTACAGCGATGGAAAGGAAACAGAGAGAGCATTGTTACAGCGATGGAAATCTAGAGAGAGCATTGTTACAGCGATGGAAATCTACAGAGAGAGAGCATTGTTACAGCGATGGAAAATCTACAGAGAGAGAGCACTGTTACAGCGATGGAAATCTACAAAGAGAGAGAGCATTGTTACAGCGATGGAAATCTAAAGAGAGCATTGTTACAGCGATGGAAATCTACAGAGAGAGCATTGTTACAGCGATGGAAATCTACACAGAGAGAGAGAGCATTGTTACAGCGATGGAAATCTAAAGAGAGCATTGTTACAGCAATGGAAATCTACAGAGAGCATTGTTACAGCGATGGAAATCTACAGAGAGCATTGTAACAGCGATGGAAATCTACACAGAGAGAGTGCATTGTTACAGCGATGGAAATCTACAGAGAGCATTGTTATAGCGATGGAAATCTACAGAGAGAGCACTGTTACAGCGATGGAAATCTACACAGAGAGCATTGTTACAGCGATGGAAATCTAAAGAGAGCATTGTTACAGCGATGGAAATCTAAAGAGAGAGAGCATTGTTACAGCGATGGAAATCTACACAGAGAGAGAGAGCATTGTTACAGCGATGGAAATCTACAGAGAGCATTGTTATAGCGATGGAAATCTACAGAGAGAGCACTGTTACAGCGATGGAAATCTACACAGAGAGAGAGAGCATTGTTACAGCGATGGAAATCTAAAGAGAGCATTGTTACAGCGATGGAAATCTACACAGAGAGAGAGCATTGTTACAGCGATGGAAATCTAAAGAGAGCATTGTTACAGCGATGGAAATCTAAAGAGCATTGTTACAGCGATGGAAACCTACAGAGAGAGAGCATTGTTACAGCGATGGAAATCTAAAGAGAGCATTGTTACAGCGATGGAAATCTAAAGAGCATTGTTACAGCGATGGAAATCTACAGAGAGAGAGCATTGTTACAGCGATGGAAATCTACAGAGAGCATTGTTACAGCGATGGAAATCTAAAGAGAGCATTGTTACAGCGATGGAAAATCTACAGAGAGCATTGTTGTGTGATGGAAATCTAAAGAGAGCATTGTTACAGCGATGGAAAATCTACAGAGAGCATTGTTACAGCGATGGAAATCTACAGAGAGCATTGTTACAGCGATGGAAAATCTACAGAGAGCATTGTTACAGCGATGGAAATCTAAAGAGAGCATTGTTACAGCGATGGAAATCTAAAGAGCATTGTTACAGCGATGGAAATCTAAAGAGCATTGTTACAGCGATGGAAATCTACAGAGAGAGAGCACTGTTACAGCGATGGAAATCTACAGAGAGAGCATTGTTACAGCGATGGAAATCTACAGAGAGCATTGTTACAGCGATCGAAAACTACAGAGAGTTAGGGTTAGACTCACCCTGGCATCAGGGGTCAGTGCGTGTACTGATCTGTGTAGCTGTGTGTGTGTGTGTGTACTGATCTGGGGTCAGTGTAGCAGTGTGTGTGTGTGTGTGTGTGTGTGTGTGTGTGTGTGTGTGTGTGTGTGTGTGTGTGTGTGTGTGTACACTGATCTGGGGCGGGGGGAGGGTTAGACTCACCCAGGTAGTTCTGGAAGCAGTTCCTGGTCTGGTTGGTGTTGGGGAATCGAGCATCGAAAGGGGCTGTTCGGTAGTTCTTGATTTTCTCCTCGATTGCGTCAGACATGCTGCTGGTCCTTTGAGCGAGTGAGTGCGAGAGTCAGATAGAGAAAGAGAAAGATACCTGCAGAGAGAGAGATTTAAATACCTGCAGAGAGGAGAGAGATTTAAATACCTGCAGAGAGGGGTGTGTGAGATGGGAGAGGGAAATATCTGCAGAGGAGAAAAATACTTTTAGAAACACTTATTTTTTATTTTGTAAACAAGTTAGCAAAAAGACACTTTACAAGAATTATATATTTTATTTTTTCAGCCGATAAATGAGAATAGACAACAGCAATTTTCTGTTTTCAATTATCAGCTGAATAAATAAAATATAACATTTCTTGTAACATCTTATTATTGCTAACTTGTTTACAAAATAGTGTTTCTAAAAATGCTTTCCAGTTCAGCAGTTGAACAGTTTTGTGTAGGAGTGTCGCAAGCAGCATCAATTACGTGTAAACAAACATGTATTCAAATTATAAACACGATTGCTGTTGTGTATAACATTTTTAAACTACATCTGAATGTTTTATTCCATTTATATGGATCACCTGTAAAATAGCATTTTCAATCAAATATAAAACTAGTAGCTATGGTGACATCACCAGTAAATTACGCAAATGAGTGCCATTGAAGATTCGAACCTTCCTTCAGTAACGTGTTCCAAGCCTTCGAAGGCCGAAATGTACCCTTCGTTGCTGCCCTACTTTTCCAATCCCAGCATTTCGTTTTTATTATTCTAACAAACAGGACCCGCTTGGACAGATCGGAAATGCTCACCGGACTGACCCCCCATATTTCTCGACATGCCAAGAAAGACCACCGCTCACCAGGAGTTTAAAACAAACAAAGTCCTATTGGAAGTGACTCTGCAGCAGCCACTGACTCCCTGTGTGTGTGTGACCCTGAGCAAGTCACTGAACCTCCTTGTGCTCCGTCCTTCGGATGAGACGTCAAACAAACAAGCTCCTATTGGAAGTGACTCTGCAGCAGCAGTTGTGATGCATAGTTCACCCCCTAGTCTCTGTAAGTCGCTTTTGATAAAAGCGTCTGCTAAATGAATTAATAACAATAATTATAATAATAGTAATTGTCTGTGTGAACAAGCCATTAAAAGATACTTCCAAATCTTTCAGACATGGCTTGGGAACAGAGATGAAAAACCAACCCCTGCTGGACGACTGCACCGGTCACCCTGCTGGACGATTGCACCGGTCACCCCGCTGGATGAATGCACCGGTCACCCTGCTGCTCCTTGGACGAATGCACCGGCCACCCTGCTGCTCCTCCCCCGCCAGACGAATGCACCGGCCACCCTGCTGCTCCTCCCCCGCCGGACGAATGCACCGGCCACCCTGCTGCTCCTCCCCGCCGGATTTAATGCACCGTCACCCTGCTGCTCCTCCCCCGCCGGACGAATGCACCGGTCACCCTGCTGCTCCTCCCCCGCCGGACGAATGCACCGGTCACCCTGCTGCTCCTCCCCCGCTGGACGAATGCACCGGCCACCCTGGTGAACTTTCCCGCCGCACGTATTTGTTGTACAGTCTGCATCTGAGACTACGTACGGAGGTGCAGTTGGTAATACTCGTTACCTCGACATGGCAATTTTTTTTTTTTTTTTTTTTTTTTTTTTTAAAGCAACCAAAGCCAAAAGTAAAGTGTTGAAATCAATAATGATAAAGAAAGAAGTTATGGGAATAAAAATAAGACGAAAATATAGAGTGGAGTGGAAGAAAGACTCAATCTGGCTTCATGATCACAGTGAAACACATGTCAGTTTCCCAGACTTGCAGATGAAACAGCAGCTATTTTGTTGGGAATTCAACATTTAGTTGCCCTCATATCCAGACTCACAGTAATAGTAATAGACAGCAGGTGTTTGTCTGCTGCTGTGACTGCAGCGAAAAAAGATGCATCCGATGAGACCCAGAGACGCCACGTGGAAGCTGGACAACGGGATCTAACTGTCTAACGTTTAGATTTGGGATACAATGTGTTCAGGTCAGAAATGCCATTCACAATCTTTACAGGACTCGTTCGTATCAGCAGTACGACTGGTGCGGACTTGGGAGAGGCTACAAGAGACAACGACCTGAGAACGATTATTTATGATGATTACTGTTTGAATAGTGTTTATTATTATGATTAGTATAAATCTGTTGACCTTTTATTGCTGTAAATCAGTAGTAAAAAAAAACAAAAAACAAAGAGTATCATTTGTACACATACATTTTCAAATCTTGAACACAGTGTTTTCATTCTCTGATAAGCATGCCAATGTGTGCATGTTAAATGGCTGAAATACAACATACAGGGATGGAAATAACTATTTGTATCGCAATTCTGCAACTCAAAATATAATTTGTGTAGCAAAACTTGGTACTTGATATACAATATCTGAACACTTTTTTATCCCCCCCATTATGTTATCCGTCGTAGAAGTGCACTGCACTCCACATAACCTACCCAAAGGACCATGAAAAGTATGATTGACGTAAATATAATACTGTATAATTACAGGAGGAAGCTTAGCTGAGAAAAAAAAGGTGGTTTTATTTGTAAAGTATGCCATTATGGGCTCTACAATGCAATACTACTTTAAATGTATATCCTAAATAAATGCAATTTACAAGTATATTCTATAACTTTAAACTGCACAACAGCCGTGCCAAACAAAACAGTAGCATCACTATCAAAGTACTGTACCTGCACTGTTGTAATGCTAGATTCCTTCTCCAATCCACTTGAACTTGTGTCCCATCCCACCCCCACCCCCCCAATCAGAAATGGCATATATTATTTTAATTGTGTTCTAATTCTGCCTTGGCTTTAGCGTTCCCTCCCGTCTCTTTTAAACCGACATCGAAGCTCATTGACAGTGTGATACTAAGCAACTCTTAGGATTGGTTGCAGCTCATATCAATTAAACATATTTCATGTGTGCTCCAATCACGAACTAGTATTGTATGGAATTAAATAATTGGCACGCTACTCTTTCAATGTCTACACATTAATTTACATGCGTTTCAGAGCAGATCAATTTCAATGCTGGTAGTTGCTTCGCTTTTTAGCGAGCCATAAATAATTGTGCATCACAATCATGTGTTTGGATTGCAAATTGTGATGCGATACCGTCTATTTCCAATGAATACATTTCTTGAATGCCTACAGTTGGAGAATGCAGTTTACACAATTCTGCACGGTTCTCCGAATGTTGACATTAAACAAAGTAATTTGAGAAAAGATTGAATGTATTTTATTATTTTGTGAGTTTTGTCGAGTTCGGCAAGATTTTGGTATCTGACAATTTTCTACCAGAACTTCAGTTTCTCGCACTGTCCATTTAGGTTTAGATTACCAGATTTTCACAGTGAAGTTTCAGTTGTTTTCTAATTTACTGACGCCGTAGCAACTCTGAAGCCAAAAATAACAGCACATAAAATAACACAATAGTTTAAAAATTAAACATCAGGTGAATTTATTGCAGATTATAACTCGTTACTTTAAGTCAAAACATGTTAAATGTACAAAAAGACAGATTTAAAAAATAGATCAGCTATTACCATTTAAACATATGGTATACACATAATCAGAATGGTTAAACAAATAATCCTTAAGATTGTTTATTGTATTTTTGCATGGCGCTAACACACAACCTAATACATTACTCTGCTATTAACTGAGCAAATTCTCTCAATTTTCCCAGGATGTCTGGTAACCAAAAGGACCGACAGCACCTCTTTAGACTTTGTTGTTCACACTTCACACCAAACGTACCGAACCGTACTGAGTGCGGACCAAACCCTCTAAACTGACCCAGTGTGAACACAGCCTGCCATAGTTATGGTTGCAATGCTCTTTCCATTATAAGTTATTATAAATCTGTATAACAGATTTTTTCATAAAGACTGTAATAAGCCAGTTGACATTTCAGTAGCTGAGCTCACATTTTTATGTCCCTGACACTGGGTGAAAAACAAAAAAATGTGTTGGGATGCAGTGTTTTACTTAGATCTCTTAGGACAGTCTTGTTTCACTTGCATTATACCAGGCTGGTTGCCTTATTTGTGTGATCTCCACTTCTGGGTTGCTGTACAACATATTTCCTTCCACGTGTGTAGGACTTTAGAAATTGATACTGTAGTAGATTCAGGTGAAAAAAAAAAAAATCTATGGAAATTAAGTAACAAAAACTGTTAAAATAACGTTAAGGTTGCAGTTCAAAATCACAAAAAAAAGTCAGAAAATGAGATGTTAAGGTTGCACGCAACCTTAACTCACCCCCTTATACCCATGCAGCGCATCAGATATGACATCATGCATGACACCGGTAATGACATCAGCAATGACTAATAACATGACAAATACTCCACCAAAACTGCCCAGAAGGACATTACCAAAATAATAACCTTTGGAGAGTTTGTGATGTCATCATAAACTAGGAGAACTTTAGTTTACAGAGTCACAGAACCTGTAACTCACTGAAGTACATATTTTATATAACCTGGAAATTAGTATATGTTAAAATGATTTTATATATATATATATATATATATATATATATATATATATATATATATATATATATATATATATAGTGTCTTTGCTTAGGTCAGAGGTCAAATGTAATCGTCTAGAGGAATACGTCTTGTTTTTGTAATTAAATTTAACATGAATGTTAACAAAAGTAATCACAAAACAAATGCTCCACCAAGACTGCCCAGATGGACATTCCACTGGAAAAAAAATCCTCTGTGCTGGACTGTAGCCATCATGCTTCTTGGAGTACGTGCCAGCGTAGACTCAATCAAGACAAAACAAGAACACTTTCATTGCGCTCACTGTCACTCGGGTCACTCTTTGCACTGTTGTCTGTAGACGTGATGTAGGTGTTGCATAATTACTACGGTTACTTCCAATGCAAAAGTTGGCACACTTGCCACTATGCAATATGGCATTGCCACATATCTATCCAAGACCATTGGTTTAGCAAATGCATTTTAATATGTATCTGACTCAGTAAAAGGAAGTGTTTTTTTTTTTCTTTCCTAGAACAGTGCCATGGAGAACGGGGACCAAACTGCTCATTTGTCTTGTATTGTTATGAGTTCCTAAAAACAGCTGACGGCACAATATTCTGCATACCAACAAACACACCCAGGTAACGTCCTTCTGGGCCGTCTTGCTGATGTCATGTATATATATATATATATATATATGTATATGTATATGTGTGTATATATATGTATATGTGTATATGTGTATATATATATATATATATGTATATATGTGTATATATATATATATATATATATATATATATATATATATATATATATATATATATATATATATATATGGGCCAGTAAAAACACTACCTCAGTGGCCCAAGAGGCCAATAATAATAAATAAAATCTAAATGTAGAGCTCTGACTGAAACTACACACACAGCGCTATGCAAAAAAAAAAAAAAAACCTAGATTAAGACCTGTCAATAATAAAAAATAAACTATGGGAACAAACATGTAGATCTTTTATTTAACATTGTGCAATCAAAAGAAACAAAATAATGTCGCAACAAAAAAAAAAAAAAAGAAGTGAGGTATGTAATTCAATATGTTCACTTAACATTATTCAGCAGGTTTTATTCCCTTTATGCTAAATTAGTTCATTCTAGTATACCTTAACGGACATCTGTAACAATAATGACAATAATGTTATTATAAACATTAAGTACACGAGTTGTAAATGTTAATATTCACATCATCATGACAATTTTCGACTACCGCCAGTAAATAAATAAAGGTCATTTCTGACACCACCGCCCGCAAAAGCCAACACAATACACAATGTAAAAGTACGTTTTATAAACACCGAGTTCACGACGGACTACAAGTCTACCTGCATCTAAAGAAAACGTATTTGTATTTAGTACCAAAACTCTCCCTCTGCCGAATTTATGCATTTCCCACAAACCGAAAAAATAAACGTAAACCGCAACTTAACCAAAACCGCCTTTATTTACTCAAATGAATACCCAAACCACGCCAAACACGCACCACACTGCGGAGGGAGACTCTTAAATCTACAAACACAAAAGTTACCGCGTTAAAATCCGTATTGTTTTGTTATTTTTGACTATTTTTTATCAGGCCGCTCTACTCACCTAATCAAATCGACAGTCTTGTCCTTCTGAGGGGTCAGGCCGCCCGCTGCACGCCGGGATATAGGAGGACAGTAGCGAGGAGCACGCCGGGATACTGCGGGGCACGGTGGCTTCTGGGTGGGGGCGGCGGTGCATTGTGGGATGGTGCAGTTCGAGTGTTCCCACAACCTCTCATTCTGAAGAGGATGGGAAATATCAATATCGGTGTACAAAACACAGATCAGATATCTAAGAAAAACTCGCTGCATCGGCGCTGCTGCCTTCAGTCAAAGCATAGGTATTCTATTAGCAAACTAGCAAACTATGAAGTTATGAAACAGAGACTAACAGAAGTAGATTGGAGTAAAATAGAGAAAACATCCACAGAAAAAGGATGGCTGTTTTTTAAAAATGTAGTAGTAGAGGAGCAAAACAATTACATCCCAAAAGTAGACAAATCTAAATCTAAAACAAAATGGCCAAAATGGTTTAATAGATCAATTAAAAAAAATATTCAGCGAAAAAAGGCACTTTACAGAGCGTTTAAAAGGGACCAAAAACAAAGTACACAGAAAGAGTACTTGGAACTGCAAACACAAGTCAAAAAGGAAGTTAGAAAGGCCAAGAGAGAGATAGCAATCAATACTGCTAAGGGGGCTAAAACCAATTCCAAAACGTTTTTCCAATATTATAACAGCAAGAGAACATTCAAAGAGGAGGTTAAATGTCTAAGAGACACAAATGGCAAAATCATAGATGAAGAAAAAAAATAGCAAATATATTAAATGATTACTTTTCACAGGTTTTTACAAAGGAGGACACGGACAACATGCCCCACATGTCGACCTGTTCCTGTTTTAAATAACTTTAGCATAACAGAGGCAGAAGTGTTAAAGAGACTAGGAGTTCTTAAAATAAACAAATCCCCTGGGCCGGATGAGATCCTGATGTGTACCACAGGGATCAGTATTAGGTCCTCTACTATTCCTAATCTACATTAATGATTTAGATTCTGGTATAGTAAGCAAACTTGTTAAATTTGCAGACGACACAAAAATAGGAGGAGTGGCAAACACTGTTGAAGCAGCAAAGGTCATTCAAAATGATCTAGACAGCATTCAGAACTGGGCAGACGCATGGCAAATGACATTTAATAGAGAAAAGTGTAAAGTATTGCATGCAGGCAATAAAAATGTGCATTATAAATATCATATGGGAGATACTGAAATTGAAGGGAACTATGAAAAAGACCTAGGAGTTTATGTTGACTCAGAAATGTCTTCATCTAGACAATGTGGGGAAGCTATAAAAAAGGCCAACAAGATGCTCGGATATATTGTGAGAAGTGTTGAATTTAAATCAAGGGAAGTAATGTTAAAACTTTACAATGCATTAGTAAGACCTCACCTAGAATATTATTTTCAGTTCTGGTCACCTTGTTACAAAAAGGATATTGCTGCTCTAGAAAGAGTGCAAAGAAGAGCAACCAGAATTATCCCAGGTTTAAAAGGCATGTTGTATGCAGACAGGCTAAAAGAACTGAATCTATTCAGTCTTGAACAAAGAAGACTACGTGGTGATCTGATTCAAGCATTCAAAATCCTAAAAGGTATAGACAATGTCGACCCAGGGGACTTTTTTGACCTGAAAAAAAGAAACAAGGACCAGGGGTCACAAATGGAGATTAGATAAAGGGGCATTCAGAACAGAAAATAGGAGGCACTTTTTTACACAGAGAATTGTGAGGGTCTGGAACCAACTCCCCAGTAATGTTGTTGAAGCTGACACCCTGGGATCCTTCAAGAAGCTGCTTGATGAGATTCTGGGATCAATAAGCTACTAACAACCAAACGAGCAAGATGGGCTGAATGGCCTCCTCTCGTTTGTAAACTTTCTTATATTCTTATGTTCTTATGTTCTATTTAACAAGGTACTCGACTCCACCTTTAGTTCCGTCTCACTGCGTGCAAAGCATTGTGGTATATATAAAGAGCTCGGCAGAATTTTTTGCTATGGAGAGTCAATGGAGGCGTAAGGATTTTTGCTGGTTTGTGCTGGTTCTTATGGGGTGCCATGTGTAAAAAAAAAAAAAGCTTTAATATTTAAATCTTGTATTTTTTCCCAAGATTTATAAATGTTAATGAATATTTTTTTTTAAAATGTGTACATTCAGACATAATTTATACATCTAAGTACAAGATTTAACATTTAGCTAAATATTTAACTAAATCTTAAATCTCTTAACTAGATTTAACATTAAGCTAAATATTTAACTGGCCAGCTAAATCTGGAGTTTGTATGCAAATGAACTCCGCCCGCTTTGTGCTTTCACGCGATTTGATTGGCTCTTGTAATGCTGAAATGTGCATATTTCCCGATTAGCATTACAAGAGCCAATCAAAAATATGAACGCTTTTTTTTACACATGGCACCCCAATTAGCAAATTATGACAATACATAATTATTATGAAAAATGCTGTTTTCTGAGCACTGTCCTGTTCCGCAGCACATGCGCAGTATATACAGTTACGGCTCATCGCGCATGTCATCGATGATAATATCTATTGACAGCTTTCGGAAGCTATATCATATCACATATATTTTATTACTATTTTAGTGTATGTATTTATGTATTTGTGAATCATTTTATAACAAATATACAAGTAGCTACCGGTAGTGTCCAAGTAGCTACCGGTAGTTTGTTTACTGTACTATTGCTGTGTCACCAAAAAGCATATTTTGACCACCAAACCGTCCGTCTGGGTGGGTATACCGACATCCTTAGTTGTTTTATATTCAAAAGGGTACACAAGTCCTTGAGTATTCGGGACATTCCCCGCAATGCTTGCTGACTGCAGTGTGCACCCCTGGCCAGTAGAACCTCTGCAAAAGTCTCAGGTCTTCTTCTCCCCTAATTGCCCTCCCAAAATGTGCCCATGAGCTAAGCTCAAAACAGTTGCCCGATATCTGCTCGGGACCAACAACTGTTCTATTTCCTCTATCCCAAGTTTGTCCACCCTGTATAAAATTCGAAATGATTAGATGTTGTAAAGGTATTTGTATTTATCAATGTATATTTATAAGCAATATCGTGCGAAATCCAGCTATCCTCCTAACTGCAGTGCTAACCAAGGAATATTCATGTTTTGGGGTTGCTCACTAATGATTGGTCAGCTGTCAGAGCTTTGACTTTCCCATTGGTTGCTAAAGCAGGCCCTTCAAGTGAGACAGAGAATACCCTGGGAGATTTATGGCCCGCCTCTGCTCAGTCCTGATTGGTCGCCAGTCTAAAAAATAGGACATTCTTCAACTCGCCTATTGGTTAAACTCACTCAAGACCTTCAACTGAAACGGAGAATACCCTCAAATGTTTTTTTTCCTAGTGTCTGGTCGTTGTTTTCTTTTTCACATTCAATATAAACATTGCCATTTAATACTGTATGAAATGAAAATAAATACTCATCAGTTCTTGATCAATTGTATATTAGTGAAGATTTTTGTACATAAAGGTCATCATGCTTTCATATATTTTTACTTTCACATTAAAAAATATATTGTAACGACCCGGACAATTGCTTTGTTGCAGGACTTGTTGTCTGTTCAGTTTGTCTCATCCGTCTTTTATGTTACATGTATTGTAAAGGGAATAGGTCATGCTGTTACTTAGCATGGGAAGGGGGAGTGAGTGAATGAGTGGGGAGAATGTGTGTTGTGGTTTTCAGGGGTTGCAGAGCATGGATGTGACTGGTTGATGATGAGCCGGACAGCGACGGGAAACAACGGGAGGTTATATAATAAGGGGATGCATGAGCCTGGGGACTGGAGACAGACCAGCACTGAACTTGAATGAGAAACTGTGGGTGCGACTGAGCGAGCGTGTGAGCTGTGACCAGAGAGAATATGCAGTGAAAGTGCCAAGACTAAAGGGTTATTATTTTGGTGCTGTGAATTCCGTTCTGTAGTTTCAAATAAAGCAAACATTTTGAGAATTCAACACCGTCTCCCTGAGTACTACTTCCTAAACATGAAACCGTTACAATATACTAAATGAACAGATTAAGCTTATTACAGCAGTGTGGAGTAGTGGTTAGGGCTCTGGACTCTTGACAGGAGGGTCGTGGGTTCAATCCCAGGTGGGGGACACTGCTGCTGTACCCTTGAGCAAGGTACTTTACCTAGATTGCTCCAGTAAAAACCCAATTGTATAAATGGGGAATTGTATGTAATAATAATGTGATATCTTGTAACAATTGTAAGTTGCACTGAATAAGGGCATCTGTTAAGAAATAAATAATAATTATGATTGCAAAATCAGATGAAAGCTTTCAATACAATCGGGACAATACATAATCATTCTTTACTAAATCTTGTTAGTCTCGTTACTTGTTAAAAACTGTAACTTCACTGCTATACTACTTGCAAATGTTGTGAACTGGAAGGACAAACTTCGTGGTGTGAAAGCTAGGGCATCTGCATGGCAAGCTGCATTGGAAGCGTTTTAGGTTCAATTACCACACAGGGTTTATATGCAAACTTAAAATATATATATATATTTATGTGTAACAAAACACATTTTTAATGTGAAATTCTTTGTGTTCATATGGATGATACTTTCATTGAACATACATACTTTTACACACATATTATTATTATTTTTATTTATTTATTTCTTAGCAGACGCCCTTATCCAGGGCGACTTACAATCGTAAGCAAATACATTTCAAGTGTTACAATACAAGTAATACAATAAGAGCAAGAAATACAATAACTTTTGTTCAAGCAAAGTACAAGTGTGACAAACCACAATTCAATAATACAGCAGATAATAGTGATAGTTACATCAGGATATGATTAAATAGTGATAGTTACATCAGGATATGATTAAATAGTGATAGTTACATCAGGATGTGATTAAATACAAAGTACTACAGGTTAAACACTTGGCAGATTACAGTATTCTGAAGTACAGGATTAAATGCAGTAAAATAGGGGGCAGATAAGAGCAAAATAAAGCACATTTACATGAAGGGTGATAGTGTCCTAGGATACAAACAGAGGAGTTCTACAGGTGCTGTTTGAAGAGGTGAGTCTTAAGGAGGCGCGGAATGTGGTCAGGGACTGGGCAGTCCTGACATCTGTGGGAAGGTCATTCCACCACTGCGGAGCAAGGGTGGAGAAGGAGGGCTCTGGAGGCAGGAGGCGTGGCGGAGGTAGAGCTAGTCTTCTAGTGCAGGCGGAGCGGAGAGGTCGAGTGGGGGTGTGGGGAGAGATGAGGGTCTGGAGGTAGCTGGGTGCAGTCTGGTCAAGGCATCTGTAGGCTAGTACAAGAGTCTTGAACTGGATGCGGCGGTGATCGGGGAGCCAGTGGGCAGCGGAGTAATGGAATGGCGTGGGCGGGCGGGCAGAGAGAACACCAGGCGGGCAGCAGAGTTCTGGATGAGCTGGGCGGGACGGGTAGCGATGCATATATATATATATATATATATATATATATATATATATATATATACAACTCTGGAAAAAATTAAAGACCACTGCAAAATTATCAGTTTCTCTGGTTTTACTATTTATAGGTATGTGTTTGGGTAAAATGAACATTTTTGTTTTATTCTATAAACTACTGACAACATTTCTCCCAAATTCCAAATAAAAATATTGTCATTTATTTGCAGAAAATGACAACTGGTCAAAATAACAAAAAAAGATGCAGTGTTGTCAGACCTCGAATAATGCAAAATAAGTTCATATTCATTTTTAAACAACACAATACTAATGTTTTAACTTAGAAAAGAGTTCAGAAATCAATATTTGGTGGAATAACCCTGATTTTCAAGCACAGCTTTCATGCATCTTGGCATGCTCTCCACCAGTCTTTCACATTGATGTTGGGTGACTTTATGCCACTCCTGGGTAAGAAATTCAAGCAGCTCGGCTTTGTTTGATGGCTTGTGACCATCCATCTTCCTCTTGATCACATTCAGAGGTTTTGAATGGGGTTCAGGTCTGGAATTGGGCTGGCCATGACAGGGTCTTGATCTGGTGGTCCTCCATCCACACCTTGATTGACTTGGCTGTGGCATGGGCATTTGTCCTGCTGGAAAACCAATCCTCAGAGTTGGGGAACATTGTCAGAGCAGAAGGAAGCAAGTTTTCTTCAGGACAAATTGTGCTTGGCTTGATTCATGCGTCCTTCACAAAGAACAAATCTGCCCGATTCCAGCCTTGCTGAAGCACCCCCAGATGAGTCAATTTTCAGCTTTGCCCAACACCTGGTCGTCTAATGGTTGGGGACGGAGACCTGGAGAGGCCTACAAGCCACAGTGTCTCGCACCCACTGTGAAATGTGGAGGAGGATCGGTGATGATCTGGGGGTGCTTCAGCAAGGCTGGAATCGGGCAGCTTTGGCATGAATCAAGCCAAGTACAAGGTTGTCCTGGAAGAAAACTTGCTTCCTTCTGCTCTGACAATGTTCCCCAACTCTGAGGATTGGTTTTCCAGCAGGACAATGCTCCATGCCACACAGCCAGGTCAATCAAGGTGTGGATGGAGGACCACCAGATCAAGACCCTGTCATGGCCAGCCCAATCTCCAGACCTGAACCCCATTCAAAACCTCTGGAATGTGATCAAGAGGAAGATGGATGGTCACAAGCCATCAAACAAAGCCGAGCTGCTTGAATTTTTGCGCCAGGAGTGGCATAAAGTCACCCAACATCAATGTGAAAGACTGGTGGAGAGCATGCCAAGACGCATGAAAGCTGTGCTTGAAAATCAGGGTTATTCCACCAAATATTGAGTTCTGAACTCTTCCTAAGTTAAAACATTAGTATTGTGTTGTTTAAAAATGAATATGAACTTATTTTCTTTGCATTATTCGAGGTCTGACAACACTGCATCTTTTTTTGTTATTTTGACCAGTTGTCATTTTCTGCAAATAAATGCTCTAAATGACAATATTTTTATTTGGAATTTGGGAGAAATGTTGTCAGTAGTTTATAGAATAAAACAAAAATGTTCATTTTACCCAAACACATACCTATAAATAGTAAAACCAGAGAAACTGATAATTTTGCAGTGGTCTCTTAATTTTTTCCACAGCTGTATATATATATAGCGACAGGAGGTATCCCTGCCAGCAGATGATAATAGAAAGCTATTTTTTTCAATGTATTTTCACCTGCTATGACAGGTCATGGCCACTAAGGGCCGGTAATGGGTTAATTTGTTGCTTTATTTACCTGTTTCTGGGTTGAGGGGTAGGGAATTGGCTTCAGCTGGTTAAGTATCAATCAATTTATCGATTGGGATCCAGCTGTAGCCTATATAAAGTGCAAGCCAACAGACAACAGGTGTGTGGAAGTATGAGAACGGCACAACCGTAAGACCTTAAGAAGAGCGGAATGCTGAGTTTTTCTCTAAATTTTGGGCTGTTTTTATTTTTGAATGTTTAACTGAGTGTTTAATTGTTTATGGAGGAAAAGAGGCTAGATCTCCTCAGTAGTCAAGGAAAACCCCTTACAGTTTAGTTAGTGCCTTTTTTATGGCAAGGTTTTGTTTGTTTGAATTATTGTGAAGTTGTTTCATTTTGCAACTTGTTTGGAGCTAACTTGTGTGCTTATAACTATTTTGTGATTCTGTCTGCCTCCACCTGCAACACCGGTCCCTACTTGAAGGAAGGAGCTGCCTACCCAAACACACCACAAGGGGCGCTCTGTCACTCTATCTATCTATCTATCTATCTATCTATCTATCTATCTATCTATCAACTGTGAATATCCCTATTTTGGAAGGTAAATCTATATAATAAATACAATACTCTGTGTTTGGAGAGTCGGGATGCTTTATACTACTGTAGCAAGGCGATCAATAAGGAACACGATATTACTGTGTCTTTATTTGCATTGGTGCAGTATTGCTCTAATACTGCACTAATGGGCAGCAGTGTGGAGTAGCGGTTAGGGCTCTGGACTCTTGACCGGAGGGTCGTGGGTTCAATCCCAGGTGGGGGACACTGCTGCTGTACCCTTGAGCAAGGTACTTTACCTAGATTGCTGCAGTAAAAACCCAACTGTGTAAATGGGGAATTGTATGTAAAAATAATGTGAAATCTTGTAACAATTGTAAGTCGTCCTGAATAAGGGTGTCTGCTAAGAAATAAATAATAATCTATATATATATATATATATATATATATATATATATATATATATATATTGATTTGAACCCTAACTAGTCATACTTTCACTCCAACTACATAACCGCTACGCTACACAGATTCACATCTTAACCCTTTCAACAGACTAGGCTACTATTTACATTTACCTTGTCCAAATGGCAATACATTGCCTCAATATAGGTTGAACAATTTTGCTATTAATGTAATGTGTGTGTATTATTATAAGTGAAAAAAAAGAAGTGATATCTGGAAATGTGAAAAAACACAAGTCAAGTTTCAAGAAACCACTGGGGCAACCTTGCCCAGCACAAAGCAAACAGGAACAACTGTAAAACCGATGGGGGGTCAAGGTTGCCCCAATTGTTTCTTCTAATTTGTATCAAAAAAAGGGGGCAACCTTGACCCCCCATCGGTTTTATAGTTGTTCCTGTTTGCTTTGTGCTGGGCAAGGTTGCCCCAGTAGTTTCTTGAAACTTGACTTGTGTTTTTGATATCTCCACTTTAAATGGCTGGGCACTTTTGATAAGTTGACGTTTATTCACATTTCCAATGTGTTTTTTGTTTCAGATATTTTGTATATAAGCGTGTATGAGTACATTTGTTGTGTACATTTTTAATGTATTCCTTATCTATCTATCTATCTATCTATCTATCTACCTATCTATCTATCTATCTATCGTGGCAGGGCAGGGCCCTACTTTTAAATAGTGTGATTGTTGTATTGCTGGTGGTGGTTGGCAGGGATGAGGCTAGGATGTGGCTGGAGCCTCAATTGAATGATTACTGGTTAATTAGGCTCCAGCCACATGGTATTGAAGGAGGGGAAATCCTTTGTTTGGGAGGTTGGTGTTTGGGTGAGGGTAACCTGTGGGTTAAACTGTGTGTTATTCTGTGGTAGTCAGTGAAGGCGAACGCCCAGCCTGACAGCACTGTTAGAATATATTATTGCTTTAACTAAACCTTTTATTTTGGCCCTTGTGCCAGTTACTTTGTTCCTGTGTTTTGTTCATGACTTGTTTTGTTAAACCTTTTTATTTTGCTCTGTGAGCAATGTCTTGATTTACTTTTGTGTAATAAATGCGCGCCCAAACGCGCTTAAACCTGCAGTTACTGTCTGTGAGTCTCAATAAGCCTTTACTATCCTGTCACACTTTATTCATCTGTCTTTATATGGCATACTAATCAAGTTGCATGACATTAATTTTGGTCATGCATGTTCCTATTTTGCTTATATTTAAAAACATATAAAGAATATATGTACATTGATGTATTGGTATGTGATACATATATGTAACATATAAAACAGTTAGATTGCATATATTTATAATAAACTGAAAATATGTGTTCTTTCCGCCTGGGAGGAGAGAGTGAGGAAAAATAATTAAAAAAAGAAAGAATTAGAGACTCAGTTATTTGGAGTTAAGAATATGTATTTATTTGGATCACTTTGAGACGTTTATGGGTGATTGAAATTGTCTCTGTGCAGAAACACTGTCCTGTATTATACAAGACAGCCCTCTGTGCAGAAACACTGTACTATACAAGAGAGCCCTCTGTGCAGAAACACTGTCCTGTATTATACAAGAGAGCCCTCTGTGCAGAAACACTGTCCTGTAATATACAAGAGAGCCCTCTGTGAAGAAACACTGTCCTGTATTATACAAGAGAGCCCTGTGTGCAGAAACACTGTACTATACAAGAGAGCCCTGTGCAGAAACACTGTGTCCTTATACAAGAGAGCCCTCTGTGCAGAAACACTGTCCTGTATTATACAAGACAGCCCTCTGTGCAGAAACACTGTACTATACAAGAGAGCCCTCTGTGCAGAAACACTGTCCTGTATTATACAAGAGAGCCCTCTGTGCAGAAACACTGTCCTGTATTATACAAGAGAGCCCTCTGTACAGAAACACTGTCCTGTATTATACAAGAGAGCCCTCTGTGCAGAAACACTGTACTATACAAGAGAGCCCTCTGTGCAGAAACACTGTCCTGTATTATACAAGAGAGCCCTCTGTGCAGAAACACTGTACTATACAAGAGAGCCCTCTGTGCAGAAACACTGTCCTGTATTATACAAGAGAGCCCTCTGTGCAGAAACACTGTCCTGTATTATACAAGAGAGCCCTCTGTGCAGAAACACTGTCCTGTATTATACAAGAGAGCCCTCTGTACAGAAACACTGTCCTGTATTATACAAGAGAGCCCCCTGTGCAGAAACACTGTCCTGTATTATACAAGAGAGCCCTCTGTGCAGAAACACTGTATTATACAAGAGAGCCCTCTGTGCAGAAACACTGTACTATACAAGAGAGCCCTCTGTGTAGAAACACTGCCCTGTATTATACAAGAGAGCCCTCTGTGCAGAAACACTGTCCTGTATTATACAAGACAGGCCTCTGTGCAGAAACACTGTCCTGTATTATACAAGAGAGCCCTCTGTGCAGAAACGCTGTCCTGAATTATACAAGAGAGCCCCGTGTGCAGAAACACTATCCTGTAAAAGGCATGTCGTATGCAGACAGGCTAAAAGAATTGAATCTGTTCAGTCTTGAACAAAGAAAACTACATGGTGATCTGATTCAAGCATTCAAAATCCTAAAAGGTATAGACAATGTTGACCCAGGGGACTTTTTTGACCTGAAAAAAGAAATAAGGACCAGGGGTCACAAATGGATTAGATAAAGGGGCATTCAGAACAGAAAATAGGAGGCACTTTTTTACACAGAGAATTGGGAGGGTTTGGAACCAACTCCCCAGTAATGTAGTTGAAGCTGACACCCGGGGATCCTTCAAGAAGCTGCTTGATGAGATTCTGGGATCAATAAGCTACTAACAACCAAACGAGCAAGATGGGCTGAATGACCTCCTCTCGTTTGTAAACTTTCTTATGTTCTTATGTTCTTGTGTATTATACAAGAGAGCTCCCTGTGCAGAAACACTGTCCTGTACTATACAAGAGAGCCCTCTGTGAAGAAACACTGTCCTGTATTATACAAGAGAGCCCTCTGTGCAGAAACACTGTCCTGTATTATACAAGAGAGCCCTCTGTGAAGAAACACTGTCCTGTATTATACAAGAGAGCCCTCTATGCAGAAACACTGTCCTGTATTATACAAGAGAGCCCTCTGTGAAGAAACACTGTCCTGTATTATACAAGAGAGCCCTCTGTGAAGAAACACTGTCCTGAATTATACAAGAGAGCCCTCTGTGCAGAAACACTGTCCTGTATTATACAAGAGAGCCCTCTGTGCAGAAACACTGTCCTGTATTATACAAGAGAGCCCTCTGTACAGAAACACTGTCCTGTATTATACAAGAGAGCCCTCTGTGCAGAAACACTGTCCTGTATTATACAAGAGAGCCCTCTGTGAAGAAACACTGTCCTGAATTATACAAAAGAGCCCTCTTTGCAGAAACACTGTCCTGTATTATACAAGAGAGCCCTCTGTGAAGAAACACTGTACAACACAAGAGAGTCCTCTGTGCAGAAACACTGTCCTATATTATACAAGAGAGCCCTCTGTGCAGAAACACTGTCCTGTATTATACAAGAGAGCCCTCTGTGCAGAAACACTGTCCTGTATTATACAAGAGAGCCCTCTGTGAAGAAACACTGTCCTGAATTATACAAGAGAGCCCTCTGTGCAGAAACACTGTCCTGTATTATACAAGAGAGCCCTCTGTGAAGAAACACTGTCCTGAATTATACAAGAGAGCCCTCTGTGCAGAAACACTGTCCTGTATTATACAAGAGAGCCCTCTGTACAGAAACACTGTCCTGTATTATACAAGAGAGCCCTCTGTACAGAAACACTGTCCTGTATTATACAAGAGAGCCCTCTGTGCAGAAACACTGTCCTGTATTATACAAGAGAGCCCTCAGTGCAGAAACACTGTCCTGTATTATACAAGAGAGCCCTCTGTGCAGAAACACTGTCCTGTATTATACAAGAGAGCCCTCTATGCAGAAACACTGTCCTGTATTATACAAGAGAGCCCCCTGTGCCCTCTGTGCTTTTTTGACCTGAAAAAAGAAACAAGGACCAGGGGTCACAAATGGAGATTAGATTAAGGGGCATTCAGAACAGAAAATAGGAGGCACTTTTTTACACAGAGAATTGTGAGGGTCTGGAACCAACTCCCCAGTAATGTTGTTGAAGCTGACACCCTGGGATCCTTCAAGAAGCTGCTTGATGAGATTCTGGGATCAATAAGCTACTAACAACCAAACGAGCAAGATGAGCCGAATGGCCTCCTCTCGTTTGTAAACTTTCTTATGTTCTTATGTTCTTGTGTATTATACAAGAGAGCCCCCTGTGCAGAAACACTGTCCTGTATTATACAAGAGAGCCCTCTGTACAGAAACACTGTCCTGTATTATACAAGAGAGCCCTCTGTGCAGAAACACTGTCCTGTATTATACAAGAGAGCCCTCTGTGCAGAAACACTGTCCTGTATTATACAAGAGAGCCCTCTGTACAGAAACACTGTCCTGTATTATACAAGAGAGCCCCCTGTGCAGAAACACTGTCCTGTATTATACAAGAGAGCCCTCTGTGAAGAAACACTGTCCTGTATTATACAAGAGAGCCCTCTGTGCAGAAACACTGTCCTGTATTATACAAGAGAGCCCTCTATGCAGAAACACTGTCCTGTATTATACAAGAGATCTCCTGTGCAAAAAAACACTGTCTGTATTAAACAAGAGAGCCATCTGTGTATAATCACTGGCCTGTATTATACAAACCAGCTGGCTCCAGGTTCAAGAGCCTCAGCAACATGGAAAGCAGCACAGAAACCAGGAGCAGAGACACAGTGTGGAAATGAACTGAAGAGACAGAGGGAAGGAGACCCTTCTTCACACAGAGAGTGGGGAGGAGGTGGGACGGGTTACCATGGGTTACCAATGGCTACCAAGCCACGCTGTTGATGCTGCATCACAGTCCAGCCCGAAGTCAGCCCCTGTGAAGGGGGGGGCACAGGGGGGCGGAGCCAGTCTGCAGGGTCGAAGCTCGCTCTGAGGAGGGGGGGTGGAGAGGGAGGGGGAGGGGGCTGGGTGGGGGGAGGCAGAGGGGAGGGGGGTAGCTCCAGAGACAGGGAGGGACACAACGGCTCGGACAGGAAGCTGTCATCACTGCGGGGGGGTGGGCTCTGCTGAGAGGACTGGGATTGGTCGAGAAGGAGGGGGCAGGGGAGGGGCTCCGTGAGAGAAGAGTCTGGAGGAGAGAGAGAGAGAGAGAGAGAGAGAGAAAGAGAGGAAAGGGGAGAGGGAGAGAGAGGTGAGAGAAAGGGAGGGGAGAGAGAGAAGAAAGAAGGAGAGAGAGGAGCGAGAGAGTAGTGTTAGGGTCAGTTCTGTCCTCATTGTATCCTATCAGCAGCAGGACTTCTACCAGCCTCTCAATACACAGGCCTCCACTGGGAACCTGTACAATCCACCAGGGGGAGACTCCTGTATAGAAGCCTATTATAATATCTTCATACATGCAAAACTCTTGTAGATTACATACTACTGGGCATCTGGTACTGGGATGAACTGGACTCACCTGAGCTGCTGATAGGTACATCCAGTATGTCATCAATGGACTGACTGGGAGCCATCTAGAGAGAGGGGAGGAGAGAGGAGAGGGAGAGGGAGGGAAAAAGAAGATGTGTTTACATTGAGAAAGTGTTGAAAGCCACACATACTGTAATATAAGGTATATTTGGGGATGGTAAGGTAATGACAGGGGAGTGGCCTGTGGGGACAGTGGGCAGGGCTACAGTAGGTAGCGATAGGGGGAGTGGTCTGTGGGAGTAGTGGGCGGGGCTCCAGGCTTCATTTTCCTTTTGATTAGATTTCTCAGCTGAGTGTTTCGTTGTGTCGTGTTCCTGTCTCTGCGGGGCAGCAGTAGAGTAGCGCTGGTTAGTTAATGCTCCCCTTCGACTCTGAGCTGCCGGGTCAGTCCCACAAACCAACAGCTCAGAGAAGGGAGGGGATAATATTATTCAGCAGGGTTTATTCCACCTTATTAAGCTAAATGAGTTTATTCTATATAGAGAGAGAGAGATCAACGCTTTTGGCCAGAGCGGTGTATATGATTGAGAGTTTTAGAGCGGTGTCTGTCTGGGGGCGTGGCCTCTAACCTGCACTCTCTGAATGGCCTCCTGTAGCTCCTCCTCCAGACTCCGCCCAGTGGGAGGGGCCTGGGCAGGACTAGCTGTAATCTCCATCGGCAATTCAAAATCCTGACCAATCACATCGCAGCTGGGCTGAGAGCAGAACACCTGAGAGGAGAGAGGGAGAGTGAGAGAGGAGAAAATGAGAGAGTGAGGAGAGGGGGTGAGCGAGGGAGAGAAGGGAAAGGGAGGGGTGAGCAAGGGAGAGAGGGAGAAAGGAGAGAGGGAGGAAGGAAGATGAGAGGATGAGAGAGGGAGAGAAAGATGAGAGAATGAGAGAAGGAGGGTGTCACAGATTGGCTTGGTGGGGGACATCAGACCAGGGAGGAGACAGACACAGACAGCACTGAGGTGTGAATGAATACGCTGGTGCGCAGATTTATTATAAATAAAAGGTTTAAACAGAAACAAAAAACACTTCACCAAAACAAAATGGCACAATGGCCAAAATAAATAGACAGATACAAAACAGACAGATACGAAAAACAAGCATCATGCTGGTGTAAACCAACACGGGTAGCAATTGCTTTCTAATAATACCTGCTTGACTCACGACTCTCGTTCCGCCTCTGAACACACTAATCAAGTTCAGCCAAAGCTGCTTGTTTTTATATAGTGGCTGAGGGATTAACTGGCTATTAAATGACCTAGTTTCCCACATTCGGCACGGGTTTATCATATGCATGGTCAACAGCCAGTTTGTCAATAATCACTTGCTGTTGACAACGCATTTCAACCCCATCCAGGCTATAAACAATACTAACAATAAAACAGTGTGTTTTAAATACACAAAACACATACAAAATTTAAAAATAATGAAATTCTCACAGTACAAAATAACACAAATCTGAAAGAGAGAAGAGTGGTGGGGGAGGAGAGAGAGAGAGAGAGAGAGAGAGAGAGAGAGAGAGAGAGAGAGAGAGAGAGAGAGAGAGGATCACAAAATACAACTGTGTACCAAGTACGAAGACAGACAGACACACAGACAGAAAGACACAGAGACAGACACACAGACAGACAGACAGACAGACAGGCACACAGTCAGTCAGGTACCTGTGTGGTGAAGCTGTCGGCCTGTGTGTCTGTGTCGCTGCTCAAGCCCTGCTGGAGAAAGAGGTGGAGAGAGGAGTCACTGGCCTGACAGAGAGAGGGGGGAGGGGAGGAAGAGAGAGGGGGTAGAGAGGGGGAGAGAGGGTAAAGACAAGGAGAGGGGTAGAAAGGGACAGAGAGAGGGAGGAGAAGGGGTAGATTGGCTGATTTGGTTAAACGAAATCGGTAAAGGGGGTCTGATAAGACACAGGTAGAGTGGGAGTAGAAAGTCTGGGGGTAGAGAGGGGTGAAAGACAAGTCTGGGATAGAGTGGGAGCTGAACAGGGGTACAGTGGGGTGATACAGACTGGTCTGATACAGTGGCTGAGATACAGGGGCTGATACAGGGGATAGAGTCTGGTGGAGGATGGGGGGTACATTGGCTGGATTTGAATCAGATCAGTGTTAAACATAAATGGGCTGAACAGTCTGGTCTGATACAGTGGCTGGGCTGATACAGTCTGGTCTGATACAGTGGCTGAGCTGATACAGTCTGGTCTGATACAGTGGATGGGCTGATACAGTCTGGTCTGATACAGTGGCTGAGCTGATACAGTCTGGTCTGATACAGTGGTGGCTGGTCTGATACATACAGTCTGGTCTGATACAGTGGCCGAGGTCAGTCTGGTGATACAGTGGCTGAGCTGATACAGTCTGGTCTGATACAGTGGCTGAGCTGATACAGTCTGGTCTGATACAGTGGATGAGCTGATACAGTCTGGTCTGATACAGTGGATGGGCTGATACAGTCTGGTCTGATACAGTGGCTGAGCTGATACTGGTCTGGTCTGATACAGTCTGGTGGCTGAGCTGATACAGTCTGGTTCGATACAGTGGCTGAGCTGATACAGTCTGGTCTGATACAGTGGATGGGCTGATACAGTCTGGTCTGATACAGTGGATGGGCTGATACAGTCTGGTCTGGTCTGATACAGTGGCTGAGCTGATACAGTCTGGTCTGATACAGTGGCTGAGCTGATACAGTCTGGTCTGGGATGAGCTGATACAGTGGATGGGCTGATACAGTCTGGTCTGATACAGTGGCTGAGCTGATACAGTCTGGTCTGATACAGTGGCTGGGCTGATACAGTCTGGTCTGGTCAGTGGATACAGTGTCTGGTGGGCAGTGGATGGATACAGTCTGGTCTGATACAGTGGCTGAGCTGATACAGTCTGGTCCGATACAGTGGCTGAGCTGATACAGTCTGGTCTGATACAGTGGCTGAGCTGATACAGTCTGGTCTGATACAGTGGATGGGCTGATACAGTCTGGTCTGGTCTGATACAGTGGCTGAGCTGATACAGTCTGGTCTGATACAGTGGCTGGGCTGATACAGTCTGGTCTGATACAGTGGCTGATACAGCTGATACAGTCTGGGCTGATACAGTGGTGGCTGATACAGATACAGTGGCTGAGCTGATACAGTCTGGTCTGATACAGTGGTGAGCTGATACAGTGGCTTTTACAGTCCGGTTGATACAGTCTGGTCTGATGCTGATACTTTAGCACTTTCTGGTCTGATACAGTGGATGAGCTGATACAGTCTGGTCTGAAAGTGGCTGAGCTGATACAGTCTGGTCTGATACAGTGGCTGATACAGTCCGGCTGATACAAAATCTGATACATTATAAATATCTGATACAGTGGGAGATAGTCTGGTGATACAGTGGCTGAGCTGATACAGTCTGGTCTGAACTATGAAAACAGTCTGGTCTGATACAGTGGAGGGGTTTATGGTTGACTGGCTGAGCTGATACAGAAAGTGGCTTCAGTCTGGTAGACAATGGCTGGGCTGGGAAGTCTGGTCTGATAAGTGGCTGAGCTGATAAGTCTGGTCAAGATGGCTTGCTGATATATTGGTCTGATGAGAAGTGGCTGGAGTTGAATTTAAATGGATGGGGAAGTAGTCTGGTTCGATAAACTGAGCTGATACAGTCTGGCATTAGTAAGACCTGGTCTGATACCTGAGAACAGTTGGTGTTCAGTTCTGGTCACAGTCTGGGTCTGTTACAGTGGCTGATATTACTCTGGTCTGATACAGTGGAAAGCTGAGTGCAGTCTGGTCAAAGAAGTGGCTGAGAATACAGTCTGGGGTTTAAAAGGCATGTCGTATGGCAGACAGGCTAAATGAATTGAATCTATTCAGTGGCTGAGCTTGAAGTCTGGTCTGATAAAAAGTGGCTGAGCTGATACAGTCTGGTCTGATCTGCTGATACAGTTCAAACAGTTGAGCTGAAAGTCTGGTCTGATAAGGTATATACGGTCTGGTCACAGTGGCTGGGGATACAGTCTTTGACAGTTGAAGTCTGGTCTGAAACAGTGGCTGAGGGATCAGTCTGGTCAAATGGCTGAGCTGACAGTCTGGTCTGATACAGTGGCTGGGGCATTCAGAGTGGCTGGGCTGATACAGTCTGAAAATAGGTGGCACTGATTCTGGTCTGATACAGGGCTTACACAGAGAATTGTCTGGTCTGGAACCAACAGTCCCCAGTAATGTTGATACAGTCTGGTCTGATACAGACACCCTACAGTGGGGGCTGATACCTGATCACAGTGGCTGGGCTTGAGTCTGAGAGTTCTGGGGATCAGTCTGGTCTGATAAGTGGCTGGGCTGAACAGTCCAATACGAGCACAGATGGGCTGAATGGCTGGGCTCCAGTCTGGTCTGATACAGTTGTGAAAGTCTGGTCTTTCTTATGGGTTCTTAGTGTTCTAGTGGCTGGGTCTGATACAGTACGGTGGATGGGTGATACAGTCTGGTCTGATACAGTGGATGGGCTGATACAGTCTGGTCTGATACAGTGGCTGGGCTGATACAGTCTGGTCTGATACAGTAGCTGAGCTGATACAGTCTGGTCTGATACAGTAGCTGAGCTGATACAGTCTGGTCTGATACAGTGGATGGGCTGATACAGTCTGGTCTGATACAGTGGCTGGGCTGATACAGTCTGGTCTCGATACAGTGGATCTGGTCTGATGATACAGTGGATGGGCTGATGCAGTCTGGTCTGATACAGTGGCTGGGCTGATACAGTCTGGTCTGATACAGTGGCTGGGCTGGTTTCAGTGGACTCCATTTCATTTTGTTACTGCTGCCTTTTAAACTTTCTTTGTTTTTAACCCTTTGGTGGCGAGACATTCTAATTTCGGTGTTTAAACAGCGTTTTAACCTTTGGTGGTAGACATTCTCTCTCTTCCGAGATGTCTCACTGCAAAAATAAGCCATGGGGGAAACAAATCTTTGTTTCTGAGCCTTGTCACTGAATAAGGCTAGGTACTAGCAAAAAAAAACTGTATTGATACATGTCAACTAAGTGATGACAGAAAAACGCGTCTACCAGCGCAAATTTTGAAGTTTTATTGAGTCACACAACTCAGAATGTTCCAAAACTGTCAGCGGCCACAACAGAGCAGACTTTTTGAAGGCAATTGTCTCTGAAATTATAATTCAGTACACATTTAGATTCAATATCTAAAATAAGAACTTGAATATTTCATTTTTTTTTCTTTTTCTTCAGGCGCTTGAAAAGGATGAGAAGAGGCTTGTGCTGTTGACGGTACGAACACATCTTTATTCATTCATTTGTTTTTTATATTCATTTGTTTGCTTGGTAAGTGTTTGTCACATTCATTTCATTTTTACCTTTACTGCTTCATCACCATATCGTTCGTTTTTCTATAGACTTTATTTTTTATTTTTTCTGCTGCTGTTGACTTCTATAAGTTTTGTATATAATATTATTTTCTCCATGATACCAAACTATTGAAAATCTGGTAATATACAGTACATACATTTATGTCAAAAATCTACTTAGTGCCCTGTGACAGGGATCGAATGAGTCTTAGTGTTAGATCTCCCTCTCGACCTGTGAGGGCACGGTGCACGAGGAACAGAGTACCCTTAATGAAATGGCACGACAATTTATTCCGTAGGGTAGATGGAAGTCGGTCAGTTCGGAAAGGGGCGGAGCTATGGCACCCGAGCTCAGTGACCCAGACGGTAAGCGGCGTGGCATCCGAGGACTGGAGGAGCGGATGCGCTCGTTAACCTTGGGGTCATGGGCGAGGGTATAAATAGGGGGCATGGCTTGAGTGATCTGTTCCTTTGCATATGGTTAAATTAAATAACCGAGAAGGAGCCCGTTTGTGAAAATAAACCGTGAGTGTTTCGTGTCTGTGTCTTAACACTGTGTGTCTTGTGTGTTGTTTCACTAAAGATTACTGAGCACGATCCGGAGCTGCAGCCGCAGGCCAGCGAGAACCCGGACTTCACCACTCACCTTTTTCCACTACAGGAACTGTCTTTTGTTTGCACCATTAGCACTTGAATCACGCACTGTCTTTGTGTTTGTGTTTTGTGTGGGTGTCTGAGCGGGACTTTTGGGGTTACGGGTCAAACCCGTGGATTACAAATAAGTGATACCGCTGTATCACTTCCATCACTATTATTATTTGCAGGTTTGCCTTAAGGCTCTGGACATTTATTAAATTAAATAAACACCCTTGCACCTGTACTAACGTTGTCTGTGTGATTATTCTGCACTGCACTCACCTGCACGTCATTACCACTTTGCCACACGTGGTTGTCAGAAGTGAGGATGGACTACGAACACTGTCGGCGCTGCTGGAGCAGCTGGACAGCAGACGGGAGGTGGAGGAAAGACGGAGAGAGGAGAGGTACACCGCGCTGATCGAGAGGGTCGGGCTGGCAATACCCCACAGCATCAGCGGAACGCAGCTTCATAGCGCCCAAAGCGAGGACGCACAAAATGACGGGCGGAAGATGATCCAGAAGCATACCTGGTGGCATTTGAGCGGCTGGCTACCACCGTCATGGCCCCGACAGTTCTGGGCAAGCCAGCTGGGACCCTGCCTGATTGGGGAAGCGCAGGCAGCCTACCAGGCGATGGGGATGACGACGCCGCTCAATATGACCTGGTAAAACTGGCTATTCTCCGCCGTCTTAACATTACGGAGGAAACGCACCGAGTGAGGTTCAGGGAGTACAGGAGGTCCCCGAACGTACGCCCCAGGGTGGTCGCACAGAAGCTCTGTGACCACATGATACACTGGCTCACCCCGGCGCTAAAAAACAACTGCCCAGATGGGGAGGCCATCGTTATTGAGCAGTTTTGTCATGTGGTCGGCGCCGAGACCCAAGGATGGATACGGCGCCACAACCCCGACACCCTGGAACAGGCAGTCAAACTCGCCGAGGACTTCGAGGACTCCCTGGTATCCGCCCAGACTGGGCTACTCACCCCGCCACTTCAACGGAGCGGCCGAGCCCCACCTCCTCTCTCTGCTCCACCAGCCCCACCACCGGGACCGGTTCAACGACCTCCGAGAGCACCGACCCCAATGGGCGACCTTGCCTCCTCTTCATGGAGACCAAGGTTGGCCCCCAGCTGGGGTAGAGGTGCTGCCCCTGCCCCGTTGCCATACCAGCAGCGGGACAGACCATTTAATACTGTGCCCTCCTTTCCCCCTACCTGTTTTAGGTGCCGCCAGCCGGGACATCAGGCTAGGTCATGCCCATCTGCGATGGAGTGTGACGTGGCCGTCTGTAATCTGGCATCTGAAGCGGGTAAGCGAGGGAAAAATGGTCGGGAGGGGCCTTGTATTGTTAAGGTAATTTTTGGAAATGTGAAAACCCATGCATTAGTGGACACAGGGGGTGGTCAGACCTTAATTAGAGCATCTCTTAGGCGGTATGGTGTGGCAGCCACAAGGTCAGGTGGCGATCTCCTGTATCCATGGAGACACGGCAACATACCCCACAGTAAAAGCATATTTATCGGTCGGTCCGATTAAACGTTACCTGGTAGTTGGGGTGGCGGAAGGCTACCACATCCCGTTATTCTGGGTCGGGACTGGCCCAACTATAAAGATTTGTTGAAATTAAGGGCAGTCCCGGCCATACACGCAAATGTGGCAGAAAAAGTAGAAGGGGAAATGATTGGTAATGTTTTTCCTTTCAAGCGGAAATGTTCTCTCCTCTGTTCGGCGAAAAAAAACAAACAAAGAGAGAAGGCTGCGGAAATGGGAGGGAGCGTTAATGAGACAAGGCTGGGGGCTGGTGGGAGCCTGTTATAACGGTGAAAAACGTCAGTCAAAGGGGGTCGGAACGCAGTGTGACCGAGAGGGCGAGGTTACTGGGCCATCAAGGGCAGATGTTACTCCCGCCCCGCTCAATATACCGGACATGTGGCACTCAAATGTGAACCTAGTGGGAGCAGAACAATGACCCATCACTGGTGCACATTTGGGACAGGTCCGTCCATTGAAGGTAAGGATGTTGAAGGTGCTGGGGCACTAGTATTTCACACTTCATTATCAAGGGGCAATTACTATATAGGGTAAACCTGGCCGCGGGCACAGGACATCCTGTAACACAATTATTGGTTCCCCCGTCTTGTCGACTGGAGGTCATGAGGCTGGCGCATGATATCCCTTTTGCGGGGCACCTCGGAGTTGACAAGACAAGGGAACGGATATTGGCTCGATTCTTTTGGCCAGGTCTTTATAAGGAAGTGTCGAAATATGTAGCCACATGCCGCGAGTAGCACCGGGTCGAGTGCGCCCTGCCCCTTTGGTCCCACTGCCGATTATTTCCACCCCCTTTGAACGCATCGCAGTGGACATAGTCGGCCCTTTGCTACCTTCTGACTCCCGGTATACGCATATCTTAGTGGTGGTAGATTACGCAACGATACCCAGAGGCAGTTCCATTGAGGTCCACTAGTGCTGCTGCGATAGCCAAAGAACTAGTGCAGATTATGGCAAGAGTAGGGATCCCCAACGAGATATTGACTGATCATGGAACTAATTTCTTGTCAAATACGCTACAGCAGGTATATAAATTACAAAAAATACGTCCCATCAGAACGTCGGTTTATCATCCACAGGCGGACGATTGGTGGAACGTTTCAATCAGACTCTAAAGGCGATGCTGAGACGATTTGTGAATCAAGAGCAAAAACATTGGGCATCGCTTCTTCCCTACCTCCTTTTGCAGTGAGAGAGGTGCCGCAGAGTTCGACAGGGTTCTCCCCTTCGAGCTCCTGTGCGACCCGACAGCCTCGCGGCATTCTCGATCTGTTGAGAGAGGGGTGGGAGGAGCACAAAGGCTCGTCCAAAAATGTAGTGCAGCATGTGATCCTACTTAGAGATCGCCTAGATTTGGTCGGTCGTTTGGCCCAAGACAATCTCAGATCGGCTCAGCATCGACAACAGCAGCATTACAATCAAAATGCATTAATCCGAACTTTTCGCCTGGAGACAAGGTAATGCTGCTACTTCCCTCATCGAATCAAACTATGTGCTAAATGGCAAGGGCCATATGAGGTGATTAGGGCTATAGGAAAGGTGAATTACGAAATTAGACAGCCCGATCGCCGAATAAAAAAAAAATTTATCACATAAATTTATTAAAGCCCTGGCAGGCAAGAGAGGTTTTATTCATAGCCCCAGGCAATATAGAGGATGATTTGGGGCCCGAGCTAGAACCCTCTGGCACAAAGAACATTTCGATGGGGGAACAGTTACTTCCTGATCAGCAACGTGAACTACGCAGGTTAATTGAGGAATTTAGCGATGTTTTTCTAACACGCCGGTAGAACTAACCTTGCTGAATATGACATTATCTCTCCCCAGGTGTCACAGTGCGAGAGAGACCTTACGGATCCCGGAAAGTCGACGGAGTGGCGTTCGCAAAGAGGTATGGGACATGCTCGAACTTGGGGTGATTGAGCCTTCCAGGAGCGAGTGGTGCAGTCCAATTGTGATAGTGGCCAAAAAGGACGGCACCAACCGCTTCTGCGTTGATTTCCGCAAGGTAAACGCTATTGCCAAGTTTGATGCGTATCCCATGCCTCGGGTCGACGAACTTCTAGATAGACTGGGGACGGCGAGGTTTATCTCCACTCTGGATCTGACGAAGGGATATTGGCAGATCCCGTTAACTCGTAGTTCTAGAGAGAAAACCGCATTTAGAACATAAGAACATAAGAACATAAGAAAGTTTACAAACGAGAGGAGGCCATTCAGCCCATCTTGCTCGTTTGGTTGTTAGTAGCTTATTGATCCCAGAATCTCATCAAGCAGCTTCTTGAAGGATCCCAGGTTGTCAGCTTCAACAACATTACTGGGAGTTGGTTCCAGACCCTCACAATTCTCTGTAAAAAGTGCCTCCTATTTTTCTGTTCTGAATGCCCCTTTATCTAATTCCATTTATGACCCCTGGTCCTTTTTTTTCTTTTTTCAAGTCAAAAGAAGTCCCCGGTTGACATTGTCTATACCTTTTAGGATTTTGAATGTTTTGAATCAGATCGCCGCGTAGTCTTCTTTGTTCAAGACTGAATAGTTCAATTCTTTTAGCCTGTCTGCATACGACATGCCGTTTAAACCAGGGGATAATTCTGGTTGCTCTTCTTTGCACTCTTTCTAGAGCAGCAATATCCTTTTTGTAAGGTGACCAGAACTGAACACAATATTCTAGGTGAGGTCTTACTAATGCATTGTAGAGTTTTAACATTACTCCCTTGATTTAAATTCAACACTTCTCACAATATATCCAAGCATCTTGTTAGCCTTTTTATAGCTTCCCACATTGTCTAGATGAAGACATTTCTGAGTCAACATAAACTCCTAGGTCTTTTTCATAGTTCCCTTCTTCAATTTCACTATCTCCCATATGATATTTATAATGAACATTTTATTGCCCGCATGCAATACTTTACACTTTTCTCTATTAAATTTCATTTGCCATGTGTCTGCCCAATTTTGAATGCGGTCTAGATCATTTTGAATGACCTTTGCTGCTTCAACAGTGTCTGCCACTCCTCCTATTTTTGTGTCGCCTGCAAATTTAACGAGTTTGCTTACTATATCAGAGTCTAAATCATTAATGTAGATTAGAATAGCAGAGGACCTAATACTGATCCCTGTGGTACACCACTGGTTTACCTCACTCCATTTCGAGGTTTCTCCTCTAATCAGTACTTTCTGTTTTCTACCTGTTAACCTCCCTAATCCATGTGCATGCATTTCCTTGAATCCCTACTAGATTCAGTTTGAGAATTAATCTTTTTTATGCGGGACTTTGTCAAAAGCTTTCTGGAAATCTAAATAGACCATGTCGTATGCTTTGCAGTTGTCCATTTTCAATGTTGCATCCTCGAAAAAAAGTCAAGTAGGTTAGTTAGACATGATCTCCCTTTCCTAAAACCATGCTGGCTGTCACCCAGGATATTGTTACCATATAGGTAATTTTCCATTTTGGATCTTATTATAGTTTCCATAAGTTTACATATAATAGAAGTCAGGCTTATTGGTCTGTAGTTACCTGGTTCAGTTTGTCTCCCTTTTGTGGATCGGTATTACGTTTGCTATTTTCAGTCCATCGGTACAACCCCTGTGTCAAGAGACTGTTGCATGATCTTGGTTAGCGGCTTGTTGTAAACTTCTTTCATTTCTTTGAGTACTATTGGGAGGATCTCATCCGGCCAGGGGATTTGTTTATTTTAAGAACTCCTAGTCCCTTTAACACTTCTGCCTCTGTTATGCTAAAGTTATTTAAAATTGGATAGGAACAGGTCGACATGTGGGGCATGTTGTCCGTGTCCTCCTTTGTAAAATCTGTGAAAAGTAATCATTTAATATATTTGCTATTTTTTTTTCTTCATCTATGATTTTGCCATTTGTGTCTCTTAGACATTTAACCTCCTCTTTGAATGTTCTCTTGCTGTTATAATATTGGAAAAACATTTTGGAATTGGTTTGGCCCCCTTAGCAATATTGATTTCTATCTCTCTTGGCCTTTCTAACTTCTTTTTGACTTGTGTTTGCAGTTCCAAGTACTCTTTCTGTGTGCTTTGTTTTTTGGTCCCTTTTAAACGCTCTGTAAAAGTGCCTTTTTTTCGTTGAATATTTTTTTAATTGATCTATTAAACCATTTTGGCCATTTTGTTTTAGATTTAGATTTGTCTACTTTTGGGATGTAATTGTTTTGTGCCTCTAGTACTACATTTTTTAAAAGACAGCCACCCTTTTTCTGTGGATGTTTTCTATTTTACTCCAATCTACTTCTGTTAGTCTCCGTTTCATACCTTCATAGTTTGCTTTTCTAAAATTGTAAACCTTAGCTTTAGTCATTACTTTTGGGGTTTTAAAAAATATTTCAAATGAGACCATGTTGTGGTCTGAGTTTGCCAATGGCTCTCTGACCTCTGTTTTAGTTATTCTGTCTTCATTATTTGAAAGACTAAATCAAGTACCTCCCCTCTAGTCGGTGCCTTGACAAATTGCGTTAGGAAGCAGTCATTTGTCATTTCCACCATTTTCAATTTCGTCCGTCGTGCCCCCCCATTGGGTTTCCCATTTATACAGGGGAAGTTGAAATCCCCCCATTAGTATAAACTGCTCCTTTTCTACACGCATTTCTAATGTCATTGTACAACAGATTATTTTGCTCAGCGTCTGAATTTGGCGGTCTATAGCATGCTCCTATTATTATGCCCTTGAATTTTGTGTCCATTATTCTGACCCATATTGATTCTGCATTGTTTTCTTTGTCCTGATTTAACACCTGGGCTTCAAGGCTATTTCTTATGTATTCCCCTCCCCTCTTCTGTCCTGCCTGTCTTTCCTATACAGTGTGTACCCACTGATATTATATTCGTCTCCATCACTCTCAGACAACCAAGTTTCTGTAACACCTATCACATCGTAGTTACTTGTTAGTGCAGTAGCTTCAAGTTCTAACATTTTGTTTCTGAGACTTCTAGCATTAAGATAAATACATTTAATAGTGGTCTTACCTGAGTTGTTGCCCTTGTTTTGATGTAGTCTCCCTTCTGTTTTTTGTTTTCTCCCCTTCCTTTCTAGTTTAAATGCTTCTGTACCGCCTGAAGGATCCTTTCTCCAGTAGATTGGTTCCCTTTCTGTTTAAGTGCAGTCCGTCCCACCTGTATAGATAGTCCTTGTTGTAGAAAGTGCTCCAATGTTCAAGAAAGGTGAAGCCTTCCTGTGTGCACCATGATTTCAGCCATGCATTTTGATTTTGTATTTCCAGCTGTCCATATGGTCCTTTGCAAGGTGCCGGCAGTATCCCAGAAAATACCACAGTTTTGGTCTTGTCTTTTAATTTCCTTCCTAGCTCTCTGAATTTGTTCTGCAGGGATCTTGGCCTGTCTCTTCCAATGTTGTTTGTACCAATGTGGACGACTACTACCGGGTCATCTCCAGTTCGTTCTAGGAGCCTGTCCACGTTCTCAGTGATGTGCTTGACAGAGGCTCCTGGAAGGCAGCACACTGTTGTAGTAAGGGGGTCCAAACGTGAACTGAACTTGCTGTGTTTCTCAGTATGGAGTCCCCAACAATCATGACCTCCCTTCTTTTTTGCTGGCTGGTCAGCACTGTTTATAGGGTCCTGGGTGTTGTTTCTTTCATTCTCTTGATGTTGGTTTTGGTCATCTAAATGTTGAAGTGGCTCAAATGTGTTGGATGTCTGGATTTCTGGTGGTTGTGTTTTGAAGTTTCTTTTTTCCTGCTTCTGCCTATTTGAACCCAGCTGTTAGACTCTCTTCCATCTCCTGGTGGCTTTCAGTCTGCTACCAGGGGTGAAGACTTCCATGAATTGTGGGTGTGTCAGCTCCTCAAGCTCCCTGTTGCTGTCTCATTTCTCCATCTCTTTTCTAGCAGGCTTAATCGCTGAAGCAAGTCCTGGATAAGGCGGCACTTTACACAAACTTGGTTGAGCTCAGTTGGGTTTCTCCGATTTCCCACATCATGCAGTTGTCACAGATTACTGGCTTGAAGACCATTTTTTTGTTTAGTGTAGCTTCTGCAGCTGTCAACCTGCTTTCAAACTGCTTCTAACTGCGCTGTACTTGTCCACGACTGTACTTCTCCCACGATGCTTCTTCCACACGCTGTCGCTAGGAAGACTGCCTGCCTTTTGTTTGTTTGTGTTTGTGCTGCGTGCTCCGCTCCTCTCCTGTCCCAGAACGCGGGATTTGAATCAACTGCTCCGGTTTCAGCTTATCAGAAAAAAACGCAGCTGCAAGACTTTAAGCTGCAATGTTTTCTGATTAAAAGCAACTCCAGATTTAAAGATGTAATTCCTCCTTTCTGCTTCTAACTGCGCTGTACTTGTCCACCACTGTACTTCTCCCACGATGTCGCTTCCACACGCTGTCGCTAGGAAGACTGCCTGCCTTTTGTTTGTTTGTGTTTGTGCTGCGTGCTCCGCTCCTCCCCGTGTCCCAGAACGAGGATTTGAATCAGCTGCTCCGAGTTTCAGCTTATCAGAAAAATACACGCAGCTGCAAGGCTTTAAGCTGCAATGTTTTCTGATTAAAGCAACTCAGATTTAAAGATAATTCCTCCTTTCTGCTTCTAACTGCGCTGTACTTGTCCACGACTGTACTTCTCCCACGATGTCGCCTTCCACACGCTGTCGCTAGGAACACCAGAGGGCTGTTTCATTTACAACCATGCCGTTTGGGTTACATGGTGCGCCTGCTGCCTTTCAGAGACTGATGGACCAGGTTTTACACCCACGCCATTGAATATGCGGCAGCGTATATTGATGATGTGGTCATTTTACAGCTCCACCTGGCGAGAGCATTTGCTAGGATCAGCCGTCCTTCAGTCTCTAAGGGCAGCCCGGCTGACAGCTAACTTGCAAAATGTGCGTTTGCCAAAAAAGAAACACAATATTTGGGATTTGTAATGGGGAATGGCAGGGTGAAACCGTTGTCTCAAGGTCCAGGCCTTGGTAGATCGGCAATCCCAAAACCAAGGCTCAAGTGAGGTCGCGAGGTTAGCCGGTTATTACACCGCTTATCCCGAGTATGCCACAGTGGTTAATCCCTTAGTTGACCACCAAAAAGAGCGCACCAAATTCAATTAAATGGTCAGAAGAATGTCAGGGGCGTTTAATACTGTTAAGCAGAGACTTTGCCAGGCCCCTGCTCTCATCACTCCAGACTTCACTAAAGATTCATCCTCCACACCGATGCTTCGGATGTCGGTTTGGGTGCAGTCCTGTCTCAAATGGTAGGCGGAGTAGAACACCCTGTTCTGTACATAAGTAAAAAAATGCTCCCTCGGGCGCGCAACTGGCGCAAAAAAGAGTGTTTGGCCATTAAATGGGCTACTCACTCTTTAAGATACTACCTGCTGGGACACTCATTTGATCTTGTCACTGACCACGCCCACTCAAGTGGTTAAGCACAATGAAGGACAGCAATGCCGGATAACTTCCGGTGGTATCTGGCATTGCAGCCCTTCATGTACCATATGGTACACCGTGCGGGGAAAGACCACCAAAAATGCGGATTATTTTTTCCCGGGGGGGGAGTAATGGGAAAGGTAGGTTTAGCCAGTGTTCCTTCGGCTCCCTCTGAGCGGTGGGATATGTGACAGGGATCGAATGAGTCTTAGTGTTAGATCTCCCTCTCGACCTGTGAGGGCACGGTGCACGAGGAACAGAGTACCCTTAATGAAATGGCACGACAATTTATTCCGTGGGGTAGATGGAAGTCGGTCCAGTTCGGAAAGGGCGGAACTATGGCACCCGAGCTCAGTGACCCAGACGGTAAGCGGCGTGGCATCCGAGGACTGGAGGAGCGGATGCGCTCGTTAACCTTAGGGTCATGGGCGAGGGTATAAATAGGGGCATGGCTTGAGTGATCTGTTCCTTTGCATATGGTTAAATTAAATAACCGAGAAGGAGCCCGTTTTGAAAATAAACCGTGAGTGTTTTCGTGTCTGTGTCTTAACACTGTGTGTCTTGTGTGTTGTTTCACTAAAGATTACTGAGCATCATCCGAGCTGCAGCCGCAGGAATGGCGAAACCCGGTTTCACCACTCACCTTTTCCACTACAGGAACTGTCTTTTGTTTGCACCATTAGCACTTGAATCACGCACTGTCTTTTGTGTTTGTGTTTTGTGTGGGTGTCTGAGCGGGACTTTGGGGTTCTGGGTCAAACCGTGGATTACAAATAAGTGATATCACCGCTGTATCACTTCCATCACTATTATTATTTGCAGGTTTGCCTTAAGGCTCTGGACATTTATTAAATTAAATAAACACCCTTGCACCTGTACTAACGTTGTCTGTGTGATTATTCTGCACTGCACTCACCTGCACGTCATTACCACTTTGCCACACGCCCTCATTTCATTTTATTATTATTTTTATTTTTTTGCTTCTTTTGACTTTCTTTTGACTTGCTATAACTCTTGTATATAAATATAATTTTCTCTATGATATCAAATTATTTAAAGGTCGGTAATATACAGTACATATATTTATGTCAAAAATTTCATTTCATTTGGTAATTTTGTAATCCTGTGTGGCGGAGTGTCCCGCCCCTATGTATTATTATTTGTATTTTTGTCTGCGGCGCGGATAAAAGCGCCGCGTCTTTTATTATATTTAAAAACCCTGTGAGGATGCATGGCTGATCAGCTACTGATTATTTAACTAGCTGACAGTCATGCATCCTTACCAAACGCGCAGACTCTGGCGAGGGATAATAAGATAACAACTGGTTAATCCTCGGCCAGAGTATATAAACCTGCAGCTCTCTGCACTCGGGGCTGAGTGTAGAGGAGAGTACGGGCGGCGGAGAGAGAAAGAGCGAGGAGAATAAGACAATTAACAATTGCTAAACGTGCTGGATTAGCCAGCACGACCTTACTTGTTTGTTTGTTTATTCGTTTGGCCCTTGTGCCTTTTTTGTTTTGTGTTTTGTTTAAATCTTTTGTTTATTAATAAACACGCTTGAGTGTCAGTAGCATTCAGCTTCACCCGCCCATCCACTGTTTTGGTGTCAGTTACTTCCTGGTCCGTGACGTCATCCACCTCACCACTGCGAGCCAGACTGCCACATCCTGTTTTTAGTTTTTGCTATGACATTGTAATTTGTATTTTTTGTATTTTTCCTGTGAAGTGCTTTGGCATGGCATTGCCATAAGGTGCTATAAAAATTAATTGGTTGACTGATTGACTGTTGAATTGTTTTTGTGGGTGGGTGTGGAGTCTGCAGATTTGAAAGATGGCTGGAAGAAGCTACAAGAAACTGATGGAGTCCCTGAAGACCACCAGAAAGCCCCTTGATCTCGAGGATGTCAACACCCTTTTTCTTGAGGACCCGAGAGGGATGGATCCTCTGCAGGAGGACCAGCTTGATGAGGAGCTGATGATGGAAGAGGGTAGAGATGAAGAGGAGGAAGCACGCTCCAGATGAGCCCCATCCCATCACTTCCACTGTCAAGTAAGTGCATTGTTTACAGTATTCATTGTTCCATGCTTGAAATAGCTTTTTATGCATTCTAAATGGATTTGTATGTATTTGTGACAGAAAAAGACAATGATTCTTGGTGGTAATCTCCCTCATGACTGTGAGGGCGCCCAAGTACGGGAACAGAGTACCCTGGACCACTTGGCCTGACACCGGACGGATGGGGTAATTGGCTTAGCGAATAAGGTAGTATTGAGGCTGTGTGTGGTCCAGTGGTTGCTAAAGGGCTTGTAACCAGGAGGTCCCCTGTTCAAATCCCAGCTCAGCCACTGACTCATTGTGACCCTGAGCAAGTCACTTAACCTCCTTGTGCTCCGTCTTCGGGTGAGACGTAGTTGTAAGTGACTCTGCAGCTGATGCATAGTTCACACACCCTAGTCTCTGTAAGTTGCCTTGAGATAAAGCTGTCTGCTAAATAATAATAATAATAATAATAATAATAGTCTTAGAACTGTCCAGCCACTTGTCCATCAAGGCTATAATGTGGTTTGATAATTACACGTCACCAAATTTGATGATAGAATTAAAAGGCTTGGTTGTAATTTTGTGGTAATGTAAACACAAATCGCATAAACCTTCCCGCTCTTCTGAGGACTATAAACAATGGGAATGTCGGAGCCAGTGTGGGGATATATGAGATGGTGTCATACAAGGAAGGGAACATTTAGCAACTCAGTGAAGGGATACTTGAGCCATTACTTGTTTGTCATCACTTCATAGTGCCAATAATCGAGCACTGTAGATAGGCTGTTAGCACTGAGGGCTGTTGGACCTGAACAGTGCAGAGGCAGCCTGCCACCATTCACATTATAATAATAATCAACACATGGGCGACGTAGACAAATCCGACCAGAGAATTGGTGGTACCATGTTCTCCTTAACCCTTTAGGGTCCTATGTCGGACCCCGTCCGACATCATCAAAAGACGTAAAAAACAGGTCTCTAGTCGTTTTTTTCTCCGGAAAAATCTGAGAAAACCATTCAATGGCCGTAGTGAGACGATAGGGAGCCGAAAAAAATAATGGGTGTATCTCATGAATACATGATAGCCCCGACACCACATAGATAACACAGACATAAACAAACAAGATAGCTGCTTCTGCATCCAGCGCCAAAGAATATCACGGACATTTGCAGAGCTTTTTTTTGAGATGTTACAGTAATAAAATAATGACTTGACCGCATTATTGAGGAGTTTGGTGATAAAACGCAGTGATCAGGAGATGATTGATCGGTATGCATGACATGAAGAGGTATGAAAAATACAGTGAGGGGGGGTGGAGCTGGAGATGCAGTACTGAGTGTGCTGTTGATATGCAGAGCCTTTAAACCTGTTTTACTGTGAAAAAATACTTTAAACAAGCCGGGTTAAAATAAACAGCGTGTGAAAATAAATTGACCTGACGCGCCTGAGACGGTTGAATAAATGGACCTCTATGGGTTAATCGCTGTTTTCACTTCATTGACATAGCGGTCACCAACAGTTTCCTTCTCTTCCAACAGTCACACACGAAAAAAAATGAGGGAACAGCTGGTTTTGAAAGATGCAGAAAATATTCAGAAAATATGCATGCTTCACCCTGGAATGCAACGGAAACTGTTATGTATGATTTGTAAACAGATAGCTTCCAAGTGTGGCACTCTCCTGATGCTGATACACATCACAGTGCTAATACATAGTGAAAAAAAGACAGCAGCAGATGGATTGGGTTGAAAAGGAATGGACACAAGATAAGCTAGCTGGGTTTGTCAATGAAACCCCGAGACGGTCGGTATCCACCACAGGGTTAGAATTCATGTTTTTAATTTGTTTTAGTTTTCTTTGCAGGTATGGTAAGATGCTATTTAAAATAGTTGCTATATAGTTCATTTTTGACAGGTAATAAATTACCTAATGTAAGTTTTTAATGTTGTTCAGTTTTATTTGTTATTTATTTATTGTTATTTTCTTACATGAAAATAATTCTCTAAAAATGTAACTGTGTTTTTTGATGCACTTGTAATTTGTATATATATATATATATATATATATATATATATATATATATATATATATATATATATATATATATTGTGACAGAACAAGGGATTGCGAAAATGGGAGATACATTAGCAGTCTTGATGGCAAATTTTGCTTCAGTCACACCGGAAGCAAGATGGCTGCCAAACGGAAGTGACGATTGGCTTGGTCATACCGAAACAAGATGGCCGCCAAACGGAAGTGACCGTTTTAATGCCATCATCAAAAGCACGCGTTCCCAGGGGATAAAAGGGAGGTCCAGGCAAGTACCAGTGGTAAGAGTGGGGGAGAGCATGTATGCTACGGAAGTGAGTACTGGGATTGGATTACTTGTTATTGACCTTGGATTGTTTGACTGCCTTCTTTGTGCTTGATACCTGGACTGTTTTGAAAGCCCTCGATTGTGTATGAACCTTTGCCTGTTCTGCCGACTATTCTATGCTGGATGGACATGTAAATAAAGCACTAACAGGTACCGCCCTGTTTGGAATTAACTTCACAGTATTTTAAATCTCTGTTTAAATACTGTCCCGCTACAAAGTACTGTATGCACATTTTTTGCTTAGCTGACAGTTCTGAAAATAGGGACGTTTTGGGGAATTTTGACATACAGACCACGGCTCGGACAAAATCTTGTAGGTCCTCAATAGTAGAAGATATTTGAAATCTAAAGGCCTTTCTATAGATATATTGGGTTTTAATTTCTGATGTAAGGTTGCCAAACTACAAGCGCTAAACACAAAGGTCACATTCAAGCTCAAACATGGTCATTCTGCCTAGGCGTCAAAGGGTTCAATTGTTTTGTCGATACTGTGCTCCTGGAATAAGAGGAATGTCTCTGGATTTAAATACATATTTGTTCTACCACCACAGTACTGCGTCGTTCCTCAATTTACTACATGAACCAGCGACGCTCGGCCAAAGGATCCTGTAACAGAGGTTAAAGGGTATATATGACCTTCTTATTTTATTGTGTTATTTTGCATGCACCTCTCAGAACTACATTTTATCATCCTCCTGCTCATATGTAACTGAGGTGGATTTGGCAGTGAGCAGGAGGATGATGGGAAATGTAGTTCTGAAAGGTCCATGTAGGTACATGTGAAGCCATCTCGATCCAGGGAATGCAATTTAAAATTTTTTAAAAAAGTGGTAAAACTGTAAAATAAATGCATAATTAAAAACAATACACACCTTACTTAAACAGTTGTAGCAACACATGGGGAACATGTGACACAATAAAAAAAGGTCCTTAGGTCCCCTTTAAGGGGGGGCGAGAGAGGGAAGAGAGAGGAGAAAGAGGGGTGGGTGAGGGGGGGGTAGAGGAAGGAAAGAGAGAGAGGAGAGAGGGGGAGAGAGGAGAGAGAGGTGCAGAGAAGGAGGAAGAGAGAGGAGAGGGGGGAGAGAGGAGAGGGTAGAGAAGGAGGAGAGGGAGAGAGAGGAGAGGTGGGTGAGGAGGGGTAGAGGAAGGAGAAGAGAGAGAGGAGAGAGAGAGGGGGGGGTGAGGGAGGGGGTAGAGAAGGGGGGAGAGGGGGGAGAGGGGAGAGAGAGGAGAGAAAGGGGCAGGGGAGAGAGAGATCATAAGCCAAATCCCAGCCATCCTGTCCTGGACGCTGGGTTTGAATCCTGATCTATTTCACACACTCACCTGCCGCCTCCTCTCCTCTCTGCTCAGACTCCTTCACCCAAACCGCTGCAGCGCCCCTGCATGCTGGGGGGAGTGAGTGCATGCGCTGAGGGGTGGGCTGAGCAGGGTGGCCTCCTCCCCGCCCCCCCTCCGGGGCCTGTTCCTCTGCCTCTCCTGCATGTCTCTTTCCACTCACATCCTGGTACTGGATGATGAAGGTGGGGGGGCGTGAGGAAGGGGCTGTGTGAGGAGGGGGCGGGAGGGGACAGGATCGCTGGAGAGGTTTCAGGCGCTCAGGAGGGGCTGGTTTAGTGCCAGCAGAGACGGGAGACCACACACTGCCTTAACTGCTGCCTGAGCTCAGAGAGACCTGGGAGAGAGGAGAGAGAACTTTTGTCAAGTCGGGTCTTAAAGGATCCCAGTGATTCTGCATCAACAACGTGGCTAGGGAACCCTCTGTAGCCCTTTGTAGCCATTTATTTTATTTATTTATTACATTTATACTTTTCATACAGTATCACAAAGCACTGTACAGTACATTACAAAAAGCATTTACATTTACACAATACCTTTGTATAAAGGTCTGACCGCATGTCACACACACACAGCTGCTACATATTAAATACCATATTTAAAAAACAGTATATACAAAATGTTAAAAAAGCAGAAATTTAAAAATTACATAAAAGCCACTAAGATAAGAAAGCCATTTTATGAAAGTATGTTTTCATCTTGACTTAAAACTGTAACGGTCCCAGCTTCCTGACAAAGGCATTTCTGAGCTGTACATGAGCCTTCCCCCGTGTTGCTTTTTGTTGACCCTCGAATAACCAGCAGCCCCTGCATCCTGTGATCTCAGAGTGTGGTTTGGAAGATATGGAGTCAGTAACTCCTGCAAATAACCAGGTGCTAATCCATTCAGGGCCTTGTAAGTTAACAGCAACATCTTAAAATCAATTTATACTGCACAGGGAGCCAGTAAAGAGGCCAAAACAGGGTAATATGTTCACTTTTCCTGGTTTTAGTTAGAATTTAGCAGCGGTATTCTGAACAAGCTGCAAGCGGATACCAGAGAAGTGCATTAGAGTAATCAATTCTAGATAAACAAAGGCATGCATTATGGAAATAATTGGTCTAAGCTTCATTATATTTCTCAAATGGTAAAAAGATTTTAATAACTTCCCTAATATAAGTCTCAAATGACAGATCAGGATCAAAGATGACTGTTCTCGGCAGCTGATTTGAATCACGGATCAAGCTTGGCTAATACTCCACACTCTCCATGCCAGCGGCAGAGATAAAGGACAGCAGATTAAGGACACTGGCTGCTTTGTGACTGTTCTGTGGTGTTGTGTTGTCCTTTCTTGTGCCAGGCTTGTATTAAATTATTCTGGATGTTTTGGATCTGTGTTTCTGCTTCAGTTATGTTACAGGTGACAGCGTGTAACTGTCAGACATTTTGGAGTTCTAAGCTATCAAACTTGGAAACATAAAGATGTGTGTTTTTTGGTGCAGACTTTTCCAGCAGCAGCAGTTTGATATTATCTATTGTGAATTCTGAAAGGTGTGGTATGTCCTGTAATAGACGTGAAACGATACTTTGGTTAATACTATTCATTTTTAAGGAAGATTTTATCTGCCAGAAAATGTCTTATTACACTGACTCTAACGCAAGAAACTGCCAAACTTCATAAGCAAATAGAAATTCTCAGAAACATATACAAAACTGAGCAGTTTATTGAAAATAGTTTTAATCAAATTGATAATAACACCTGGCTGGTTCGTGATCATAGGAGACTGTAAGTGTCTGGGATCCCAATCCTGTGAATACTCCTGTTTTAAATAATCCTGATCTTAGCCTTTGTGAATATGTTTGCTGCAGGCGACACAGCAGAGTTGTTGCAAGATCCGGCTGTGTTGAGGGACTTGAAATAAGTAGGGATTGGGTGACTGTTCGAAAAGTCTGAGTGGTCAAGATACTATTACTAATTTAGAGATAGACTTATCAAATAGATATAAAGTACTGGACACAGAGAACTGTGGAGAACCGCGGTAACTGGCGAAATTGGGAGGGAGGTGCTGCTCATGGTGACTCAGTATTAAGATGCATCGATAGGGATTTCTGTTGTAAAGATCCCCACACAGGGTCGTTTACTTGCATCCCTGGTGCAAAGTCAGGGACATTGAGTTGAGAATATCTAGCTTATTAAAAGTTCATGAAACAGAGCCTGTGGTAATTGTACAGGCTGGAACAAATGATATATGGGACAGAAAATGTATTGGTATTGAAAGAATTACAAAGCACTAAGAAACTGAAAGAATCGGAAGCAGAATCATGCTGTCGAGTATATGACCTGTGATTAGTAACGGGATGATCACTTTAGTAGAATTAAGGCTATAAATACTTGGCTGGCTGGCTGGTGCGTAAAAGAAGGGTTGTGGTTTATAAATAACTGGGGCTGCTTCTGTGGGAAATCTAAGTACTGCAAGAAAGCTGGACTACACCTAAATAGGTCAGGGACAAGTAGATTAGCTGCTAATTTTGAAAAAGCATTCAGAAATTATTTAAACCAGGAACTGGGGAGGGAGGAAGAGATTAAGGACACTGGTTGCTATGAAACAAAACAGAAAAGAATCACAGTTATAATATCTCACTGGTTTATTATTACTCACTGCTATTACCACCAGCAGATTCAGAGGCGTGTGTTCTAGTAATGTGTTACACATCCCTGTCAACTCCATTAAACCACATGCTCCTGAAAATACTGTTTTTACATCTGGCTTTATTTAATGTTAGATCTCTGTCAAGTAAAGCACCCCTGATCAGTGAATTTATCACAGATTATAACCTTGATATTTTATGTTTAACCAAACTTAGAGTTTTGGCACAGAGTTGATGACAAAGTTTCTTTTGATCGAGGCTTCTCCTCTAAATTACAGCGTTTCCTTCAGCGTGTTTCGATCACTGTAATGCACTTTTTTTCTGGGATTCCAAAGTATTTGGCGCCTCGCTTGTAGCTTATTCAGAATGCTGCTGCAAGAATCCTAACTAAAACCAGTAAACATAACACTCCTGTCATGGCCTCCTTACACTGACTTCCTGTGCAGTTTCAAATTGATTTTTAAGATTTTATTTTTAACTTATAAAGCCCTTAATGGATTTGCACCTAGTTATTTACAAGAGTTGTTGATCCCATACATGAGGGTCTGGAACCAACTCCTCAGTAATGTTGTTGAAGATGTGTAGCGGAGTGTCACGCCCCTATAGATATATTTATTATTATTTGTATTTTGTTGAGTGGCGTGTGTATAGTGACGTCACGGACCAGGAAATACCAGAAACAAAACAATGGATGGAGGGTGAACTGAAGCACGGCGCCAGCGCTTTTTTATTAACTAAACAAACCAAAAAGATTTAAACAGAACAAAACACAAAACAAAAAGGCGTTGGCCAAACAAACAGAAACAAATAAGCGTGCTGGTTTTAGCACCAGCACGATACTTAGTTGTTTTTTAAATGGGTTTTCTCTCTCGCCCTCTCCCGCCCCCTGCATTTCCTCTGTAACTCTCTCCGCAGCACGGACAGCTGCAGGTTCTTATACTCTGGCCGGGGTTAACTAGCTGTTAATTATCTTATTACCCCTCGGCCACAGTTCGGTAGTTTAGTAGTGATGCGTGACTGTCAGCTAGTTAAATAAATCAGTAGCTGATCAGCCACGCATCCTCACAGGGTTTTTAAATTATAAAACAACAATAAATACGCAGCACTTTGATCTGCGCCATAACAAAAATACAAAATAATAATATATATATATATATATATATATATATATATATATATACAAGCCGACACCCTGGGATCCTTCAAGAAGCTGCTTGATGAGATTCTGGGATCAATAAGCTACTAATAACCAAACGAGCAAGATGGGCTGAATGGCCTCCTCTCGTTTGTAAACTTTCTTATGTTCTTCTTATGTTCTAATTCCTAAACGGAATTCTCTGGATGCAGGACTCTTGGTTATTCCGAGGGTAAATACTAATAGAATGGGAGGAAGGGACTTTTCTTATCAGGCTCCTACATTATGGAACGCTCTGCCTTTTTTTGTCAGAGAAGCTCGGAGTCTCGCTGTTTTTAAGTCAAGATTGAAGACTTATTTATGTACACAGGCCTTTTTTATTGTAGTCTTTCTATTACTGTTTTTTGTGTTTTTTTTGTTTTTAAATATACATGATTGAAAATGTATTTATTTTATTTAGAATAGTTTATTATTATAATCTTTCTTATGCTATTTGAATGTTTTATATGCTGTGTGTATTATGTTATCTGTAAAGCACTGTGGGGTCTATGACGTAAGGTGCTATATAAATGAAATAAAATAAATAAATCATTTCTAGTTTCAATGAGAGATTACTACGGTCCAGCTCATGTAATCCCACATGTTTCAGTTGGTTCTGAGAGCCCACGAGCATTAACCTCTGCTTTATCTGAATTGAGCATTAAATATTGCTGAGACCTCCAACACAATGTCTGCAAGACCAGCAGCACGTAAAACTCCCCAGCAACAGCATTTCCTGTCTTTAGGGACACATACAGCTGGGTATCATCCACATAGCAATGGAAGGTCACTCCGTGTCTGTGAATAATGTCACCTAATGGTAGCACATATAATGAAAACAACAAGAGACCTAGAAGGAGCCCTGTGCACCACACAGACAACTTCTGATAATGTCGATTTTACCTCCCCAATAGAGATGAACTGAAGCTCATCAGAAAGATAAGATTTGAACCAGGATGGCAAGGCCAGACAGTCCCACTGTGCTTTCAAGACGATTCAGTAGGATGGAATGGACTACAGTATCAAAAGGCAGAACTTAGATCTAAGAATTAAAACCGATGGAAGTCAGTCAGAGCTTTTATCAGCAGATCGCCTCAGCCTGACAAGAGCCGCCTCGTTATGTGCAAGCAACAATGCAACCGGAACTAAAGTATTGAT
>CM072704.1:5009795-5087808 GCA_036884735.1 Huso huso
TCAATCCCAGGTGGGGGACAATTGTAAGTCACCCTGATAAGGGTGTCGCTAAGAAATATATAATAATAATAATAATAATAACAACCGCAGCGAAGTGCCGCTTGTTAGGTTGTCGCCAACCGCTGTGTGTGTGTACAAGGCCTCATTAAACCATATGTTTTAACATTCTCATATATCCTGTGTTTAAATGGTAAAAGCCTATCTATTTTTTCTAATCCGCCTTTTCGTACATTTGACATGTTTTGGTCAGATGACGACTGAAAAATAAACAATGAAGTGGTTTGATCGCACAAAAACAAACCACATGATTAATCAAATTATGATTGGGTTATTAATTTTAACGGCTTGACGCACAGCACGTTAGATCGTATAGAAAGAAGCGTCGTTGTGTTGTTGTTACAGCAACCACGCCGGATGCACGTACAGTACAGGACACCGGACAGTTTAGAAGAATGCAGTTCGCGCACCGCGTTACAAACGGACGGCGCTGCGCAGAGTAGAGCGGGGCAAACTGTGCGATTCAATTATTATTATTATTATTATTATTATTATTATTATTATTATTATTATTTGTTTATTTAGCAGGCGCCTTTATCCAAGGCGACTTAGAGACTAGGGTGTGTGAACTATGCATCAGGCTGTAGAGTCACTTACACCATACTCACCCGAAAGACGGAGCACAAGGAGGTTGGTGACCTGACTCAGGTCACACAATGAGTCAGTGGCGCTGAGGGATTTGAAACCGGGGACCTCCTGGTTAACCACTGACCGCACAGCCCCTCCTCCGTCCAGTTACCGGCGGCCGTCTAGTACTACAGACGGCCGCCGACAGTCATCTCTGATTAACCCAACATGAATATAAACTGATCCGAACTCGTCTGTTTCAAAGAGCGCCCGAGTGACGGCGCCGGAGAGTCTGAGCAGGTTTAATAATAATGAATGCGCTCATGTGTCTGCTCGAGTCTCGCATCAAACCCGCCGTCCCCATATAATATAAACACATACACAATTTCACCAATACACGGGGTTTTCCAGTGGTGCAGTGTATTCACCTGTAACTCACCGCCTTCTCTCTCTCTCTATGTTGTATTCCTCTGTTTTCTCTTGTTCTCCTCTCTAAGCATCTCGATAATGGGACCCCGGTTCTGACGGCAGACCCTGGTGTCATCACACCACATCCTGTTCGGTTCCGCAAGCGGATTCAAAGGCCTCGCATCGGGTGAAACCAGCGCCTACGTGTGTTGTTCAGCAACCGGTTTGTTACGGAAAGTGTTTCGTGAAAGGAGAGTTTGAACCAATTCCTCGAGTAAAATAAAAGAGGCATTTGTACACACGGTGATAAGCCTCTGAAAAGTAAAAGGGGCTCAAGGCAAATACCTCCAGTAACAGACCATATAAACCGCAGTGAAAAACAAATGACGAAGAGAACCAGGTACCAACAATCACAGTAACAGACTATATCAAAAACCCCCAGGATGAAAACAAACACCAAGATATTTTATTACCATACACACAATATTATTATTATTAATTATTAAATTATTATTATTAAATTATTATTTAATTTTAGTAGTATCCGTGTCTGGTACATTTCAAGTAAGTTACACAGTCAAGAAATACAATAACTTTGTTCAAGTAAAGTACAAGTGTGACAAACCACAATTCAATAATACAGCAGATAATAGTGATAGTTACATCAGGATATGATTAAATAGTGATAGTTACCCCAGGTTAAACACTTACAGATTATGAAGCAGATTAAATGCAAAAACCGATAAGAGCAAAATAAAGCATTTATTACCCAGGATGTACACACAGGTGTTGCAAGAGGTGAGTTTTAAGGAGGCAATCATTCCTGACAGGCATACTAAGTTCAAATCAACATTTAACAATTACAATGTAGGCGATGCTGAATATCCCAACAGGTAAGTATATGCAATACTAATACATCTTTATAATTCTATCAAGCAAACATATTTATTTATTGCATTTATAAAATTTTTATACAAAACTATCGCACCACACTGTACAGTACATATAGAGAAAAAAACACAATACATTTGTATAGCATGTCACATACAACTGCCAGCAGTCAGACCATTTAAATAACAGCATTAAAGTTACATTAAAACCCACTGGAGATAAGAAAGCTATTTTATGAAATGATAGATCAGGATCAAAAGATGACCCCAAACTTCCACTTTAGTTTATGTTTTGATGAAAGACTGCAAGGGTCGAGCTCTGTAATCCCACATTTCCTTTTAAGAACATAAGAAAGTTTAAAACGAGAGGGAGGCCATTCGCCCATCTGCTCGTTTGGTTGTTAGCTTATTGATCCCAGAATCTCATCAAGCAGCTTTGAAGGATCCCAGGGGTGTCAGCTTCAACAACATTACTGGGGAGTTGATTCTTAGTTCACTAGCATAACCTCTGTTGTATCTGAATTCAACATTAGACACCCTAGACATCCAATGCTTGATAGCAAGTAGCTAATAACACCACGGCAGAGAAATTCCTGGCTTTAGGGACACATAGCTGGGTATCATCAGCATAGTAATGAAATTCACCCGTGTCTGTGGATAATGTCATCTAACGGTAGCTGTAGTGAATTAGGTATACCATTTAATTAAATATAAATTAGTCTCTAGTCGCCCTGTTTAAGAACATCAAAATGTAAGAAATGAGACAGACCATATTTAAGTTCTGGACCATGTGGAACTCGGATTCCCTTGACAATAACCGACATTCACACAACGAGTCAGAAATATAAAACAATAGTTTATTTAAGAATAAACAAGTGCACAACTAATATTACAAAAGGAAATGTTATTGGTTAGATGTATGCATTAATAGTACAGTTCATTGATTGCATAGTCAGAAGATTAAACGACCATAACAACATTAACATACATGGTTAATATACAATATTAAATATGGTTTATCACACAAAGTGTCTACTTTGCATTAGTATTCTCAATACCCGCTTTCGTTGTAATCGATCTATAAAAAAAGGCCAACAAGATGCTTGACATATTGTGAAAGTGTTGAATTTAAATCAAGGGGCAAGTAATGTTAAAACTTTACAATGCATTAGTAAGACCTCACCTAGAATAGTGTGTTCTGTTCTGGTCACCTTTGTTACAAAAAGGATATTGCTGCTCTAGAAAGAGTGCAAAGAAGAGCAACCAGAATTATCCCGGTTTAAAAGGCATGTCGTAATGCAGACAGGTTAAAATAATTCAATCTATTCAGTCTTGAACAAAGAAGACTATGTGGTGATCTGATTCAAAACATTCAAAATCCTAAAAGGTATAGACAATGTCGACCGAAAACTTTTTTGACCTAAAAAGAAACAAGGACCAGGGGTCACAAATGGAGATTAGATAAAGGGCATTCAGAACAGAAAATAGGAGGCACTTTTTTACACAGAGAATTGTGAGGGTTGGAACCAACTTCCTCACTAATGTTGTAGAAGCTGACATCCTGAGATCCTTCTTCAAGAAGCTGCTTGATGAGACTCCTGGGATCAATTAGTTATTAACAACCAAATCGAAAGCAAGATGGGCCGAATGGCCTCCTCTCTTGTGAACTTTCTTATGTTCTTATGTTCTTGCGTTCTTATGAAGGGTGCTTTGTGTTCTGCACTTTTTGCCACCGCCACTTTTTTGCTTCCTTCAGAACTGTGCATGCTCTGCACATGCTTTTGCTACCTTGCACACTGCACATACTCAACACATTTACTATGCCAGAAATAGCTGCCCAACCCAACCAAGAGACGAAAAAGATTTAGGAGGGCATTTTGACTTTAATTTCTGTAACTGTGTGATGGAGAATATGCCTCAGTTATGCCTCCAAACCCACTCCAGTTTGATTGAAACCTGTAAAAGAAATATGTTCGCATGAGTTTTGAAGTTTCGCTGATGACTGTTTGTGGAAGGTGTGACAGGACGGCTGATATTGGTAAAACATCGTGACGGGAGAGCGAATGAATCGAATCAACAATCTCCTCTCGACGGTGAGGGCACTGTACAACAGGAACTGCGGGCTTCGTACTGAATGGTTGGGCAGTTCATTCCGGGGGCAGTCGGAAGCCGGCCATTCAGGAAGAGGGTGACGCTACGGTACCTGGAGTCATCGCCTAGTACGGGTGAGCGAAGTTTCAGTCATGAATTGGAGGAGACGTGATTGAACTAGCTATCGGAGGGGCGGGGCTTAGGTACTTCAGGGGACGTGACGCCGTAATCGGTTCCTTTGTTGTGGTTAATGGGAGGAGACAAGGACGGAACCTTGAATGAAGTGTGGTTCCATTGATTAAACGGTTGTGTTTGTTTTGCCAGGCGGTTGATACGGCCGGAGCTGCAGCGAGAAGCCAGCCCGGACCTGAATGCACACACACCAGCACTCAGAGCACCGCACCTGCACCAGATCACACAGTCTGAGACGTGTTGTTTGTGACTGTGTTGGTTTTTGTGTTGGAATTATTATTTCGGGACTGCAACCCCTTTGTTTTGTCGCTGGCAATACCCCTTGCTGGGTAGAGCCAGCTTTATTATTTGAAAACCTTGTCAAGGGAATTAAAGAGCCTGACCTGTGAACTTTGTGCTTGTCCTTTGTTGAGCACCTTTGAATCACCTGTACACCGAGCACTAAAACCACTTTGCCACAAACACAAATTAAAATGGTTTTGCCAGCAGTACACTCTTGATGCAACAGGGTCACTGAATGCAGCCATGAGAGAGTTGGAGACCAAACTCCTTCAACCTGAAAGCAATGCGGACACTAATAACAGAGAGCAGAACCTACAGATGCTAAGGGAGCAAAATAATGCTCTTGGAAGTCTGCTGAAGGAGAGGGTGAAGGGGTCGCTTGTGCACTCGATTCACGGAGCTAAGAGACATGGACGCTCCTACCAGTTTCTTTTTTAGCCTGGAAGAGGGAGAGCAGACAGTTGGAAGATGCACTGCATCTGGACATCCTGCGGCAGAGAGCTGTACAGCCAGGAGGAGACCAGAATGGAGCGGTCAGTTCTGCAGTCAGCTGTACCAGGATGAGCTCTGTGAACAACAAGACACTGACCAACTGCTCCAGGACCTGCCCAGCCTCAGCGAGGAGGAGCAGCATGACCTGAACGAGACAAGACCTACCAGGAGCTGACCGCTGCTGTCACACAGCTCTCTAATGCAAAAGCTCCTGGGATAGATGGACTGCCTGGTGAATTTTATAAAACATTTTGGAAAATAATGGTAGAGGACTTGTTCCAGGTCCTGAGAGAGAGCCTCAGCACAAAGAACTGCCCCTCAGCTGCCGCAGGGCAGTAATCACATTGCTGTCCAAGAAAGGAGATCTGTGCCTGCTCAAAAAACTGGAGACCTGTATCGCTTTTATGTTCCAATTTTAAAATAATTTCAGAATGGCCCTGTTTTTGTATTTCACAATGACCAAACATTCACGCTTTTTTGATATTTAAATGTCTTTAGTATTTTAAAATTAACACCATTTGGGGCTAAATCGTGCCTTTTAAACCCTTCGGAAGCCTTTTTTGGCCCTGTTTTTATTTCTTATATTCAGCTATATTTAAATATATTTTTAGATTAGGGCTGCTCCCTGTCTTAGACATGCTCCTTCTCACTGGCCAGAGTCCCTGCTGCACCTGCTGAGGGTTAAGCTGGCTGGTTGGGCAGTGCCCTCCTCACCCTCACGCTCTCTGAGCACATTTCAGAGAGCGTCTTCTGCACACATCAACTGGGCAAAATGTGGCTCCTTCTTGTCAGGCAGTTGGCTTGTGGGCACCCCCCCTGTTCTACCTGAGGCATTGAGATGGGACAGGACAGGTATTGAAGAACCAAAGTGTACATGCAGAAGAACTGGGAGGGCCTGGTGGACAGGGTGAGGGGGCGGCTGCAGAGATGGAGGGGACTGCTGGCTCAGCTGTCTTTCAGGGGGAGGGTCCTAGTCATCAACAACTTGGTGTCCTCCAGTTTATGTTCTAGTTTTAATTTTTCTTTGTATTTTATTGTTTACATTGTTTTCATTAATTTGGTATAAATCTGTTTTTTTAACAGAAAGAAAACACTGTTTAGATATTTTTGTATATATATATATATTTTTATTGTGTTTTTATTGATATTTTATGATCCTTTAATTTGTTTAAAATCTGTTATTTCAGGAAAACATGATGTTTTTTTTAGGATTTTAATCTGATGCACTGGGGAGGTTTCAGCTGATCCCTGGAGGCAGCAATAACCTTAATTTTGTTGTGTTTTGCCTTATTGTAGTTCAAAGGATTTTATTTGGAATGATTAATAAATGATCTTAAAAGCCTCTCTTTCTCTCTCTCTCTATACCTAATCAGCAGTTTCCCCCGGGTGATTGACATGCTCAGCAGCCAGTCCCAAGGCTCTTCCCCAACTCAATGTCCTCCTCCTCCTCGACCTTTCCCACCTTGACCGGAGCAGACAGCATACAAAGACAGCAGTGGTGGAAATGGACATCGCTCTCCATGTCAACTTGAAGTGCTGACAGGTTTATCGTAGGGAAGAGATGTGATTGATGAGTTTTATCCTTGTTTGATGCTTCGAGACCCAGAATTCATTCCTATTGAGGCAGGCTGTACTGTGACACTATTGTTTACACCTCTGCTGGGTTCAAAAGTGTGAGCAGAGACTTTGCTGTAGAGGAGCTGGGGTTCAAACCCCATTTCAGCAGTGTTACCTCAGAAAGCACTGTGATTCTCTTTCTTCAGTGCTAGTAGCAGGGCTTCATTTGCGCCGGATCCAATACCTTTTTTATCTGACAGGTGAGAATTATACACCTGCTATTAATTACATAGAGAAAAAAAGTGTATGAACACATATTTTTCCAAGAAAGAACTCTATATACATAACATGCACAATAGACAAAAAATGCTTTCCATGAATCGAATGATGTAACTGTACTGTAACAATATATTTTAGGATGTGACATTACTAGAATTTTTACAACCCAAACGGTGAAAACGCTAAAGGAACTAGAGCTCTTAACAACAGCAGTGTTGGCGCTCCTGTTCATCAGATTAGTTGCTCTGCCGCTGGTATTGTTCAAACCTGAAGATTATGTTAAAACACGGCGAAGCAAAGGTGGGCATGCAGCTACCGACACCAACAATAAGACAACAACCCCAATCCCCATCCTGAAGCAGAGGAGATCTTGAAGCATTTATGGAGCTGCAGTAAATCAAGGACAGTACATTAGATCTGGAAACAAAACTGCTGCCTTTCCTTAATGATAAGATCAGGTACCTTTGTTTTTACAAATGAACCCCTGGGTCGCAGGAAGCTTGGAGCTCCACAGACACTCTGAGTCAATCACAGCAGTGGAAACAGAGCAACGCATAATGAGGCAGGATAACCATTGAGGTGCTTACTGAGGAGACAGGACTCGCATCTCTGAGAAAAGGACACAAGGGTGTTCGCTTATGCAGGTCTAAACATGTGAGAGGGGTTTACAAATATCGTGGCCGAAATATGCCTCTATATCGGAAATGAAAAGTCCATTTGTAAATGGCGTGTGTGAGTGTGTGTGTGAGTGAATGTGACTGTCTTGTCCTTAACAAATTATATGCAGGAATAGAAACACAGTTCAAAGGGCATTCAAAACTAATTATATTATTAATATTATTATTATTACTATTATCATCATCATCATATACACTAAAGTACAGCAGCAGCGTCCCCCACCTGGATTGAACCCACGACTCTCTGGACTCTTGACCGGAGGGTCGTGGGTTCAATCCCAGGTGGGGGACACTGCTGCTGTACCCTTGAGCAAGGTACTTTACCTAGATTGCTCCAGTAAAAACTGTATAAATGGGTAATTGTATGTAGAAATAATGTGGTATCTTGTAAGTCGCCCTGGATAAGGGCGTCTGCTAAGAAATAAATATAATAAATATAACTAACCCCACTACACAAAGCAGAATGGCTGATTTGGAAGAAAGTCTTTACACAGAAATTAATTTGTTGCTAGCTTTTACAAACTCATTTTTTAGTAAAAAACAACAAAAAAAACAAACAGTGAACATGTGAAATACACCAAATTCCTCTTATTTGATGCTATTATATTTTAGGAGATACTGAATTGCTGGTAATTAAACAATATTGTCAATTCTGGCATTTGTGTAGCTCATTGGATCTTGGTTTTGTAACTCGTATAGGAAGCTGTTCTCACTGTGTCTCTGTGAAGAATCTGCTCATGGACCCAACAGCGTCGTTATTCTAGGAAGAGCTATGTAGGAAGAATCACAATTAAAATGTCCAGTTTAAGGATACAATTCATTCATATGTGTAATGGTCTAATTGAATCAGCACTCTGCTGTCATGAATGTCTTTCTTTTTACGAGTTCAAGATTGCCGAGGTAAACAATTGAGCAGTAAATCACACAACACCGTTATATCTTTTATACATTTTATCAAGAAAGATAGACAATAGATGCGCTACAAAAACAGAAGATTCATATCAAAATAGCAGAAACCAGTTCACTAAGTTTAGCAATGAATAATACTCAGGAAGCATCTCAGCTTCAGTGTAAACATTGATTACATGGAAAATAATCCATTCATCTATTGTCTATAATGTATTTTATATAGGAGTAACAATATTTTTAAATCAATCAAATAATATGAATATTATTATTATTATTAGTTTATTTAGCAGATGCCTTTATCCAAAAGGCGACTTACAGAGACTAGGTGTGTGAACTATGCATCAGCTGCAGAGTCACTTACAATTACGTCTCACCCAAAGACGGAGCATAAGGAGGTTATGTGACTTGCCAGGGTCACACAACGAGTCAGTGGCTGAGGTGGGATTTGAATCGGGACCTCCTGGTTACAAGCCCTTTTTCTTTAACCACTGGACCACACAGCCTCCTTATATGCAAGCAGGATAGCTGTATGAGTGAATACCAATCAGTAAATATTAGAATATACATTTCAGGTCTCAGCAGGGAGTCTGTTGTTGGGCTGCCAAAGTAAGGAACAACAGCAGAGACATAACTAGTTTCACAGTCAGCTAAAACAAACACACACATCCCCCAATTGGTAGGCTTCTGAGGATTGTAGCATTTGAAGATAATCCTTCCTTTGAAGCCAACGGTGCTCTCATCAATACAAATGTCTCTACCTGGGATAAACAGCTCACGGCATTTTGTGTCTATGTAGCTGACCACATTCTGCTAACAAAAGCAGCCTGATGCACCTGGGTGGGGGAGGGCAAAGGTGCAGCATCCAAAAGATCTGAAAGAAACGTGGTCTCTTGATCTTTGAAAAACAGCATTCTGTCGGCCCATTCCTCTGTTTTTACATTCAGTCCCATAATTAGCAGAACATCATCTCTGGTAACGTAACAGGTTTCCAGGAGTTCCAAATAGAGTTGTGACGCCGCGGTCCTGTTGGTTTTACGCTTGCATGTCTATTGGTTTCATTTACAATTTCAGTAAACAAAGCGTCAGGAAAAAAAAGTTGAAAACTCCAGTGCAGTTCTCAAAGTAGTACTCCCATGAAATCCCTTATTTATCACAGTAAATGGGAGTTTTGTGAAAGTATCCGCACTTACCGATGCACGTCTCCAATCGCCCTTCGGCTGCGCGTCTGGTTCGTGGTCACTTTCCTCAGATTGCTCAGAGTCCTCAGTAAGTGAAAAATTTACTTCTTCGTCACTAGATTGGTCAAAATCATCATCCAAACTGCTTTCGTCTGTACTTTCTTCTTCCTCCATCATCTGTGCAAGTTCTTCAGGCTGCATTGCCTTTCTCCGTCTCCTCTGCGCCATTATCACTCTGTGCGTCTCGTCTCCGTCTGTTCAGTTTGGCTTTGCTCAGCTTGTATATGGTCTATTCGGTTCTCTCCGCCTTCTTTCCGATCAGAGACCATTAGGGAACGACTTGTCTCGGCTTTTTCCAGCTTAAACGCAACACAGGCTGTGTTAGATCATGGTTTTTGGCAATGTTGTACAGAGTCCGACAATGGATCGGAAAGGGTTAAAAGGTACCCGTCAAAATGACTACCGCTGGCAGTTCTAGGTAATAGCATAAACCTGGCAGTTCTAGTGTTAATTATATTTATTTTAATTAGAATCCACTGTACATAAACTTAACCCTCACTTCACATGTTCTTATTCATTCCAGCCCTTCACTCAATCTCTTAGATCACTATTGATCCTCCCTCTGTATACTTGTTAAATCACACCCATGCAATATTATTCCAGCCCCTTTGTTAATTGAAACAATGTGCTAGATATCGTACACCCCTTTATGTTTCACAAGCGCCAGCCTTTCTGCAAACATGCATTCATTCCATTCCCCAAGTATATCTTCAGTGATTCTTTTCTATTCTTCTAGTTTCATGTTGAATACTCAATTTGTTTTCATGAGTGTTGATCTCTCGGTGATAACTTTGGCCGTTGTCCTGTTCAGGTCTTTGTTCAAGGTCTTTGTTTCCTGGTCAGACGACTCAGCCCATCGTTAACTCATCGATTGTTAAAGTCTCCTTCCTTCAGTGGAGATCAGTGAATCAAGCTCCTTTTCAAGTCCTTTTCTGCCTGTTTTTCACTGTTTTCATTTTTTGAGTTACAGCACTGAAATACACCCACCGTAGAGAGGGCAGAATAGAGGGAGAGGGGTAAAGAGGGCAGGAAAGGAGATCGGAAGAGTGGGACAGGGAGGGGAGAGGGATTGAGAGAAGGAGAAAGGGAAGAGTGGAGGGGTATCCAAATAATTTTGTTTTATCCCAACTGTAACAATGTAACCATAACATATCAGTGGGAAGGGAGAGCCAACAGGAAAGGAGAGATGAGATAGAGAGATCTGGAGATGGAGAGAGGTGGAGGGGATACAGAAAGGTAGACAGGAAGGGAGAGTAGGAAAGGAGGTGTAGAGAAATAGAGGAGGGGCTCAGGGTAAGAGGGTGGATGAGAGAGGATTTCTTCTCATCAGCCCAGAAGAGTGCAGAGAGAGTGTCAGTGAAAGTGAAGAGGAGATTGTCTGAGCTGTTTGAATAGTTTCCTAGTTTAGCAATGTTTAATCCTCAGCACTGACAGTGTTAGGGTTAGGGGACTCCAGCACAAGGTCTATATTCTCATCCCAGGTCCAGAAGAATGGATTGAGTTTTTCATTGGGATTGAACTCCATGTCAGTGAAAGTGTAGATGTGAGATCTGGTCTCAACATTGTAAAAGGAGAGCTGCCCTTCCTCATAATCCAGGTACATCCCCAGCTTCTGGGGCTTCAGGCTCCGGGGGAGGGGGGTCTGGGGGGCAGTGACAGCAGTGAAGTCATCTCCACTCCACCTCACAGTCCAGTAACCCTGCTGGGGTGTCATGCCAAACTCCCCCTTCCTCTGGGCAGACTCTCTGCTGACTCCTAATGTCCAGAATGTATTCTCCCCCATCTGCACCTGCCAGTAGTGTCTCCCTGAGGTGAAGCCCTCCCTGCCCAGCACACAGGGCCTGCGATCAAATCTCTCTGGATTGTCACGGAGATACGGATTGTCAGTGAGACGCTGCCATGTCCCTGCCCCTCTCACTCGTTTCCCATCCACAGACATAGTAAGCCAGGGGGAAGTTGTATCAGGGTCCAGAGTCACATCAACTGTGGAGCAGAGAGGAGACATTATTATTATTATTATTATTATTATTATTATTATTGATACAATGAGAGTGGAATGAGAAAGCGATAGAGAGGGTAAGGAAGAGAGGTAAGGGGAGAAAAACAGGTAAAGGAGGCTGATGCTCTTAATAATTAGTGTTAAAGTACACCTGAAGAAAACTGAGCAGTGGAGGAGAGGGAGGGGTGAAAGAGAGAGAGACGGACCGTATCTACACACAGACTCCAGAGTCTGAACTCCTAATAATTTGTGTTAAAGAACATCCGTACCAAGTTTCATCACACTCGGATAAGTGGTTCTCTCAATGGGTAAAAGTGTGTAACCTACAGTATATACCTGTCACCTGGAATATGCATCTCTGTTGATGAGAACAGGAGAGGATAAAAGAGAATGACAGAAGGAAGGATGTAGTGGGAGATACTGAGGAGAGAGACAGATAAAGAGGAGGGTAGAGAGGGAAAGGAAAAGTGAGAGGAAAATGGGGAAGAGAGAAGGAAAGAGGGAGAGGTACAGAGAGAATATTTAAAGAGGTAAGGTTGAAAAGATGGATCGAGAGAAAAGCGGAGGAGGGGGGGATAATGGATCTAAATGTTAAACCTTTGAATAATTTGTGGTAGAGTGTCTATACATATTTTCATCACAATCAGATAAGTGGTTATCAGCAGGGCCCTAGGAATCCATTTGCTGCAGTATAACACAGATTTTCTGTTTTCGGAGATTTTTTAGTTTTACACTTGGGAAGGGGCAAAAAACATGCAAGGCATTCAAGTTCAGTTCACATCAGTATTCAGAGCTGTTCAAAGATGCTGAAAACAATAAAAAATCAACCCTAAAGATAGGATCAATGAATTTGGCAAGGATGAATTTCACGTCGATGGTAATGTGCTGTTTTGTACTTCATGCAGCAATGCTGTAAATTACACTCGTAGGCAGACCATTGTAGAACACATGGGAAGCACTAAACATGCATTGTATGAAAGGAAACGTAAACAAGACAAGGCGATACAGAAGGGCCATCGAAAACACTGAAACAGATCACTGTGTTTGGATCATTTCAGCATCTTACAACTGCCAAAGAACAGCGGGAAACTGGATAACTAGAAGCATTTAAAAAACTGTTACGACCCATGGGTTTCCTATATAAAGAGGTTATCAGGCGATGCCCCACCTTCACAACTTGAACATCTAGAAAAGTAACCATACTCGAGCTAATCTCTGAAGTAAACCTGAGTGTAGGTTTAATGTTATTGACATATTCTTCAAACTTACTCAACATATCTTTAGGTCTAGTCCATATAAAAAATATATCAATGTAACGTAACCACAACTTTAGATTAAAAAGGATTATTGTTGTAAATGTAATCGTGTTCAAATTTACCCTTATATAGATTGGCATAGTTAGGCGCCATTGCTGAACCCATTGCTACACCCTGAATTTGGAGATAATAAATCTTCTTAAGTCTGAAATCATTTTTATTTAAAATCAAAGAAAACAATTCTATCAAATATGAACTAGGGGGCATCACCTGTGATTCTGAGGATGATTTTGTATTACAAGCTAATGAAATGAAAAACAGATTTTTGATGAAAAGGTTATAAACATACTTGGGCTTAATTAAAGCTTCCTGATGTGCAACCTCCCTTTTAGTGGGAGCAGCCATTGCCCAAGCTTGGCCACCTTTTGTTTTACAGCTGTTTTTCCTCACTGTTTTGTTTTGCATTTTTGTAATTATGTACACTGTGTTTGTGTGTGTTCTCCCGCACTAGAATGAATGAATGAGCTATTTTCGCACTGTCATTACTGATACATTTGCAAGGCGGTGTTTTGACATCATAGAAGATACTACAAGCAAAAAAATATACATTACACATGTTATGTATTCAATTGCTATACTAAAATGAGTATTTTTGACATTTAAATAGTATTACATTTCTATCTGTTTCAAAATGCTTCAGATGTTGATATTTTCGAAAAGGGTGGTTTCTAAAAACTGTCAAAGTGTTGTGATTGTTATTTATGGAGTGATCTACCCACGGATATCAGGACTGCTCAGTTCCTGACCACCTTTCGGCACCTCCTCAAGACACACCTGTTCAGACAACATCTGTAAACCTCACAACCCTCGACTATACTGGACTAGACGGCACCCAATTGTATCACGACTTGCATCATCATGTACTTGCACTTAACTGCGCCACACTTTGCTGTACTCTACTGCTGCTCTCAATCATAATTGATTTTACTTTTGAAGGTAACCGTATCCACATTTTTTATAATGGCTCTTATTTGAAATCTTTTTTTATCCATTTAATGTACTTACTACTTGCTCTTAATAGAATTTACTCTTATAAGCAAATACCGGATTCTGCCGAGTCAACGCCTCTGTTTGAACGATCACCCCCCCCAACTTTTATCTGAAAGACAAATTTTCACCATTAATTTCTGGTTTTTAATAACCATGCGCAAATAGTGCCCGAGGGGAAATATCGCGGCTCACATGAATAGTAAAAACTGCCTTGAAGTAGTTGCTCTGTGCATTGAATGATTCAGGGTCAGGGTTATCTTCTGTTCAGATAACGAAGACGTGCGGTTTGTCGGTTTCGGATCAGATGATACAGACTCCGCAGTCTGATTGATTACGCTTTCCTGTTACAATCCATATTTTTAGACACTGCAACAGCTTGTAACGCAGGCATTTTTTGTATTGAACATCTTTATGCTATAGCGCTACTTTAGATGCTACGTTAACTTATTATTCTGTTTTCACACTGGACACTCCAGTTTCTTACTTACAGAGATTATGTAAAGCCCTTTATTTCAGTGGACCGTAAATGTCACGTGTTTATATATTTTTTAAATGTAGCGACTTTTATTTTAGCAATTTTCACCTACAAATGTTTTCATGATGTAGGTTTGCACCGGACCCTGCAGCTTTAAAGTTGAATGTTTGTTTTGTAAAAGGATTTGAAATGACAAAACAGTGGACATACTGCAGCAGCTCTGAATTGTATTTCACCAGTCATTAAACATGTTAACTGCACTTCATGATTCTTTAGCGTGACTGTGTTCTGCGCTCTACCTTTGAATTTTAAGCATGCCTAATTGTAAAAGTAATCTATCTCTACCTAATGTTAAAAATACTCCCTCTGCAATAATGCCCGTCTGAGTCAACGTCCCTCTCCACTTTTACCTTAATGACAACTTTATGCCCCTGGTGTTGACTCTGCAGAGGTATTATTGTATTTTTTACAACAGCTCTTATCTGTAATGTGATATTTTGTATTGTGATACTTTGTAACAACTGTAAGTCGCCCTGGATGAGGGCATCTGCTAAGAAATAATAAGACATACATAATGTAGAAAGATTGTGCTTCACTGATTAGTATTTGTTTGTGTGGCGAGTTCATGAGCAGCCCAGTTCATGAACAGCCCAGTTCATGAGCAGCCCAGTTCATGAGCAGCACAGTTCATGAGCAGCACAGTTCATGAGCAGCACAGTTCATGAGCAGCACAGTTCATGCACAGAACTCTGCAGCAGAAGAACTCAGACCCCTGGTTTGCACCTACAAATAACCGCGGCACGTAAAATTGGGGTCCTGAATCATGGATAACAAATAACAGCCCATCCATGACATTTTTTGTAAATCATTTCAGAATGTTCAATTTAAAACTGAATAGCGGCACAACTAAAATATCACCATTGTTATTTTCAGAATCTTCAGTGTATAGGAATGATTTGCGATCCTAAGGAATATCACTATGCTGCATCAGCATCATGCATATCCCTATTTAAAACAGAACATGTGTGAAGAGTCAGGCAGGTGCACAGCTGGAAGTGTGACGCAATCCTCACACTGTGTTTTGCCATCGCCTTCATTCCTCAGTTGATTTATGATGAAGATATGTAAATACAAATATAAAAACAATCGATATTATGTTGAAAAAGATATCTAGGCAATACGTTTAACACAGGAGAAACATTGCTGTTATTGTAACAACTGCATACTTTTTACTACACCATGAACTTAATACTATAAAATAATAAAACCTGCATGACCCATATTATTATTATTATTATTATTATTATTATTATTATTATTATTAAAAGCAATGGTTAGTTGTATGTTTGTAACACTTCACACCAGATAGGAGTTATAGAAATGAATAATAAATCAACACGCATATTATCAGCCTGTAGCAAACAAGTAGTAAAGTGAACCAGTACCTGCTGCAGCAAGAATCCATTCCCAGACTAGAAGAAAGAAAGAGCTGTCATTCATCTCCTCTGGGGACACCAGTGCAAGGTCTTTGTATTCCAACGTCCAGAAGAATGGATAGAGTTTCTCATTGGGATTGATCTCCATGTCAGTGAAAGTGTAGATGTGAGATCTGGTCTCCACATTGTAAAAGGAGAGCTGCCCTTCCTCAAAATCCAGATACACCCCCAGCTTCTGGGGCTTTAGGCTCAGGGGGAGGGTCTGGGGGTCAGTGAGAGCAATGAACCCTTCTTTATCTTTATCTCCATCCCACCCCACAGTCCAGTAACCCTGCTGGGGGGTCATGCTGAACTCCCCCTTCCTTGGTGCAGACTCTCTGCTGACTCCTAATCTCCAGAATGTATTCTCTCCCACCCCCAGCTCTCAGTAGTGTCTCCCTGAGGTGAAGTCCTCTCTACCCAGCACACAGCGCCTGTAATCAAATCTCTGAGAATTGTCAGGGAGATCCTGTCGTGTTCTTCTCACTTGTTTCTCATCCACAGGCAGGGTGAGCCGGGGGTGTGCTGTATCGAGGTCCAGAGTCAAAACAACTGTGAAGAGCAGAGGAGACAGTAATAAGAATAAGAATCTTTGTTTAAATCATGGAATACAGCTATGTACCAACTATGAATAAAAACTATTTCAAAGTGTGCTCTGTGTCAATTATTATTATTATTATTATTTGTTTATTTAGCAGACGCCTTTATCCAAGGCGACTTACAGAGACTAGGGTGTGTGAACTATGCATCAGCTGCAGAGTCACTTACAACAACGCCTCACCCGAAAGACGGAGCACAAGGAGGTTAAGTGACTTGCTCAGGGTCACACAATGAGTCAGTGGCTGAGGTGGGATTTGAACCGGGGACCTCCTGGTTGCTGGATTGTAGGTTAACATTCTTTAGAGTATAAAAGGTTTAGGCATAGGATGATTGCTGTCATTACCAATAAGTCAACATGGGAAAAAGTAAAGAGCTATCTGAAGACCTTAGGCAGAAAATTAATTATTGTCATAAAGCTGGAGAAGGATACTATTATCAAGAAGTACAAGACTCAGGGTACTGTCACAACCCTCCTTGGTCTGGAAGAAAGAAGGTTCATTCACCAAGACCAAGTAGAAGAATTGTGAGGAAGGTTAATAACAATCAGAGATTGCCTGCCAAATATATTCAAAGTGAATAACTGGAAGTGGGACTGGGGTTTCCATTTCAACCATAGGTCGAGTATTACATGGTGTAAGTCTCAATGGTTGCAGGTCAAGGAAAAAGCCACAAGTGAATACAAAAATGAATACCAAACCTACTGTCAAGCATGAAGGTGGTAATATCCTTCTATGGGGCTGTTTTTCCTCTAATGGCACAAGAAATGTAATTCAATACACAGTAAAATGGATTTCAAAAAGATATTGACCAATCATCTGAAACCCTCTGTTACAAAAACTTGGTTTAAAGCGCAACTGGATGTTCCAACACGACAACAATCCAAAGCACACATCAAAATCTACTTCAGAATGGTTAAAGAAGAATAAAACCAAGGTTCTGAATGGCCTAGTCAAAGTTACATTTCCATTGGGGTATGTACATTTTGACTACAACTGTGTGTGTGTGTGTGTTATTATATATGTGTATATATATATATATATATATATATATATATATATATATATATATATATATATATATATATACACTGTAATTGCTGCCAAAGGTGCTTCCACCAAGTATTAACTCAGGGGTGGAGACCTATCCAATTATGATCTTTCAGTTTTGTATTTTTTAAATATAATCTTTTTCTCAATAAAACTTATTTTCCCCTTAACAGTGTGGGAGTATAGTGTGTAGATAAGTGGAAAAAAAATCCTCATTTAAATGCATGAAACTCTGAGGTATATATATATATATATAGAGAGAGAGAGAGAGAGATCACACACACTATTATTATTATTATTATTATTATTATTATTATTATTATTATTAATAATAATAATAATAATAATAATAATAATAATAATAATAATAATAATAATAATAATAATTAGTAGTAGTAATATACTCTATTAGTAATATACTGTATCTGTTAAAAATCTTTCTTTACCATCAGCCCGGGTGGCTGTGGGCAGTTGTCAAACTGCCAGGGCAGATGCTGAAATGACATAAAATTCGATGCTAATTCTGCATCTGCCCACTGCAGCTGGGCACTTCACAAACTGCACGGCATTTCAGCAACTGCCCGATTTTGGCATCGGTCCATAACATATACAGTGGTTTGCAGGAGTATTCACCCCCCTGCAAAGTTTTCACATTTTGTTGAATTACATATAATGTATTCACAGTTTTTCAGACAAACTTTTTTTTATTCAAAGCTGTAGTGGTTAAACTGAACACTGTTATATGAGGAGGTTAAATGTCAGCAAAACTTGCAAAGAAAATGTACAAAATGAAATTTACTGGTTGCATAAGTATTCAGCCCCTTAAGTCAGTACTTGGTAGAAGCACCTTTTGCAGCAATTACTGCTATGAGTCTTTTTGGATAGGTCTCTAATAGCTTTGCACAGTAGGATGGTGAAATTTTTGCCCATTCTTCACTTGCTCCAGTTCTGATAAGTTTGTTGGGGATCGTCGATGGACTGCAATCTTCAAGTCTCACCATAAATTTTCAATTGGATTCAAGTCAGGACTTTGACTGGGCCACTCAAGAACATTAATTCTCTTCTTGTTCAACCACTCCAGTGTGGCTTTGGCTTTGTGCTCTGGGTCATTGTCCTGCTGAAATGTGAATTTCCTCCCCAGTTTCAGAGTCTTGGCTGACTCAGACAGGTTTTCCTCAAGGATTCGCCTGTACTTTGCACCATCCATTCTCCCCTCTATCCTGACAAGCTTCCCAGTCCCTGCTGAAGAGAAGCATCCCCATAACATGATGCTGCCACCACCATGCTTGACAGTTGGGATGGTGTTGACTGGGTGATGTGCAGTGTTGGGCTTGTGCCAGACGTAATGTTTGGAATTTAGACCGAAAAGTTCAATTTTTGTCTCGTCTGACCACAAAACCTTTTTCCACATGTCTGCAGTATCATCTACATGCTTTTTCGCAAACTCTGTATGTGCTTTAAGATAAATCTTTTTGAGTAATGGCTTCTCTCTTGCCACCCGTCCATACAGGCCAGCTTTGTGTAGGGCCCGGCTTATTGTTGATGTGTGAACACTGACTCCCATCTCAGACACAGAACTTTGCAGATCTCTCAAGATCATTGTTGGCTTCAGAGTGACATCCCAAACCAGTTTCCTGCTTGCCCGGCTGCTCAGTTTGGGAGGGCAACCTGATCTGGGTAGTGTCTGGGTGGTATGATGCATCTTCCACTTCTTAATGATGGACTTCACTGTCCTGAGAGGGATAATCAGCACCTTTGAAATTTTCTTGTACCCTTCTCCTGCTCTGTGCCTCTCTACTACTTTATCCCTGACTTGTTTCGAAAGCTCCTTGGTCTTCATCGTTGCTTTGTTGGATCACTATGCGAGTCGCAGCTTGAAAGTCTTTATATACCTGAGGGAAATTATCTACAAGTTAAACCACTTTGAGTACACACAGGCTGAAACCATTTCACTCACTTTGTGACCTTTCAAAACAAATCATTTGCACCTGAGCTGATTTAGGGCTGCAGTAGCAAAGGGGTTGAATACTTATGCAACTGAGATTAATCTGTTTTTCTCTGTAAATCTTACTTATTTATATTCTATATGCATTTTTTAACTTTATCAATGTGGAGCAGTTTGTGTAGATTTTACATGTAAAGTCTAATTTGAAAACGTCGTGGAGTACGCTCAGGTGCCAACAAAATGTGAAAACTTTGCAGGGGGTGAATACTTCTGCAAACCACTGTATATATAAAAAAAAAACAGTTGTACTAGCAAACAAAAAATGGGAGCTAGTTCAGAAGGTGCTGTACTAAGCAGATCCGGGTGAGGCTCCACTGATCCATAATCTTGATCCGATCCTGGGGCTCATCCACCGTAACTAAGGAAACTGACCTATTGCTTGTTAGGGAACACAAATGCCCTGTAGACAGCGGCAACTTTTCAACCATGTGTATCTGTAGCTAGCATTTTTAATGAAGGACAGCTGACTGAAGAACACTAGTTTATATGAACCTACAAACATGAAGTCACTGCCTGAAATGGTTTCTGAGGCTTAGACACTGTGGCAAAGCATTAGGTCTTCATCATTCAGTCAACCCAATTCTAATGCAAGAGAAGGGGAGAACATGTTTCTGAATGTATATAGTTGCATGCGTGCAAGACTTTTGTCTGCTAATAATTAGATACAATGTTTATTTTTATTATAGATGTGAACACAGTGAGTGAGACGGGGCTCCTCGCTGTTATTTTATCCTCCACTGTTAAAGGAATCCATTGAAGAGACACATACCTGCTGAGCTGCGGATCCACTTCCATTCTAGAACACAGAAATAAAGAGAGCATTATTTTACAATCACTCCTCCTGTACTTTCTACAGTTCAGAAGATGTGTAGCACACACTAACCGGCAGGTTAGTCAGGCTGTGGATTTACACACAGTCTACATACCTGATATAGGGACACACCTTATAGACTCTGTGAAAATAAGAAAGTTGGGTTACTTTCTGAACACTGAGGTTTAAAATCATCCCTCTGTTGAACACTATTGAACTTTGTATTGAGTAGCTAGAAGCCTAGATGTGACTGACATGGTGTGACCTTGAGCAGAGAGATGGTGTGCAGGACTCAAGCACACAGACACTATAGTACTGGACACACCCCTACAGTGGCGCTACCTGCCTATGAACTGACTGCTCTGATCCAGCAGAGTGATGGTGTGCAGAACTCACACACACAGGCACTAGTGTACTGGACACACCCCTACAGTGGAGCTACCTGCCTATGAACTGACTGCTCTGATCCAGCAGAGAGATGGTGTGCAGGACTCAAGCACACAGGCACTAATGTACTGGACACACCCCTACAGTGGAGCTACCTGCCTATGAACTGACTGCTCTGATCCAGCAGAGAGATGGTGTGCAGGACTCAAGCACACAGGCACTAATGTACTGGACACACCCCTACAGTGGAGCTACCTGTCTATGAACTGACTGCTCTGATCCAGCAGAGAGATGGTGTGCAGGACTCAAGCACACAGGCACTAGTGTACTGGACACACACCTACAGTGGAGCTGCCTGCCTATGAAACTGACTGCTCTGATCCAGCAGAGAGATGGTGTGCAGGACTCAAACACACAGGCACTAGTGTACTGGACACAGCCCTACAGTGGAGCTACCTGCCTATGAACTGACTGACTCTCATCCAGCAGTGTTGGCATGCTAGTCAGAGTCACGGCACTGTCTCACTGGACACACCCCACCGTGGAGCTTCATTACACATCTGATGCATGATCCAGGAAAGATTCTGGGATCAATAAGGCACTAGTGTACAACCAAAACAAGCAAGATGGGCTGAACGAACTCCTCTCTGATCCAGCAAACTTTCTTATGTTCTTATAAAACACAGGCACTGTATACTAAACCAAAAAAACACAGTTCTTACCCAGTTCCTCTGAAGATGAAGAACCAGCAGAAAAATGGTGTGCAGCAGTTTTTAAGTGTTAAATTACAATATAAAATGGACAACCAATCAAATGAACCAATATCTCTATCAAGATTTTAGTGTTCAAATCTAGTCAGAGTCTGAACTTTTCTCAAATCAATCCCCATATATGTGAAGTTACACATCTGATGCATGATCAGGAAACATTTCTGGGATCAATAAGTTGATTTTTTCATTTAAATCCTACAAGATGGGCTTTGAACCAAAAGTGGCTGTGTGGCTTTGAAGAGAAGGGCAGATGTATTGTTATAAAAATGTATAATAAATTGGTCCACAGTGTGGAGTAGTGGTTAGGGATGAAGAACAGCTTGAAATGGAACAGGTTTTTTTTAAGGGTTCAATTACAATATAAAATACACAACCGATCAAATGAATCCTATATCCCTAGAGATTTTAGTGAATAAATAAAACCCAACTTTTTATAAATTAATTGTATGTAAAAAAAAAAATTAATGTAATTGTATGAAAAAATAATGTGATGTCTTGTAACATTTATTTATCCTACCCTTTGAACTAAAAGTGGCTGTGTGGCTTTGAAAATAAATAAGAATAATAATAATAATAATAATCCACTGAAACCAGTCAGTCGGAACAATTCTACAGGCATGTGAACACCATTTTATAATGAAACAATCATTTTAACAATTAGTTCATTACAGTATTACACATTTCAAACAGAACACTTAGAAAGGGGATTGTAATTTCAATTTAGCATTTTATATTGTTTGCTAAAAGTAACTGAAACAGAGCAGCTGATTCAAATTCAGCGCCGTTCTGAGACAAGGAGGCGGGGCAGAGCTACAAGCACAACAGAACACAATAAAGTGAGGCAGTTCATACAGCGACAGCGTGGGAGCGACATCGTGTGAAGTGCATCGTTTAAAAGCAGAGCAGTTTGAAAGCAGATTGACAGCTGCAGAAGCTAAACTTAAACTTACAAAAAAAAACAAAAAACACATGCTCTTCAAGCCAGTAATCTGCGACACCTGCATGATGTGGGAAATCCGAGAAAACCCAACAGAGCTAAAACAAGTGTGTGTAAAGTGCCGCACGATCCAGGACTTGCTTAACCCTTTGTGGTCCTATGTCGGACCTGGTCCAACACTGCAATTATTCCTATCCGGTCAATTGTCGGACCCTGTCCGACATCATCAAAAAAACGCAAAAAACGGGTTTCTAGTCGTTTTTTCTCCGGAAAAAGCCGAGAAAGCCATTCAATGGTCGAGTGGGAGCGACAGGAGCCGAGACAAGCCGATAAAAATAAATAAATAAATAAAAGGCGTATCTCATGAATAGTCATACATGCCCCTGGCATTACATAGGGGCGGTCATAAGGAAACAAGCTGAATGGTACTGTATCAGCGCACAGAGACTATCATGGACATTTGCAGAGCTTTTTTGAGATGTTATAGTAATAAAATAATGACTTGGATTGCATTATTGAGGAGTTTGGTGATAAAACGAGTGATCAGGAGATGATCGATCGGTATGTACGACTATTAATAATAATTAATTAATAATAATAATATTATAATAATAATAATATTATTATTATTATTTATTTGTTAGCATATGTGAAAGCGAAAAAAGGGTGGGGCAGGGCTGGAGATGCCTAGTGAGTGTTTTGTTGATATGTAGGGCCTTTTAAACCTGTTTGACTGTGAAAAAAAAAATACTTTTAAACAGCGCGTCTAAAATTAACTGCGCGTGTGAAAATAAATTGGACCTGATGTGCCTGACGGCACTTAATAAATGGACTGCAAAGGGTTAAACTGGTAAGTCTGCTAGAAATGGAGCTGGAGGAAATGAGACAGCAACAGGAGCTTGAGGAGCTGACACACCCACAATTCATGGAAGTCTGCACCCCTAGCAGACTGAAAGCCACCAGGGAGATGGAAGAGAGTCAAAACAGCTGGGATCAGATAGGCAGAAGCAGGGAAAAAAAGAAACTTTGTAAAACACAACCACCAGAAATCCAAACATCCAACAAATTTGAGCCACTTTGAGCTGCTACTGCTGGATCTGGAATGGGTTTGCAGTATCTGTTCATTAAAGTCTTCACTTACCTTTAACTTCACATATTTTCAACTTTCCTAGAAAAGAACACAGTACAGTCAATATGATAGTGAAGGTTTATGACACTAAAATGCACAGAGCTATGCAAAATGTCTCCTAAAGCTTTTAGTTTAATAATAAGTACTTACTATCCATTCTTCTCCATAGGAACACCAGCAGAGGAATGGCTCCAATACTAAGAGCTAAAGTCAAGGAGAAAACCACCATCCATCCAGAGACTCCTGGGAAAAAATCACCTGGAAAACAACACAGCAGCTCAACACACTGGAACACACACACCCCCCAACACTGACCACACCCTCATAGTGAGCATTCCACACACCCCTCCCAACACTGACCACACCCCTCATAGTGAGCATTCCACACACCCTCCCAACACTGAGCCACACCCCTCATAGTGAGCATTCCACACCCCTCCCAACACTGAGCCACCCCTCATAGTGAGCATTACACACCCCTCCCAACACTGACCACACCCCCATAGTGAGCATTCCACACACCCCTCCCAACACTGAGCATTCACACCCCTCAACACTGAGCATTCCACACCCCTCCCCCAACACTGACCACACCCCCTCATAGTGAGCATTCCACACACCCCTCCCAACACTGAGCCAGAGCAAGCACCCACTCATAGTGAGTCCTTTCCACACACTACTCCCAGCAGCCCAATGAGTCATAGTGGAGGACTGCCCATAACACCCACCAACATCACCTCCAAATTTGTTTGGTTCAGATATTGACTGGTCCACTAGTTCATGTGTTTGATTCAGATGTTGATGTCCCATCACGGTGACTGTAATCTATGGTCAGTGTCAGTCAGGCTCAATCCACAAACATGTGATACTCACTGGATATGTGGAGTTTGGATTCCCAGTCTGGTTTTGGTGTTTTACTTCTAACCAGACAGGAGAACACGTTGGACTGCTGTTTGATTTTGATGTAGCTGCTGACACTGAGGAGCCCCTGACTGTCCCTCTGCACTGTTGTGTTGGACAGTGATGTCACATCGTTTCCATCCTTGTCTCTCCAGATCACTTCAGGTTCAGGGCTCCACCCCTCTGATCTGCACACCAGCCGGGTCTGCTCTCCTTGTGTAGAGTCCATAGAGACTGAGGGCTGGGTCCCCAGAGCTGTCAGGGAATAGAGACAGTGAGACACACACAGATAGACACACCAGCCGGGTCTGCTCTCCTTGTGTAGTGTAGGAGATATTCCCTGTAAATTGATTAATCATTGCCAACCTAATTAATGAACTGACTGAGCAGGTCACAGCACTTGGGCAGTCTCCACAGCTGGCTGCTCAGGAGCTGCATCAGGGTTTAAAACCAGAGTCTCCTGGGCCAATACGGGGCTACTAGGAGCACCTTGGCCCGGTCCTGCCTGACTTCCTCCAGACACAGCGGGGAAAAAGCAAACGGCGAGAAGGCATATAACAGTTGCCTCGGACTCTGGTGTGCCAAGGCATCTACTGCCAGTGGGCCCCCACCTCTTATTATGGAAAACCAGAGGGGACACTGGGTTGATTCCTAGAAGGTACAGAGATCTATCTCTGCTCTCCTGTACCACTCCCAAATGAGGCTCACCACCTTGGGGTGAAGTCTCCACTCTGAGACGCTGGGAACTCTCCTCGAGATGAGGTCCGCCGCCCAGTTTGTTCCCCCGGGCAGTTGTACTGCCCGCAGTGAGCGCAGGTTCAGCGGCAGAGGGACGCGGCACCGCAGAGCGGCACGCAAGAGATCAAATATTTTCAACTTTTGCCCGCGCCGCGTCGTGACGTAACCTACCAACAGCCAATCACGGAAAAGTAGGAGGTTCCTTTTGAAGAAATACAAAAATAAAATGGAGGAAAAGCTGTTAGCTTTAATTTCAGATTTTCCAGCGTTGTATAATATAACAATTAATAGTTACCAAGATAGTAATAAAAAAGCTGCAGCATGGAGGTCTGTACAAATGGGATTATCGAGTGAATATTAAATATACATAATTACGTAAATGAGATAATAAATATTTTTTGTGCTAAACTCCACATTGAAAATAATTATGCACCTGCTACTATAACGTAAGCATTTTTTTTTTGGATAAATTAACTGCAGACAAACTTTTAAAAGATAAAGCAAAACGTTTTATTTGGTGTACATATATTACATTTTAACAGTTAATAAAAAAAAGGAGGGGGGTGATTGTGGTGGTGTGGGGGTTACAATTAGGTTTTATAAAAAAATATTTATAATGTTTCGCTCCTCAGTTTTGTTTTTTGTCTTCAGTTCTGTCAAAAGAGTTTTATTTTCCCGCTGGCATTTACTGTTTGTTGCTCGGCAACCAAAAGCCACTGTACCTGCAGCCGTGACGTTACAATGGACCGCCCACTGACTTTACCCTGCCGCGTTTGGTGTGAACAGTACTGCAGCGGGGCGTGCAAGCAGGTGGCATGCGCGCCCCTTAACACTGCATGATATAAAAGAAGAAAACAGGCTTCTTCAAAACTTTGTTACCATAAATAGCCACACATTAAGATGGTCTTGCAAATTTGCATACTAATTTTGCACAAGCCTATATCATATCAAACCGCTAAATTGATGTTCAATAACAAATATTACACCATGACTGTGGCTTTTAAAACAGCTACAGGACGAACACATTCCTTTTCAGTGTGCCGCTGCAGAGATTAATTTTTTTTTTAAATGTTAAAAAAATAAACCATAAACTGAATACAGTACTGAAAACAAGTTTCAATACTATTCTCAAAACAGCAGGCTGCATTTCATAGTGTTGTTGGTTGTAGAGTTGTAAGCTTACATTTGTGTGGATATTTTTCCCAAAACAACAATGAACATAGTTTATGACGTTTGAAATGAAATCAGCGATAACACAGTATCACGTCTTTCTGAACAGGAAGCTTAAATTCCAAATTAAATTATCAAATAAATTTGCATTTACCAATTTAACTGTCTTACCTCTTCACACAACGTAATCTGTTTTTACTGAAAACTGGTATTGTTCAAAATTGAAGATTATATAACATGGCTAGGTAAAGATCTGCATGCAGCTCCCAACAATTACTAAGCACGAAACCCCAGACCTGGCACAAGCAGATACAACTTGAACTTGAAGCACATGTGGAAGTGGCTGTAAATCCCGGTCCGCACACGCTAGGATTGAAACAAAAATCACATCCCTCTTCCCACAGTACATAATGAGTACAAGTTAAATAAATTCATATTTATCCGCCCTGTAGCGGTTTTAAAAGCCATATTAAATGGTGTAATATTTGCTTTTGTAATTTCTAAATATTGTGTATATAAATCAGTGGTCACAAACCCAAAATATATTTTACTTTTCTTAACTTTAACATATGGTAAGACTAGTGTTTCAAACATATATTAACTAAAGATAAAAGGTCATTACGAATTTATATGACAAACATGCACATCGCTGCGGTGAAGGAGAATAATAATAATAATAATAATAATAATAATAATAATAATAATAATAATAATTTTGTTTCAAATTGGGAGATAATTGGGGTAAAAATAATTGGAGATTCTTGGACATTACTATCGGTGGTGTAGTGGTAAAAGTTTGGTGGAGTTGAATTGATAGATTGAACAAATAAACACGAACAGATTGATTTTTATTGGCCCTTAGCCAAACAGAGCCCATTCCCCACAGTTATTGTCTTTTCCAATGAGCACGCAGAGAGGTTGACCACACTCAGACAGCATGAGTTTACTGTCCGAGTGTGGTCAGAGGAACAGAAAAGGCAACAAGTACTTATCTGAAAGCAGGCTCCCCTATCAGGTCAAGCTTGAAGGAAAAACAGCGTTGAGGTCTGTGAGTGCAGTATGTCCTCGGGGGCGGGTCATGTCTGCTCATAGAGCGGCTCTGATGCATCTTATTCAGGGTTCGGGTCTTTAAGAAGTAAATACCCATACGGTAATGGTTCCATTTCGTACTTGAAAGGGAAGCACAAAGCCAAGCTCTGCTGCGGATGCTATACGAGGAAGAAGAGGACCTGAGAGGAGCCGAGAGACCACGTGCTGGAGCGAATCAACAGGGACTGATCTATGTCCTCAGAGCCTATGGTTCTATGGTTGGCCTAGCTCCTCTGTACCTTATTAGGAATTCATTTTTGTAATAAAGTGACCTGAATTATTCTATGTGGGGTCTAACTGGACAATCCTACCTCTAATAATCAGTTCAGTCTGTCCTTCTTCATCCCATCCTCCATCATCAGCGACGCAGGTATAGACGCCCCTATCAGGGTATCGGAGGTTTCTCAGTCTCAGAGAGATATCGCCTGTCTGCAGTGCTTCAGGAGAGAGAGCAGTGCGGCCCCGGTAGTCACTGTCCTGTGTTCTGAGCTGATCCTTTTTGTCAATATATAAATGAACGATTCTGTCGGATCCCTTCCTGAACCACTTTACTTCCATGCTCACAGCACTGGCTCTGGGTGAAATGTGACAGGGCAGGATGACATCATCACCAGGCTCAGCAATGACAGGCTGATCAGAGCCAACGACACGCCATGCACCTGAGAAAGAAAAGATAAGGTTAGGCAATAAAAAAAACAGTTTCTTAAAACAGAATCTTAAGTAGAATAAGTATTTGAAAGCATAAGTAGGGTTGGTGCGCCCCATTCTTTGAGCTCAATGCTATACATCCACACAGAGACACTAAACACACCGATATGAAATATTGCATCTCAGTGGATCCGTCCTGTTGAAATATCTTCATGTTAGAAATAGTAGGTTGTCTCTTCATCAGTTTCATTTCTACAGTCCCTCTCACCTTGTGTAGAAACAGCTGGTAGCAAACTCATGACAATGAGACAGGTCCTCCCCAGGAATGTCATCTTCATTTCCCTGGAAAACAACACAAGATCTGTTAGTTAAAGCTGTGACACAACTAGAGATGTGACACACTGCGCTAACGCAATGCAGGATCAGCACAGGCACGTTCTGTACAGCACTGCACTCCCAGAGCAGACTGTCATATACATACAGAGAGACAGGCATGTTCTGTACAGCACTGCACTCCCAGAGCAGACTGTCATATACATACAGAGAGACAGGCACGTTCTGTACAGCACTGCACTCCCAGAGCAGACTGTCATATACATACAGAGAGACAGGCATGTTCTGTACAGCACTGAACTCCCAGAGCAGACTGTCATATACATACAGAGAGACAGGCACGTTCTGTACAGCACTGCACTCCCAGAGCAGACTGTCATATACACACAGAGAGACAGGCACGTTCTGTACAGCACTGCACTCCCAGAGCAGACTGTCATATACATACAGAGAGACAGGCATGTTCTGTACAGCACTGCACTCCCAGAGCAGACTGTCATATACATACAGAGAGACAGGCACGTTCTGTACAGAGCAGACTGTCATATACATACCAGAGCAGACTGTCAGCACTGCACTCCCAGACAGACTGTCAGACAGAGAGACAGGCACGTTCTGTACAGCACTGCACTCCCAGAGCAGACTGTCATATACAGACAGAGAGACAGGCACGTTCTGTACAGCACTGCACTCCCAGAGCAGACTGTCATATACAGACAGAGAGACAGGCAGTAACTCCTGCACTCCCAGACAGACTGTCATATACAGACAGACACACACTCCACACACTTCAGATAAAGGAAAACTAACAATAATGGAGCAGTACTGAGACATGTATATGAACTGGATAATACTGTATACACTCATACAGAGAATAATAACAGTATTGTAATATACACAGGTGTGCACTACACTCTTCAGTAATATAGAGCAGTATTGAGACACAGGGTGTGCACTACACTCTACAGTAATAGAGCAGTATTGAGACACAGGGTGTGCACTACACTCTACAGTAATAGAGCAGTATTGAGACACAGGGTGTGCACTACACTCTACAGTAATAGAGCAGTATTGAGACACAGGGTGCACACTACACTCTACAGTAATAGAGCAGTATTGAGACACAGGGTGTGCACTACACTCTACAGTAATAGAGCAGTATTGAGACACAGGGTGTGCACTACACTCTACAGTAATAGAGCAGTATTGAGACACAGGGTGCGCACTACACTCTACAGTAATAGAGCAGTATTGAGACACAGGGTGCGCACTACACTCTACAGTAACAGAGCAGTATTGAGACACAGGGTGTCCACTACACTCTACAGTAATAGAGTAGTATCGAGACACAGGGTGCGCACTACACGCTACAGTAATAGAGCAGTATTGAGACACAGGGTGCGCACTACACTCTACAATAACAGAGCAGTATTGAGACACAGGGTGTGCACTACACTCTACAGTAACAGAGCAGTATCGAGACACAGGGTGTGCACTACACTCTACAGTAATAGAGCAGTATCGAGACACAGGGTGCGCACTACACGCTACAGCACTGCACAGCACTGCACTCCCAGAGCAGACTGTCATATACACACAGAGAGACAGGCACGTTCTGTACAGCACTGCACTCCCAGAGCAGACTGTCATATACACAGAGAGACAGGTTCTGTACAGCACTGCACTCCCAGAGCAGACTGTCATATACATACAGAGAGACAGGCACGTTTGTACAGCGCTGCACTCCCAGAGCAGACTGTCATATACACAGAGAGACAGGCACGTTCTGTACAGCGCTTGCACCCCAGAGCAGACTGTCATATACACACAGAGAGACAGGCACGTTCTGTACAGCACTGCACTCCCAGAGCAGACTGTCATATACATACAGAGAGACAGGCACGTTCTGTACAGCGCTGCACTCCCAGAGCAGACTGTCATATACATACAGAGAGACAGGCACGTTCTGTACAGCACTGCACTCCCAGAGCAGACTGTCATATACATACAGAGAGACAGGCACGTTCTGTACAGCACTGCACTCCCAGAGCAGACTGTCATATACATACAGAGAGACAGGCACGTTCTGTACAGCTGAACTCCCAGAGCAGACTGTCATATACACACAGAGAGACAGGCACGCCTGTACAGCACTGCACTCCCAGAGCAGACTGTCATATACATACAGAGAGACAGGCATGTTCTGTACAGCACTGCACTCCCAGAGCAGACTGTCATATACATACAGAGAGACAGGCACGTTCTGCACAGCGCTGCACTCCCAGAGCAGACTGTCATATACATACAGAGAGACAGGCACGTTCTGTACAGCTGCACTCCCAGAGCAGACTGTTCTATACACACAGAGAGACTGTACAGCACTGCACCCCAGAGCAGACTGTCATATACATACAGAGAGACAGGCACGTTCTGTACAGCACTGCACTCCCAGAGCAGACTGTCATATATACACAGAGAGACAGGCACGTTCTGTACAGCACTGCACTCCCAGAGCAGACTGTCATATACATACAGAGAGACAGGCACGTTCTGTACAGCACTGCACTCCCAGAGCAGACTGTCATATACATACAGAGAGACAGGCACGTTCTGTACAGCACTGCACTCCCAGAGCAGACTGTCAAATACATACAGAGAGACAGGCACGTTCTGTACAGCACTGCACTCCCAGAGCCAAAGCAGACTGTCATATACATACAGAGAGACAGGCACATTCTGTACAGCACTGCACTCCCAGAGCAGACTGTCATATACATAAAGTACTGTATACAATATTTTTTTTGTAAATTATTTCACATTTACCTATATTGTATGGATTTTTACCCAGTTTTCCAATCAAATAATAAAATGCATACCTTTACAACCAACCATTTCATAGCCTGCAACATGTTATCCTTTTTTGTTGTATCATTTTTTTTTTTTTTTAGATATTCAAGGATATATAAAACCACTTAATAAATCATGCGGAATGTTGGTGAAAGACTACACTGTACGGGCATTCAAAGAGTTAAGGCCGGTTTATTCCATCGCTCGCCTGTCGCTGAACAGCAAGGTGACCGGCGATCATCGCTGTCGTGTCGCCGTGCAGTTTATACTTTCTACCGGCAATCGCCCTGCCCAAACTGCAGTCTCAGAGTGCAAATAAACTGAACTTTGACCTCGTCGCTATGGTTATTACAACGCCAAAATGGATGAACGGTTGTTTGTCGAGAAGCTGCTCAGTGTTTATCCCTGCATAAATGCAGTCGATAGAGCTGATTATAAAGATCAGATGAAAAAGGAGAACGCAAATGCAATCAACTTGCGAGTATTTTAACCTCATTGAAAGTGTAACCAGTAAAGTTTTAATTTTAATACAGTGACTGCTGTTTTAAACACTTTGTATATTACGAAGTGCCCCAGGTCCAACACGATGTTGTTAATAATAATAATAATAATAATAATAATAATAATAATAATATTCTAATTTTTTTTTTTAAATATAGCGAAGCACGTCCAATATTTTCTATAATAATAATAATAATAATAATAATAATAATAATAATAATATTTTGCGTGCTACAAACTCTGAAAAGGGGATTCAAATGCTAGTAAACTATAATGCAACTACGTTAAATAAAGTAAACTCTTACTTGGTATTGGAGATGAATTTTGGTGAATTTACTATTTACTGGAATCAATTGTATCTTGAACTGACTTGTCTTAAAAAACATAGTGAGTTCATGCTTAGCAGATCCTCAGTCAGAAAGTGTGACAATAGAAAATAGCATTTTTATTTAAATAATTTTTAATAATATAGGGTTGATTAACAGACCGGGCTAAATCTAGGAATGACAAACAAGCAAGAGTATGTATGCACTACACTGCTGAGGGAGAAAGAAGGCAGCTGCATGAGAAAATAAAAGGTGCAAAGTTCCTGTCAGTGATGTCAGATGGTTCAACTGATAGCGCTGTCATAGAAGAGGAGACAGTATGATTGTGCCAGAAAGGGCTGGTGACTGTGCAGTGTGTGTGCATGCAGTCTGTGGAGAGAGGGCAGATGCCCTACACATCTCAGAAGTGATATCTTCACTCATGAGGCAGATTGTTTCAGACCCTGATGACTGCTCATAAATGGTGGCGTTTCCGTGTTTTTTTTTTTTTTTAGCTCGAGACATTTTATTCGCTCAGTTTATTTTTGCGAGTAAACCAGGCTTTTCACCCGACGTCATGCAAATGAATGGGCAAGGTGGGGTTGATATGCAAATTAGCTATGCGTAAAGTACTCGTGCGGTTTTCTTTGAAGATTACTAGTGAAATGTTGTGAAAATTGTGATTTCCATGCACACAGAATCTAAGCTGCTGTAATAAAGCAAAATACCTTGTGTTTTACTGCTCTTGCCCAAATTGTTTTTCAAATGTCATTAGTGGGGTGTCATGTCGTTAGTAGTGGATACTGTTTCAACAAATTTATCTTACGACTTATTCATTAAAAATTAACTCGGAGATATAAAATGAAACTGACCAACAGGTATTGCAGAAAATGACTCATTATTATGATGTATTATTGTTACCATTCTTTTTACTATACACCTCCCAGCACTAAGCCACGAGAACGACGTATCATTGGTTACTAAAGGGCTAAAAGAGGGAGGGGCACTATTAGCTGATAGCACCCCTCCCTCTGTTATTATTATTATTATTTATTTCTTAGCAGACGCCCTTATCCAGGGCGACTTACAATCGTAAGCAAATACATTTCAAGTGTTACAATACAAGTAATAATACAATAAGAGCAAGATAAATACAATTCAATAATACAGCAGATAACAGTGATAGTTACATCAGGATATGATTAACTACAAAATACTACAGATTAAACACTTGGCAGATTAGAGTACTCTGAAGTACAGGATTAAATGCAGTAAAATAGGGGGCAGATAAGAGCAAATAAAGTGCATTTAAGGAAGGGTGATAGGGGGGTGTTAGCCCTTTATTAACTTCAGTCACAGAGTTTTTGTCTGGCAGTGTCACTGCAGTTGTGTGTTTCCCCCCCCCCCATGAGCAATGCCAAACCAGCAGCGAATTCAAAGAAAGAAGGAAGAAGGGATGGCTAAAGCGGCAGCTAAGTGTTCCAGAATTGATGTGATGTTCAGGTAGGAAATGGGTGCACAACAATTCGTCCCCCAATACTAACCTAACATCAAATAATAATAATAACTGCTATTTTACAGACAAATTTTAATTTTAATGAATAGAGCAAATTACCACAGTGTATATAAATCACAATGTTCCATAGGACCACATTATACTTAGCCCGCAGAGGGCGCTGTTGTCCGTGGCCTGAATACCAACAACGGTATACAGGACCCCAGTAATACCAATACAGGTAAACAGTCAAATGCTGGCGCACTCACAGGTGCTCTGAAATAATAATAAATGACAAAAGAAAGAGGGAAAATAAAACACAGTAATAAAACTACAAAATAAAGGTGCTGCTTACTGTTTTGTTCACGCATGCCTCCTCAGCCAGCGTCTCTGGGTAACCCCTATCTTGGCCACCCGAATGCATAACCAAGCGCAGTTCTTAAGGGCTGAGCAATCCCCCAATGTCCGCCCACCTTCCTCCCAACCTCTCCGTGTCACTGCCATGACTGACAGGCAGATCTTGCAGAACCACGCATGCGCCAGACAGTCAGCACAGATCTCCCCTGTTACACCTTCAAATATATATACTGTATATATTTTAATTCATAGCTTAGTAAAAATCACTTATCGTATATCACATTACACAAATATATTCTATGATCATATGTGGTATAAGGAGATCTGATTCTATGCTTAAAATTGCAATACTTTAGGGGGCTCCCGAGTGGCGCATCCAGTAAAAGCACTCGCTAGAGTGCAGGATGCGCTCTATAGCCTGGACGTCGCCAGCTCGGGTCAGGCTATTCCACAACCGACCGTGGACAGGAGCTCCAGGGGCGGCGCTCAACTGGCGGCGTCATCCGGGGAGGAGGGTTAGGTCAGCCAGGGTGTCCTCGGCTCACCGGCGCACCAGCGACCCCTGTCTGGCCAGGCGCCTGCGGGCTTGCCTGTAAGCTGCCCAGAGCTGCATTGTCCTCCGACACTGTAGCTCTGAGGCGGCTGCACGGTGAGTCTGCAGAGTGTAAAAAGCGGGCAGCTGGCACACTTCAGAGGACAGCGTGTGTTCATCTTCACCCTCCCGAGTCAGCGCGGGGTGGTGTGAAGAGCTGAGCCTAAAAATAATTAGGCATTTCAAATTGGGGAGAAAAAAATAAAAAAACTAATTGGCAACGACTAAATTAAAAAAAAAAATTGCAATACTTTCAAACCCAACGTGCAATACGCATTACAACTCCTTTTGGGTCTTCAGCGTATATAAATTGCTAATTTATATGGACACTTCAATAACCATTGCGGGGTTAGTCCTCCGAAACACCCACACTAAATATGAACACAATAAGCAAATAATAATTCAATTTGTTCAAATTCTTACATAAGGAGCTAGTAGCTTTGACATGTGTTATGAAACAAGTTGGAGAGAACACTAGTACTCGAAAAACAGTAGTTCTGTTTTTTAGCTAGTAACGTGTGCCTTCATGAAAGGGGTTAGAATGCGTATGCTCAAAAGCAGCACTCCACTTTTTTCTTGAATCGAGTGTCCAAATTGAACCATTCAGCAGAATGAATATTATGGCCCCCAATAAATTCAAATGCAGCTTGCTTTATTGTTGTCATAATTAATTATGATCTTTTTATTATTAATAATAATAATTATTGTTGTTGTTATTATTATTATTAATAATTATTATTATTATAAATATTATGAATTGCTTAGCAGACGCCCTTATCCATCCGTTATTAGATAAAGGGGCATTCAGAACAGAAAATAGGAGGCACTTTTTTACACAGAGAATTGTGAGGGTCTGGAACCAACTCCCCAGTAATGTTGTTGAAGCTGACACCCTGGGATCCTTCAAGAAGCTGCTTGAGGAGATTCTTGGATCAATAAGCTACTAACAACCAAACGAGCAAGATGGGCTGAATGGCCTCCTCTCGTTTGTAAACTTTCGTATGTTCTTATGTTCTTATGTAACGTCACGGTCTGTGCAGACGCAGCGTGGACAGCTTGGGTAGATGAACAACAGTTCTGAGTAAAACCAAAATGGAGGTGGTGTTGAGAGAAATTCTAATCGCAGAAGAAGTGGATGCAATCGAAGTTCCCTTTGTGATCCACCAGCTTCATAATTTACAGAAAATGTATAGTAGAAACAGTCCCTGCTATAAAGAGATAATATAAACGTATGTTTTGTGATGTGAGACAAATTAATGAGTATTATAACGGGCAGGATTCCCCCGCCCTCCACAAAGGGGTTGTTAGACAGTACTGTATTTTGATCTGGGACAAAAAGTGATTATTTTTTGACAAAAAATAATCACTTCCATACAGCCCTTTTTACTTTTTATTTTCAGATCATGCAGCAATCCCCGCTTAGTTAATGAACACTATAGGCTTGTTGTGTTTCTTTTTAGTTGTTTTATGAATGAGTACGAAACCGCCTTGGTGCCCTTGGGTTGGATTTTTGTTTTAACTCTTTGCCCCCTAGAACTGCCTTGGTGCCCCTGGATTTTCATGCCCACCGAAGGCAATATTGCCTTGCCCTTCATGAACTTAAATTCATGCCCTGCTATAAGCAGACTTGGCAACTGTGAAGGTTACCTCAGCCGCCAGTTTAAATTGGACAGCAGCGATTTGAGGAGGCTTGTGCTGTCTGAGATTCTCTCCTTTCTTTTAAGTTGTGTTGGATTTACTGCTGTGTCAAATATTAATGATGCAAACAAATAAAACACAATCAATACGTTCATTTGCAGTTTTATTTGGTCATTTCTGAGAGGTCGTCAACAACTTGTTGGATGTTGTTGCTCTGTTTTGGGCAATCAAGCTGGCTCATGACATCCAGTTCACCAACTATATTTATTAACGTGGAAGGCAGACACGCGTTGTCTTTGGACATAGCTGGGGTCAAAAAAAGGACGGGAATTAATTCAGATTTAGTAAGCAGCTCGCTTGCTCTTCATGTTTAACTTTAGCGTGGTTTTTACAGCAAGGGTATTCTCAAACAGCTGCTTTAATACTGGGTGCATTCATGATACGCAGACTTTGCTAAGTCTGCGCAGATTCTGTGGAAAACCTGAAAATTCATCGTCTGCATGAACTCAGCCGGAAAAGACGTCACCACGTCACGCATCCACGGGCTTAAAGGTCTGCAGAGCCGCGCAGCTTCTCAAGAGGTCCTGCGCTGGAGCAGCCGCGGCTCAAAGCAATAGAAAGTGTGCAGGCAAGCAGATCCAATCCTCACTCCATGTGCTACTGCCACCTAGTCAGGAGCTGTGAATCGCCTTCCAGTCATGTCATTAATTATCTTATGAATGATTTGTAACACAAATAAAAATGATTTGACTCTTTTTTCCACACAGTTATTATACTTTTCAAATATTCAGATATTTATTCTAAAGGTTTAAACATGTAAAATAATAATAATAATAATCCTAAAACCGCTCTGTTATTTTCAGCAGGTGTAACTGGTTATTGATGAAAGGCTGTCAGGGACAGGGAATAACCTACTTTGAATTAAGGAGAATAAATCAGCTTTAATAACAGGTAGTTGAAGTGAGATATGTGACCATATCTGCAAGTATTTGAACTATTTTTTGTCCCAGATCAAACCCGTTATATCAACCCGTTATAATACTCATTAATTTGTCTCACATCACAAAACACACGTTTATATTATCTCTTTATAGCAGGAACTGTTTCTAGTATACATTTTCTGATCATGCTGTAAATTATGAAGCTGGTGGATCACAAAGCGATCTTCGATTGCATCCACTTCTTCTGCGATTAGAATTTCTCTCAACACCACCTCCATTTCGGTTCTGCTCTGAACTGTTGTTCATCTACCCAAGCTGTCCACGCTGCGTCTGCACAGACCGTGACGTCACGCGCAGACTCCCGTCTGCAATCTAGCCGGCAAAAAAGTGTCGTGAACGCGCCCTCAATAACAAGGGCATAACGCAGTTCATAGGAAGTGTTTTTAAACAGAACTGTAAAACCACAAAATATATACAACATGACAGGCCACACAGCAAAAAAACAATAATAAAAAAAAAGCTGCCCGCATTATCATATATATATATAGTGTAGTGATGAGTGATTAATCGAAAATACGGATCATTTCCGATTATTAAACTAAACACCGAAACCGACTTTGAATGACTAATAAACTGCACAATTATGATCGATTATTATACTATAAAACTTTTTTTTTATGGTCACTCATCATAAAAAAAGTTACTTCCACATCTCAGGCGCTTCCGATCCCTTGATCTGTAGTCAAGGGAACCTCGAGACCCGCCCCTTCCTGTAAAGCTCCCATAATGCCTACAAAACTGCGTCATGAGCAAAAACATGCAGGGAGCGTGTCAGAACTCTTCGTTATAAATCCTTATCAGAGAAAAAAAGGCGACCGAGTGTTTAAATACTCTAAGTTCATAAATACAAACTTTTTTAAAAATTTTCTTTCGTTATACATTTATCAATCACCTTATCAATGACAGTTCGTTCCGCAAGAGAAAAGCGATGGATATTAAATTATATAAATATAGGGTCAGTCCATGTCAGATCAATCACCCTCGAAACAGAAGCGAAGGTTCATTATTATTATTAATTTCTTAGCAGACGCCCTTATCCAGGGCGACTTACAATCGTAAGCAAATACATTTCAAGTGTTACAATACAAGTAATACAATAAGAGCAAGATAAATACAATGACTTTGGTTCAAGCAAGTACAAGTGTGACAAAATACAATTCAATGGATGTTGATATAAATATGTATTTATACGTGAGCTCCCAAAAGCTATTGTATTGTTTTACTGAGTCTTTCACTTGTATGTATCTGTTAGTGTTGACTCGGCTTCTCATTTTAGTTTAGTCAGCGAGACAGGTTAATAAATTACGTTTTGTTTTAAATAATAAACAAAAATGTTGCAAATTACTATTGTAATATTATGATTACTGACAATTATTTATATAAAATTTCGTTTCAGGTTGCCATTCTTTCTTATGTTATATTTAATGAGTTAAAATTCCAGCCATCAATAATAATAATAATAATAATAATAATAATAATAATAAGCAGTGTGGAGTAGTGGTTAGGACTCTTGACCAGAGGGTCGTGGGTTCAATCCCAGGTGGGGGACACTGCTGCTGTACCCTTGAGCAAGGTACTTTACCTAGATTGCTCCAGTAAAAAAACCCAACTGTATAAACGGGGAATTGTATGTAAAAAATAATGTGATATCTTGTAACAATTGTAAGTCGCCCTGGATAAGGGCATCTGCTAAGAAATAAATTATTATTGTCACATAATGCATTATGCATCATGTTGAGCCGCGTCACTACGCGGGACGCGACGTGCTGTTGGCGCGGGGCTAGGTTTAGACGGAGAGCATGTTCGGATTTGTATGCAGCGTTACATGACTCGCTAATAAAACTTGAGGTACTGTTGCAAAGTTACACCTGTCCGAGTCGTGTATCTCCAGAGCAACGTTTCTACTTTACAGAGACTACAAGGACTGTGAAGACCCAACGAGACCAGACGAGCTGAAACGGCAGCCTAATTAATCCAGTGAGTCTCATGTAAACTGTAGGGCCTCGAACATGACAATTATTATTATTATTACTTTCTGTTCTGCAGCATTATCAACCCTAGAGAGTTAGGGTATTCAAAAGAGCTTAAGAGATGTTTTCAGGCAGTTGAGAGCATGAGAGTGCTTTGTCAGGTTGTGTGTGCTTTTCTTCTTCATTTAAAATGGTTTCTGTGAGGTGGTATTGTTTATATATTGCTTATGTTGCTTTAGTAGGGACTTCAATATAATGCATACTGTATGTTTTGTAGGTTTGAAAGTGCTGTTGAAAAAAAATATTGAAGTTTTATTGTCGTTTTTAATTAGAAATAAAGAAAAAACATTTAATCAGGAACCTTTTTGTGACTTTTTTCCCCCCTAAGAATGATGTTATTAGAATAATCGATAATCGAAACCAGGATTATTTTCAAATGATTATCAAATCGATAATCAATTCGACTTGTAAAAGTGATAATCGCTCATCACTATTATAGTGATATCACTTAAGGATATACACGCTGATTAACATTTACACGTGAAATGCGGGTTCGCATGCGGAACTGGGCGTGGATTTCCCATGTGTTTCGTCATTTAATTAAACTGACCCTGTCCCTCTCTTTGGCCGTCTTTTTCAGCCACAAACCTGATTTACACGAGTAATTCCACGGTGGCTAGTGCATGGAAAAGTTAATTTCAAGCCCTGAAATTAACTTCCTTTCTATTTGTCTAAAATTGACACCTGTTCACACCCTCTTTGTTTTCGAAAAATTACTGGCGGTGGCACGGCAGATTTGAGGGGGGCTACATCCCACTTTTTGTGGTCTTTGTGGTGCCAGACTTCCCATGACAAGGTGCAAAGGGGGGAGAGAACAAAAAATGGAAGGGTGGACCAGAGTGAACAGCAATCATTTAAACAGCAGCCTTAATACCGTCAACACGGGTGCGACTTGGAAGCAGTTTGTTATTTCATTCAAGGCAGAATGTTGAGTAGCATTGTTAATATGTTTAGTTGTTTTTGCATGTCTTATTGAGACTCTGCAGTATTTGCAGAAGCCATTGGCTGTTTCTCCTGGATCAGCAATTAGCCAGCCTAAAAAAAAAAAAAGAAGACTTACTTAGTTATTTACTTTCATTGTTTAAAGATGCGCACTATTAAATTACTTATTTTCAAATACAATGGAAACTGAAAAATATCAGTTTATGGGGTCATTAAAAAAAGTATTTTTGGGTGTATGTTAGGGCAGCAGTGTGGAGTAGTGGTCAGGGCTCTGGACTCTTGACCGGAGGGTCGTGGGTTCAATCCCAGGTGTGGGACACTGCTGCTGTCCCCTTGAGCAAGATACTTTACCTAGATTGCTCCAGTAAAAACCCAACTGTACAAATGTGTAATTGTATGTAAAAAATAATGTGATATCTTGTAACAATTGTAAGTCACCCTAGATAAGGGCGTCTGCTAAGAAATAAATAATAATAATGTCACTCTAAAGACATGCTCTATAATAGTGTTTATAATCCCAATACAGTATACAACTTTGCCAAAAACACCTTTGGGAAAACGCCCGCCAGGGGACGCTGAGTTACAGGAGAGAGAGAACCTCAGGCCTGTAGTTTTTTCTGCCCGTCTTAGTGATGTTAGTGACACTTATGCAAATAAGCTAAACAGTATTTATTTTACAAAAAACGATATTTTCTTAAAAACTACAAAAAAGGATAAAATTCTGATATCTTCAGCTTTTGTTCTCCACACCTCCATGAAATGTATGATGTTGTGCTTGGAATTACTATTTAATAAAAAATACAAATTTTTTAATAATAACTGACATCAAGCATATAATTCATGTCTAAAATGTGTAAGAGAAGTTTAATAATAATTGCCTCTGGATTGAGTATAACACGTTTTTATAAAATTATTTTGCCACAGAAGTATAATGTAATGGTACAGGGTGCAGCGTGTGTCTCTGTGAGCAGCATTCAATGCGTTGATGATCACCTACGGACCCCATGCATGCTCTTACTCTATTTCTGATTGGATTTGTTAATCATGTTGTGTCGATCATGACAAGAGATTTCATGTAAAAAAAAAAAAAAACACACACACCACAGCGTTTTGCTAAAACCACCCAAAAATAGACAGCCTAGCATAATTTTCTCCCGCAAAACTTAATTAAAAACAGCTCAATTTTGAGGAAAAACCGCCCAGTTGGCAGCACTGCAGCTGACATAAGAACATAAGATCATAAGAAAGTTTACAAACGAGAGGAGGCCATTCAGCCCATCTTGCTCGTTTGGTTGTTAATAACTTATTGATCCCAGAATCTCATCAAGCAGCTTCTTGAAGGATCCCAGGGTGTCAGCTTCAACAACATTACTGGGGAGTTGGTTCCAGACCCTCACAATTCTCTGTAAAAAGTGCCTCCTATTTTCTGTTCTGAATGCCCTTTATCTAATCTCCATTTGTGACCCCTGGTCCTTGTTTCTTTTTCAGGTCAAAAGTCCCTGGGTCAATGACATTGTCTATACCTTTTAGGATTTTGAATGTTTGAATCAGATCACCAGCGTAGTCTTCTTTGTTCAAGACTGAACAGATTCAGTTATTTTAGCCTGTCTGCATCGACATGCCTTTTAAACCCGGGATAATTCTGGTTGCTCTTCTTTGCACTCTTTCTAGAGCAGCAATATCCTTTTGTAACGAGGTGACCAGAACTGAACACAATATTCTAGGTGAGGTCTTACTAATGCATTGTAAAGTTTTAACATTACTTCCCTTGATTTAAATTCAACACTTCTCACAATATATCCGAGCATCTTGTTGGCCTTTTTTTATAGCTTCCCCACATTGTCTAGATGAAGACATTTCTGAGTCAACATGAACTCCTAGGTCTTTTTCATAGATTCCTTCTTCAATTTCAGTAACTCCCATATGATATTTATAATGCACATTTTTATTTCCTGCATGCAATACTTTACACTTTTCTCTATTAAATGTCATTTGCCATGTGTCTGCCCCTGAATGCTGTCTAGATGCCAGGTGGAAGGCTCTCGCGGGCCGCCAACTGAAGACAAGTAATAGAGCAGTATTGAGACACAGGGTGTGCACTACACTCTACAGTAATAGAGCAGTATTGAGACACAGGGTGTGCACTACACTCTACAGTAATATAGAGCAGTATCGAGACACAGGGTGTGCACTACACTCTTCAGTAATAGAGCAGTATTGAGACACAGGGTGCGCACTACACTCTACAGTAATAGAGCAGTATTGAGACACAGGGTGTGCACTACACTCTACAGTAATAGAGCAGTATTGAGACACAGGGTGTGCACTACACTCTACAGTAATAGAGCAGTATTGAGACACAGGGTGTGCACTACACAATAGAGCAGTATTGAGACACGGTGTGCACTACACTCTACAGTAATAGAGCAGTATTGAGACACACAGGGTGTGCACTACACTCTACAGTAATAGAGCAGTATTGAGACACAGGGTGCACTACACTCTACAGTAATAGAGCAGTATTGAGACACAGGGTGTGCACTACACTCTACAGTAATAGAGCAGTACTGAGACACAGGGTGTGCACTACACTCTACAGTAATAGAGCAGTATTGAGACACAGGTGTACACTACACGCTACAGTAATAGAGCAGTATTGAGACACAGGGTGCACTACACTCTACAGTAATAGAGCAGTATTGAGACACAGGGTGTGCACTACACTCTACAGTAATAGAGCAGTATTGAGACACAGGGTGTGCACTACACTCTACAGTAATAGAGCAGTATTGAGACACAGGGTGTGCACTACACTCTACAGTAATAGAGCAGTATTGAGACACAGGGTGTGCACTACACTACAGTAATAGAGCAGTATTGAGACACAGGGTGTGCACTACACTCTAGGGTAATAGAGCAGTATTGAGACACAGGGTGTGCACTACACTCTACAGTAATAGAGCAGTATTGAGACACAGGGGTGCACTACACTCTACAGTAATAGAGCAGTATTGAGACACAGGGTGTGCACTACACTCTACAGTAATAGAGCAGTACTGAGACACAGGGTGTGCACTACACTCTACAGTAATAGAGCAGTATTGAGACACAGGGTGTACACACACTCTACAGTAATAGAGCAGTATTGAGACACAGGGTGTGCACTACACTCTACAGTAATAGAGCAGTATTGAGACACAGGGTGTGCACTACACTCTACAGTAATAGAGCAGTATTGAGACACAGGGTGTGCACTACACTCTACAGTAATAGAGCAGTATTGAGACACAGGGTGTGCACTACACTCTACAGTAATAGAGCAGTATTGAGACACAGGGTGTACACTACACTGTACAGTAATAGAGCAGTACTGAGACACAGGGTGCGCACTACACTCTACAGTAATAGAGCAGTATTGAGACACAGGGTGTACACTACACTCTACAGTAATAGAGCAGTATTGAGACACAGGGTGTGCACTACACTCTACAGTAATAGAGCAGTATTGAGACACAGGGTGTGCACTACACTCTACAGTAATAGAGCAGTATTGAGACACAGGGTGTACACTACACTCTACAGTAATAGAGCAGTATTGAGACACAGGGTGCACTACACTCTACAGTAATAGAGCAGTATTGAGACACAGGGTGTACACTCTCTACAGTAATAGAGCAGTATTGAGACACAGGGTGTGCACTACACTCTACAGTAATAGAGCAGTACTGAGACACAGGGTGTACTACACTCTACAGTAATAGAGCAGTACTGAGACACAGGGTGTGCACTACACTCTACAGTAATAGAGCAGTATTGAGACACAGGTGTGCACCACACTGTACAGTAACAGAGCAGTACTGAGACACAGGGTGTGCACTACACTCTACAGTAATAGAGCAGTACTGAGACACAGGGTGTGCACTACACTCTACAGTAATAGAGCAGTATTGAGACACAGGGTGCACTACACTCTACAGTAATAGAGCAGTATTGAGACACAGGTGTGCACACTCTACAGTAATAGAGCAGTACTGAGACACAGGTGTGCACTACACTCTACAGTAATAGAGCAGTATTGAGACACAGGGTGTGCACTACACTCTACAGTAATAGAGCAGTATTGAGACACAGGGTGTGCACACACTCTACAGTAACAGAGCAGTATTGAGACACAGGTGTGCACTACACTGTACAGTAACAGAGCAGTACTGAGACACGGTGTGCACTCCACTACAGTAATAGAGCAGTTACTGAGACACAGGGTGCGCACTACACTCTACAGTAATATAGAGCAGTATTGAGACACAGGGTGTACACTACACTCTACAGTAATAGAGCAGTATTGAGACACAGGGTGTGCACTACACTCTACAGTAATAGAGCAGTATTGAGACACAGGGTGTACACTACACTGTACAGTAATAGAGCAGTACTGAGACACAGGTGCGCACTACACCTACAGTAATAGAGCAGTATTGAGACACAGGGTGTGCACTACACTCTACAGTAATAGAGCAGTATTGAGACACAGGGTGCACACTACACTCTACAGTAATAGAGCAGTATTGAGACACAGGGTGCACTACACTCTACAGTAATAGAGCAGTATTGAGACACAGGGTGTGCACTACACTCTACAGTAATATAGAGCAGTATTGAGACACAGGGTGTGCACTACACTCTACAGTAATAGAGCAGTATTGAGACACAGGGTGTGCACTACACTCTACAGTAATAGAGCAGTATTGAGACACAGGGTGTGCACTACACTCTACAGTAATAGAGCAGTACTGAGACACAGGGTGTGCACTACACTCTACAGTAATAGAGCAGTATCGAGACACAGGGTGTGCACTACACTCTACAGTAATAGAGCAGTATTGAGACACAGGGTGTGCACTACACTGTACAGTAACAGAGCAGTACTGAGACACAGGGTGTGCACTACACTCTACAGTAATAGAGCAGTACTGAGACACAGGGTGCGCACTACACTCTACAGTAATAGAGCAGTATTGAGACACAGGGTGTGCACTACACTCTACAGTAATAGAGCAGTACTGAGACACAGGGTGTGCACTACACTCTACAGTAATAGAGCAGTATTGAGACACAGGGTGTACACTACACTCTACAGTAATAGAGCAGTATTGAGACACAGGGTGTGCACTACACTCTACAGTAATAGAGCAGTATTGAGACACAGGGTGTGCACTACACTGTACAGTAACAGAGCAGTACTGAGACACGGTGTGCACTACACTCTACAGTAATAGAGCAGTACTGAGACACAGGGTGCGCACTACACTCTACAGTAATATAGAGCAGTATTGAGACACAGGGTGTACACTACACTCTACAGTAATAGAGCAGTATTGAGACACAGGGTGTGCACTACACTCTACAGTAATAGAGCAGTACTGAGACACAGGGTGTACACTACACTCTACAGTAATAGAGCAGTACTGAGACACAGGGTGCGCACTACACTCTACAGTAATAGAGCAGTATTGAGACACAGGGTGTACAGCTATGGCAAAAAGTTTTGCATCACCTAGAATTTTATGATCAAGACAATTTAAAAACCTTATGAAACAAAATTAGGTAATTCTATAGGGTGATGGAAAACTTTTAGTCATCGTTGTAGAAGCTGAATGTACTGTGTAATCTACCACATACAAAAGTACACACCTGGCAAATACATCTCAATGCTTTTACTTCCTCTTTCAGGAGCCCGCACTGTGTGTCTCTTATGGGCTCGGTCATGCAGGCAGACAGATATTCACAAGCTTCTCATGCCTTTTACCAATGGAGGCCTGGGTTCAACCTGCTACCCATAGAAAAACACTACAGTACCGTCCAGAAACACTACAGTGTCATACAGACCTGGCTCAATTACAAATGTAATTGTGTAATTCATATAAAAACACTATAGTGTCATACAGACCAGGGTTAATTACAATTATAATTGTGTAATTCATACAAAAACACTACAGTACCGTCCAAAAAGCTGCTGACAATGACATCACAAGGACATGAATACATTTAAATATAAATAAGTATGTATATAAGATAGGAATTGCACTTGTTTAGAGACTGCATAGCAGTGGAGTTGATTTATATTTGAATCCTTTCAGATTGCAGGTTTGTGGAGTTCAGAATTGTAAATATCAGTGTTACTGTCGTGTGTTTCAGATTGCAGGTTTGTGGAGTTCAGAATTGTAAATATCAGTGTTACTGTCGTGCGTTTCAGATTGCAGGTTTGTGGAGTTCAGAATTGTAAATATCAGTGTTACTGTCGTGCGTTTCAGATTGCAGGTTTGTGGAGTTTAGAATTGTAAATATCAGTGTTACTGTCGTGTGTTTCAGATTGCAGGTTTGTGGAGTTTAGAATTGTAAATATCAGTGTTACTGTCGTGCGTTTCAGATTGCAGGTTTGTGGAGTTTAGAATTGTAAATATCAGTGTTACTGTCGTGCGTTTCAGGTAAACTGACCCCAGATCAGTTGCTGTGGAACAATCACTCAAAGCCGATGTCTTTGTCTATCTGTCTATCAGCTTTACCTCAGAGACTGAACTGCATGGTGTATCTGTGAATAAATACTGAACTGTGAAAGAGCCAGTGGTTAATATGGTGGTGATGGCTGGTGATGTCCTGATACCTGCTGCACAGGGAGAGTGAATCTACAGTGTGGAGGTTTTACTGTAGTGAAGTGAGAGCCAGTGGTTAATATGGTGGTGATGTCCTGATACCTGCTGCACAGGGAGAGTGAATCTACAGTGTGGAGGTTTTACTGTAGTGAGAGCCAGTGGTTAATATGGTGGTGATGTCCTGATACCTGCTGCACAGGGAGAGTGAATCTACAGTGTGGAGGTTTTACTGTAGTGAAGTGAGAGCCAGTGGTTAATATGGTGCTGATGGCTGGTGATGTCCTGATACCTGCTGCACAGGGAGAGTGAATCTACAGTGTGGAGGTTTTACTGTAGTGAAGTGAGAGCCAGTGGTTAATATGGTGGTGACGGCTGGTGATGTCCTGATACCTGCTGCACAGGGAGAGTGAATCTACAGTGTGGAGGTTTTACTGTAGTGAAGTGAGAGCCAGTGGTTAATATGGTGGTGATGTCCTGAGACTGCTGCACAGGGAGAGTGAATCTACAGTGTGGAGGTTTACTGTAGTGAAGTGAGAGCCAGTGGTTAATATGGTGGTGATGTCCTGAGACTGCTGCACAGGGAGAGTGAATCTACAGTGTGGAGGTTTTACTGTAGTGAAGTGAGAGCCAGTGGTTAATATGGTGGTGATGGCTGGTGATGTCCTGATACCTGCTGCACAGGGAGAGTGAATCTACAGTGTGGAGGTTTTACTGTAGTGAAGTGAGAGCCAGTGGTTAATATGGTGGTGATGTCCTGAGACTGCTGCACAGGGGAGAGTGAATCTACAGTGTGGAGGTTTTACTGTAGTGAAGTGAGAGCCAGTGGTTAATATGGTGGTGATGGCTGGTGATGTCCTGATACCTGCTGCACAGGGAGAGTGAATCTACAGTGTGGAGGTTTTACTGTAGTGAAGTGAGAGCCAGTGGTTAATATGGTGGTGATGTCCTGATACCTGCTGCACAGGGAGAGTGAATCTACAGTGTGGAGGTTTTACTGTAGTGAAGTGAGAGCCAGTGGTTAATATGGTGGTGATGTCCTGATACCTGCTGCACAGGGAGAGTGAATCTACAGTGTGGAGGTTTTACTGTAGTGAAGTGAGAGCCAGTGGTTAATATGGTGGTGATGTCCTGAGACTGCTGCACAGGGAGAGTGAATCTACAGTGTGGAGGTTTTACTGTAGTGAAGTGAGAGCCAGTGGTTAATATGGTGGTGATGTCCTGAGACTGCTGCACAGGGAGAGTGAATCTACAGTGTGGAGGCGACCCAAACAACCTACAAAAAAGTTACTTGCAAGAAAGCTGTTTTGTTAATCACAGTCAAGGGATTTTTTAAATATATGTTGTTAACTGCAGTGTTCCACAATGATGTTTATTTTTATACTAAAATAGCATTGCTCGTTGTCTGTTTACTGCGTTCCCATATGGGAGACCTTTACATTTACAATATAAGAGTGTATACGTATGCTGAAGTCTAGCAGATACATCTCTAGTCAAACAGACACTGTTCAAATGATTGTCTGCTGGACTAAAAGTTTTGTTACTTTTACTCAAATGGTATTATTTATTGTTGGAGAGATCAAAACCAGTCAGACAGTTAGTTTGTTTTCATTCTTACCTGTTTCCACGTCTGCAGTTTTAGACACACAAAGACAGTGATGTCAGAAATAATGTCCAGCCAGCTGTGCTAATCACATGTAAGAGAAATATTGCATCAAAGGAAAGAAATACATTGAACACGCGGTACAAAACCATCAGGAAGAGACTCTGAAATATACATTCTATTGTATTGATCACACACAGTAGTGAAACCCATCCTTGACCTCAGGTATGCCCAGATCAGTAGAGTAAGACACTGATAGAGTTGAATTTGTACAATGAATAAAGCAATTCTAACAGCATAAAACTAGGAGGAAACTTCTTAGTTTTACAAAGCAGCCATGAACCAATTGTGTGGAGTAGTTTCTTGCTAGTTTATACTGTTTAAATAATTGTATTGTTTGCTGAAAATGTGCCTTTAGAACAAGGCCTAGGAATGTTCCTTATTGGGGACAAGGTTAAAAAAAATCACGTCTAAAAGTTGTTACTTTTTTCAGTTAAAATCTACTAATTTCCTTAATTAAACAGAACATGGTCTACTTACGTACCCTTAAAAGGTTTGGGGTTGCACACAGCTTGTGATATCTGGGCAAAAAACTGCAGTTTTGAAGAGCCTTGTTATTAGGTTTTGTTGGCTTTTTATATATCCTGTGACTTGCATAGAAACTGAAAATAAAATCTATCTCATACAAAAGGAAATGCCTGGAAAATATGCTTCCTGTTTTCTGTGTCTCTTATGGGCTCGGTCATGCAGACAGACAGATATTCACAAGCTTCTCATGCCTTTTACCAATGGAGGCCTGGGTTCAACCTGCTACCCATAGAAAAACACTACAATACCGTCCAGAAACACTACAGTGTCATACAGACCCGGCTCAGTTACAATTGTAATTGTGTAATTCATATAAAAACACTATAGTGTCATACAGACCTAGCATTTGAACCGGGGACCTCCTGGTCGTGCGTTTCAGATTGCAGGTTTGTGGAGTTTAGAATTGTAAATATCAGTGTTACTGTCGTGCGTTTCAGATTGCAGGTTTGTGGAGTTCAGAATTGTAAATATCAGTGTTACTGTCGTGCGTTTCAGATTGCAGGTTTGTGGAGTTCAGAATTGTAAATATCAGTGTTACTGTCGTAAATGCGTTTCAGATTGCAGGTTTGTGGAGTTCAGAATTGTAAATATCAGTGTTACTGTCATGCGTTTCAGATTGCAGGTTTGTGGAGTTCAGAATTGTAAATATCAGTGTTACTGTCGTCAGCGTTTCAGATTGCAGGTTTGTGGAGTTCAGAATTGTAAATATCAGTGTTAGTGTCGTGCGTTTCAGATTGCAGGTTTGTGGAGTTCTGAATTGTAAATATCAGTGTTACTGTCATGCGTTTCAGATTGCAGGTTTGTGGAGTTCAGAATTGTAAATATCAGTGTTACTGTCGTGCGTTTCAGGTAAACTGACCCCAGATCAGTTGCTGTGGAACAATCACTCAAAGCCGATGTCTTTGTCTATCTGTCTATCAGCTTTAACTCAGAGACTGAACTGCATGGTGTATCTGTGAATAAATACTGAACTGTGAAAAAGAGCCAGTGGTTAATATGGTGGTGATGGCTGGTGATGTCCTGATACCTGCTGCACAGGGAGAGTGAATCTACAGTGTGGAGGTTTTACTGTAGTGAAGTGAGAGCCAGTGGTTAATATGGTGCTGATGTCCTGATACCTGCTGCACAGGGAGAATGAATCTACAGTGTGGAGGTTTTACTGTAGTGAAGTGAGAGCCAGTGGTTAATATGGTGGTGATGGCTGGTGATGTCCTGATACCTGCTGCACAGGGAGGTGAATCTACAGTGTGGAGGTTTTACTGTAGTGAAGTGAGAGTCAGTGGTTAATATGGTGGTGATGTCCTGAGACTGCTGCACAGGGAGAGTGAATCTACAGTGGGAGGTTTTACTGTAGTGAAGTGAGAGCCAGTGGTTAATATGGTGGTGATGTCCTGATACCTGCTGCACAGGGAGAGTGAATCTACAGTGTGGAGGTTTTACTGTAGTGAAGTGAGAGCCAGTGGTTAATAATGGTGATGTCCTGAGACTGCTGCACAGGAGAGTGAATCTACAGTGTGGAGGCTGACCCAAACAACCTACAAAAAAAGTTACTTGCAAGAAAGCTGTTTTGTTAATCACAGTCAAGGGATTTTTAAATATATTTGTTAACTGCAGTGTTCCACAATGATGTTTATTTTTATACTAAAATAGCATTGCTCGTTGTCTGTTTACTGCGTTCCCATATGGGAGACCTTTACATTTACAATATAAGAGTGTATACGTATGCTGAAGTCTAGCAGATACATCTCTAGTCAAACAGACACTGTTCAAATGATTGTCTGCTGGACTAAAAGTTTTGTTACTTTTACTCAAATGGTATTATTTATTGTTGGAGAGATCAAAACCAGTCAGACAGTTAGTTTGTTTTCATTCTTACCTGTTTCCACGTCTGCAGTTTTAGACACACAAAGACAGTGATGTCAGAAATAATGTCCAGCCAGCTGTGCTAATCACATGTAAGAGAAATTTGAAATATTGCATCAAAGGAAAGAAATACATTGAACACGCGGTACAAAACCATCAGGAAGAGACTCTGAAATATACATTCTATTGTATTGATCACACACAGTAGTGAAACCCATCCTTGATCTCAGGTATGCATTCTATTGTATTGATCACACACAGTAGTGAAACCCATCCTTGACCTCAGGTATGCCCAGATCAGTAGAGTAAGACACTGATAGAGTTGAATTTGTACAATGAATAAAGCAATTCTAACAGCATAAAACTAGAAGGAAACTTCTTAGTTTTACAAAGCAGCCATGAACCAATTGTGTGGAGTAGTTTCTTGCTAGTTTATACTGTTTAAATAATTGTATTGTTTGCTGAAAATGTGCCTTTAGAACAAGGCCTAGGAATGTTCCTTATTGGGGACAAAGGTTAAAAAATCACGTCTAAAAAGTTGTTACTTTTTCAGTTAAAATCTACTAATTTCCTTAATTAAACAGAACATGGTCTACTTACGTACCCTTAAAAGGTTTGGGGTTGCACACAGCTTGTGATATCTGGGCAAAAAACTGCAGTTTTGAAGAGCCTTGTTATTAGGTTTTGTTGGCTTTTTATATATCCTGTGACTTGCATAGAAACTGAAAATAAAATCTATCTCATACAAAAGGAAATGCCTGGAAAATATGCTTCCTGTTTTCTGTGTCTCTTATGGGCTCGGTCATGCAGACAGACAGATATTCACAAGCTTCTCATGCCTTTTACCAATGGAGGCCTGGGTTCAACCTGCTACCCATAGAAAAACACTACAATACCGTCCAGAAACACTACAGTGTCATACAGACCCAGCTCAGTTACAATTGTAATTGTGTAATTCATATAAAAACACTATAGTGTCATACAGACCTAGCATTTGAACCGGGGACCTCCTGGTTACAAGTCCTTGTCTTTAACCACTGGACCACACAGCCTCCTAAGTTGTAACCCTTCAAAAGTTACAAGTTGTCAAATTGCAAAAACAAAAAAAAATGCTTCAATGTATCCAGTAGGTGGCACCAAAACACTGTTCAACGTTTTTACATCGTAAAGCTTAAGCCCCTTTGATAAAGCTGAGCTGAGCTGGGTGACAGACGCAAGTGCACAATGCAGGTATCAATGCCCCGGAAGCAGCTTGTTACGGACGCTTCCATCCAAGCTTCTGTGGATTGAACCGTCGGCCCAAATGTTGTAGAGCGAATGTTTCTTCATCCCTGTTGCAATCTGGCTCATGGTGTGTCTCAATCAACAAAAACACGGCTAAACTGAATAAACAGAAAAGTTTCTTGCAGAAGAGAAACCTTCACGCAGGCATGGCTGTTTGTAATTGTCAGCTTACGAATGACCGTCATGCATTTTGTCTCGCTCAACCTGGGTCAAAGAGTGTTGACCCACATACTGAGGTGGGTCACTGAGACCCGGGTACAACCCGGGTACGGGGATTGTGACCCGCGTAGGAGTGCCAGTGTGAGAAAGGCTTCAGACTGCATCCTGTTTGTCTGCATTGATTGATAATGTACATTCCTTCATTAATGACTTCAGTAAAAAAATGTTCTACTATATCACTAATGGGAAAATGTCAAATTAATTGGTAGTTGATCGATACGAAATCTTCTTTTTTAGAAAAACGTCTAAGTTATCTTCCTCTTTCTTTAATCTTTGTAAATCACCTCCTCACCCAGTTCATTGGATCGTAATACCGATCCACAAAAAGGGAGACAAAACCGAACCAGGTAACTACAGAACAATAAGCCTGACTTCTATTATATGTTAACTTATGGAAACTATAATAAGATCCAAAATGGAAAATTACCTATATGGTAACAATATCCTGGGAGACAGCCAGCATGGTTTTAGGAAAGGGAGATCGTGTCTAACTAACCTACTTGATTTTTTTGAGGATCCAACATCGACAATGGATAACTGCAAAGCATACGACATGGTTTATTTCGATTTCCAGAAAGTTTTCGACAAAGTCCTGCATAAAAGAGTAATTCTCAAACTGAACGCAGTAGGGATTCAAGGAAATGCATGCATCTGTTATAAAGCTGTGGTATAATGAAAAACAATTCATGTGAAAATCTGAGGGGAACATTAAAGCAGGGTTTCTCTCTAACTATTCTCCTGTTGAATGCAAACCTACAAGTGTGGTGTCCTGTGTGTCTCTGCTCTGGGGGCTCTTGCCACCCCTCCTCAAAGGCTCAGCCACTGCAGCGCCTCACCTCTCTGAGGGAGACTCCCTGCTGGGACAGAGGGGGGACCCCCTGGACAAACAGTCACTTCAATCCAGCCTGAAGCTGCCCCTGCCTTGTGCATCATTGCAGGCAGCCTCCAAAAGAGATGTCACAGACTTGCTGGGCAGTGAGACATGGTTCCAGTGGCTGAGTGGGGGAGTTCACAGGTAGCTCACATTACCACTGCTCATGCTATCCCAGCTCTCTGGATTCAAAACCTCCAGTGATGCCAACCCAGCACCTTCACGAGCACCACAATAAAAGTGTAGAAATATAAACTGAACATGTATTTTAGTATCAAGGATTTGCATAATGAGGAAGTTTCAATGTCGTGATGGCCTTTGTTTAACTGTCCCTGCAAGTACTTCCCCTCTCCAATATCAAGATGACTTGTGTCTGTCAGCACAAGCACAGCAGTGATGCTCTATTCAGGCTCTTCTATCGGGCCCTACCGCTGTTCATTCTTTAACATGTATTATTAAATGGGTAGAAACAATTGCCGAAAATACTAGATTCTCCCTAGCCATTAGATATCTGGTGATAACACAACAGTGCGGAACTTCTTTCTGTGAAGCAGCCTCATCACAGTAAATAAAATCAATACGCCAACTGCACCTGTACGCCTGGGTAAACAAAACCACTCAAGTCAGTTAGCATGACAGCAATCCCTGAGATTAACTACAACACCACTCGAGTCAGTTAGCATGACAGCAATCCCTGAGATTAACTACAACACCACTCGAGTCAGTCAGCATGACAGCGATCCCTGAGATTAACTACAACACCACTCGAGTCAGCATGACAGCAATCCCTGAGATTAACTACAACACCACTCGAGTCAGGCAGCATGACAGCGATCCCTGTGATTAACTACACCACTCGAGTCAGCATGAGAGCAATCTCTGAGATTAACTAGAACACCACTCGAGTCAGCATGACAGCAATCCCTGAGATTAACCACAACACCACTCGAGTCAGTCAGCATGACAGGGTCTGGAACTAAATCCCCAGTAATGTTGTTGAAGCTGACACCCTGGGATCCTTCAAGAAGCTGCTTGATGAGATTCTGGGATCAATATGCTACTAACAACCAAATGAGCAAGATGGGCCGAATGGCCTCCTCTCGTTTGTAAACTTTCTTATGTTCTTAGTGCTCCTCAGAGACAGTGCATGTAAACACCTGGGTGGAGACAGATAAAGAGCCTCCACAAGCCCCAGATTCTGATCCTCTTGATTTGTGATAAAGAAGGACCTTTTCAGGGACCAGTGTGACAGACAGAGAGACAGAAAAACAGCCTCCATCTGCTGATACGATCAATAACTTGCTGTGCTAAAGACGTCTTCAGTGAGTTTCAACACAACAGGAAAGATGTTCTCTATATATGCATATATAAATATTAGATTTATCATATATTTAGGTAGAACTAAATACACTTCCTAGTGTTTTTTTTTTTTAATACACTGAAAGACAACATTCTAAATAAATTTATTTATTTTTACTCACAACTCATTATTTTTGTGTTGGGAATTTCTTTGGAAACGCAGTTGTATTTCTGAAAAGAGAAACTGCCCCCTCAACAAATATGTAATCATCAAACTATATAAATACCCTCTTTCATCTACGCCCTTATCATTCAGTGTTTGTTTGGTCCCCTCCTCCCCTGCCTCCACCTTGCACCGTGTCTTGTCCAGGGGGAAGGTGGCCTCGGGTGTCACTTATCCTGCCCGCTGTCATTAGTTTAATCTAACTCATATATTTAATGTATTATAGTTTTCCCAGCGCAGGGGCGGCTAACAAGCTCCAATGGGAAGACCATGGACCAAATTCAAACAACAGCGTAATCATGTACAGGCAGGTCTGTCTGTCAATTCAATAAATCATTCATTTCATTCCATAAAATATGAATACATATTTACTGTCTGTTGAATGATTGAGCTGCTCTAAGAAGGGAATAATCCTGAACACTTTCAGCAACGCTGCACTTTGTACTGTACATTGAACCAGCACTGCTAAACATACCCCACTTTATAGTGTAATACAGCTATAAAGACTGAAACAAATATACAGGCAGTCGTAAAAGATGCACTCTGATTGCTTAGTCACTTTCCATGTTAAACTGTGACAATATCAAACACAAAGTCACACTTCTGAACTGCATCTTAAACACGGACTGCCTCATATGGGTTTATATAGAAATCATAGCAGCTTTGCAGATGAAAAACATCATGAGAATAAAAAGGATCTCATTTACATTTCATCACAATCACTTCAGTGTCACCAGTGTAGCAGCAGCCTGCCTGTGTATCACAGTTAAAACTAGTGATCTGATTATCAGCAGCCTGCCTGTGTATCACAGTTAGAACTAGTGATCTGATTATCAGCAGCCTGCCTGTGTATCACAAAGTAGAACTAGTGATCTGATTATCAGCAGCCTGCCTGTGTATCACAGTTAGAACTAGTGATCTGATTATCAGCAGCCTGCCTGTGTATCACAGTTAGAACTAGTGATCTGATTATCAGCAGCCTGCCTGTGTCACAGTTAGAACTAGTGATCTGATTATCAGCAGCCTGCCTGTGTATCACAGTTAGAACTAGTGATCTGACTATCAGCAGCCTGCCTGTGTATCACAGTTAGAACTAGTGATCTGATTATCAGCAGCCTGCCTGTGTATCACAGTTAGAACTAGTGATCTGATTATCAGCAGCCTGCCTGTGTATCACAGTTAGAACTAGTGATCTGATTATCAGCAGCCTGCCTGTGTATCACAGTTAGAACTAGTGATCTGATTATCAGCAGCCTGCCTGTGTATCACAGTTAGAACTAGTGATCTGATTATCAGCAGCCTGCCTGTGTATCACAGTTAGAACTAGTGATCTGATTATCAGCAGCCTGCCTGTGTATCACAGTTAGAACTAGTGATCTGATTATCAGCAGCCTGCCTGTGTATCACAGTTAGAACTAGTGATCTGATTATCAGCAGCCTGCCTGTGTATCACAGTTAGAACTAGTGATCTGATTATCAGCAGCCTGCCTGTGTATCACAGTTAGAACTAGTGATCTGATTATCAGCAGCCTGCCTGTGTATCACAGTTAGAACTAGTGATCTGATTATCAGCAGCCTGCCTGTGTATCACAGTTAGAGAGAAGCTGGTTGAAATGGCTCTCGGTGTGTGGAGCAGTGCATGGGTTAGGGTTAGGGTTATAGAGAGAAGCTGGCTGAAATGGCTCTCAGTGTGTGTTGCAGTGCATGGGTTAGGGTTAGGGTTATAGAGAGAAGCTGATTGAAATGGCTCTCAGTGTGTGGAGCAGTGCATGGGTTAGGGGTTAGGATTATCGAGAGAAGCTGGTTGAAATGGCTCTCAGTGTGTGTTGCAGTGCATGGGTTAGGGTTAGGGTTATAGAGAAGCTGGTTGAAATGGCTCTCAGTGTGTGGAGCAGTGCATGGGTTAGGGTTAGGGTTATCGAGAGAAGCTGGTTGAAATGTCTCTCAGTGTGTGTTGCAGTGCATGTGTTAGGGTTAGGGTTATAGAGAGAAGCTGGTTGAATGGCTCTCAGTGTGTGTTGCAGTGCATGGGTTAGGGTTAGGGTTATAGAGAGAAGCTGGTTGAAATGGCTCTCAGTGTGTGGAGCAGTGCATGGGTTGGGGTTAGGGTTATAGAGAGAAGCTGGTTGAAATGGCTCTCAGTGTGTGTTGCAGTGCATGGGTTAGGGTTAGGGTTATAGAGAGAAGCTGGTTGAAATGGCTCTCAGTGTGTGTTGCAGTGCATGGGTTAGGGTTAGGGTTATAGAGAAGCTGGTTGAAATGGCTCTCAGTGTGTGTTGCAGTGCATGGGTTAGGGTTATAGAGAGAAGCTGGTTGAAATGGCTCTCAGTGTGTGTTGCAGTGCATGGGTTAGGGGTTAGGGTTATAGAGAAAGCTGGTTGAAATGGCTCTCAGTGTGTGTTGCAGTGCATGGGTTAGGGTTAGGGTTATAGAGAAGCTGGTTGAAATGGCTCTCAGTGTGTGTTGCAGTGCATGGGTTAGGGTTAGGATTATCGAGAGAAGCTTGTTGAAATGGCTCTCAGTGTGTGGAGCAGTGCATGGGTTAGGGTTATAGAGAGAAGCTGGTTGAAATGGCTCTTAGTGTGTGGAGCAGTGCATGGGTTAGGGTTAGGGTTATAGAGAGGAGCTGGTTGAAATGGCTCTCAGTGTGTGGAGCAGTGCATGGGTTAGGTTAGGGTTATAGAGAGAAGCTGGTTGAAATGGCTCTCAGTGTGTTGCAGTGCATGGGTTAGGGTTATAGAGAGAAGCTGGTTGAAATGGCTCTCAGTGTGGAGCAGTGCATGGGTTAGGGTTAGGGTTATAGAGAGAAGCTGGTTGAAATGGCTCTCAGTGTGTGGAGCAGTGCATGGGTTAGGGTTAGGATTATCGAGAGAAGCTGGTTGAAATGGCTCTCAGTGTGTGTTGCAGTGCATGGGTTAGGGTTAGGGTTATAGAGAGAAGCTGGTTGAAATGGCTCTCAGTGTGTGGAGTAGTGCATGGGTTAGGGTTAGGATTATCGAGAGAAGCTGGTTGAAATGGCTCTCAGTGTGTGGAGCAGTGCATGGGTTAGGGTTAGGATTATAGAGAGAAGCTGGTTGAAATGGCTCTCAGTGTGTGGAGCAGTGCATGGGTTAGGGTTATAGAGAGAAGCTGGTTGAAATGGCTCTCAGTGTGTGTTGCAGTGCATGGGTTAGGGTTAGGGTTATAGAGAAGCTGGTTGAAATGGCTCTCAGTGTGTGGAGCAGTGCATGGGTTAGGGTTAGGGTTATAGAGAAAGCTGGCTGAAATGGCTCTCAGTGTGTGTTGCAGTGCATGGGTTAGGGTTAGGGTTATAGAGAGAAAGCTGGTTGAAATGGCTCTCAGTGTGTGGAGCAGTGCATGGGTTAGGGTTAGGGTTATAGAGAGAAGCTGGTTGAAATGGCTCTCAGTGTGTGGAGCAGTGCATGGGTTAGGGTTAGGGTTATAGAGAGAAGCTGGTTGAAATGGCTCTCAGTGTGTGGAGCAGTGCATGGGTTAGGGGTTATAGAGAGAAGCTGGTTGAAATGGCTCTCAGTGTGTGTTGCAGTGTATGGACAATGGCAGGACACAGTATTGATTCGTTGCTGGCACCAGAGAGCCTGTGGAGGCTGGCCTAAGGACTGTCGGATGTAAGTGAATCAGAGGCAAGTCCAGGGCCTAATCACTGCTTAATAATAATCTGAACCAGAATTTCCACTAACCCCTTTACTATGCTGTGATCCCACAAGGACAGCAAGACAATTAAAAAGAAACTGTATCCCACACGTTTCAAACTCTCTGCTGCATATTATTAAAACAATAACGATAATAATAATAATAATAATAACAATAACAATAGTAATAGTAATAATAATAATAATAATAATAATAATAATAATAATAATAATAATGACCCGTTGTCTGTAGGTAAGCCAGTGTAAATTTCATATCTTCCACAACATGTATTTAGCCCCATAGCATGAAAGCCACTGTATAAATAAAAGCTGTACGACTTTTGAATTTCAAAATTCCTCTGTCTGGGTACAAAACAATCACTTAACTGGATTTCTGACTGTATGCTTGTTTTTTAAATTAGATTGCAGTTTCCATTGTAGTATCACCACATATGAACTGTGCAGCACAGGATTACTATAGCCTACTGCAGAATAATAATAATAATAATAATAATAATAATAATAATAATAATAATAATTCAGACATTATCAAGGTTATGAAGTTTGCTGTGTATCACTCCACGCCTCTGAAGAGTAGCCAGTGTGACCAATAGAAATTAGGGGCGTGCCCAAAACAAATCCTGAAACATCACTGAAAATGGGGGTTTAGTATTTCCCAAACCGGAGCCAGAAAGTGTAACATTTTCTCATTTAGTTTTGGATTTACATGTTTACATTAACATCATTGTATTTAGGCTGCAAGCTCTATAGCTGCCCAGTCAATAGGAGTGGAGAGGAGGGGCAGAGACAGCAGTGAGTCTGTCTTTGTTACGTAGAGAGAGGCAAGCAGCTTGACAGAGTGCTCACAGTTATTCAGCTCTACTAGTTTAAAAGCGCTGATTGTAACTATTAAAGATACTAGTTTGTCATAAATATTAGAGCTGCACAGGGTGTTTAGTGTTGGACCCGTGAACAGGCTTAACCTCAGAAGCTCGATAGCGTTCACAAACAGGCTCCTCTCCAGCTCAATGATAATCTATGGGGTTTGACTCGATAGCGTTCACAAACAGGCTCCTCTCCAGCTCAATGATAATCTATGGGGTTTGACTCGATAGCGCTCACGAACAGGCTCCTCTCCTCAATGATAATCTATATGGGGTTTGACTCGATAAGCGTTCACAAACAGGCTCCTCTCCTCAATGATAATCTATGGGGTTTGAATTCGATAGTGTTCACAAACAGGCTCCTCTCCTCAATGATAATCTATGGGTTTAACTTCGATGCCGTTCACAAACAGGCTCCTCCTCCTCAATGATAATCTATGGGTTTGACTCGATAGCTGCCCACAAACAGACTCCTCTCCTCAATGATAATCTATGGGGTTTGACTCGATAGCGTTCACAAACAGACTCCTCTCCTCAATGATAATCTATGGGTTTGACCTGATAGTGTTCACAAACAGGCTCCTCTCCTCAATGATAATCTATGGGTTTAACTCGATAGCGTTCACAAACAGGCTCCTCTCCTCAATGATAATCTATGGGGTTTGACCTGATGGCGCTTCACAAACAGACTCCTCTCCTCAATGATAATCTATGGGTTTGACTCGATAGCGTTCACAAACAGGCTCCTCTCCTCAATGATAATCTATGGGGTTTGACCTCGATATCGCTCACAAACAGGCTCCTCTCCTCAATGATAATCTATGGGGTTTGACCTCGATAGCTGCTCACAAACAGGCTCCTCTCCTCAATGATAATCTATGGGGTTTGACTCGATAGCGTTCACAAACAGACTCCTCTCCAGCTCAATGATAATCTATGAGGTTTGAGCTCCTGGTAAAAAATAGATAAAAAACACTCACACACCTTTTTTCCATTGCAGTGTTTCACACTATGTGGAGTCACATAATTTAATGAATTGATTCCAGCTCCTCGGACTACATAGCTACTGATTTACCTTTCTCACTGTAAACCACATACCATTGACAAGTATCACTTCTCATCTCAATCACAGACTGTGTCTTCATTGCATTGCTCTTTCTCACTGTAAACCACATACCATTGACCAGTATCACTTCTCATCTCAATCACAGACTGTGTCTTCATTGCATTGCTCTTTCTCACTGTAAACCACATACCATTGACCAGTATCACTTCTCATCTCAATTAAAGACTGAGTCTTCATCATTACATTGCTCATTAACAAACTGGCTTTTCTGTTCTGTACCACATCATGGATCGTTATCGCTGTGTTCCCTGTTTGATAATGTGGGCAATAATCCTTCCACTATCAGTGTACTAGAGAGGCCATTTTGAAAAGAGCTTTGAAACACACTTTAAAGTTTTAAGTGTAAAAAGTTGTTAGGATATTAACAATGAAAAGAATAATTACAGGTACATATTTAAACAGCTGTAGCAGCACGCGGGGACGGGTAACGCTAGATTTTTCAGAACCACGCTACTTACAGTTGAAGAGAGCTGTTCTATTAGCTATTGTAAGTTTAAACACACAGATTTAGAGTCTGCTTACCTGCTTTCACTTTCACCTGCACTCTGTCTTCGTGCTTCAGTTCAGCTCTCAAACTCTTTTAAGAATAAATAGAAACAGCTTTTTAAACCACTTCAGTACAACTGAGTTTAGATATGAGAAGTGTATTCTAAAGATTTACACACTCTGTAAATAACTTCCCATCTGTTTGATCAGCTTTCTAGCCTGAAGTAGCCTGTCTAAAGCTAAACTACAGATCAAAGTACAATTCCTGGTTTTATTGCACCGTTACCTGAGAAACAGCCCTTGAGGAACACGCCCAAACACTGTCTGCCAGTGAAAGAATGTGTTCAGTACTGTATCACAAACATATCTGTCATTCTGTTTGAAACATCCTCCTTTTTACTGAACTCGTTCAAGAAGGCGAAATGTACATTATCATCCAATACAGACCAACAGGATGCAGTCTGAGCTTGACAATGTAAAAACGCTGAACAGTGTTTTGGTGCCCCCTACTGGGTACATTGAAGCTTTTAAACTGGAACAACTTGTAACTTTTGAAGAGCTGCAATCTAACGCCACGCAAATAGAATATAGTGGAGCTTATTGATAAAACCTAAGAGATGTATTATCATGCTTTAAAAATAAATGGTTATTCTCTAGGCTACTTATTTACCATTACAGTATTTCTGATGATCACATTACTGAAACAGAAAAGAATCCCAATTTGAATAACTTATCACTTATATTTGAGCATCACAAAGTAACTTATCTCTTATATTTGGATAAAATTCACAAGATGTGATCAAAAAATGACAAACTCTGCTTTAGAGCAGGTGCAGTGACTTTTTATTATGCTGATTAACAATTGACATCACGAAGATGCTGCAGAACGAGCGTGTGGAAGCGACATCGTGTGCGAAGTACGAGTGGACAAGTACAACGCAGTCAGAAGCAGTTTGAAAGCAGGTTGACAGCTGCAGAAGCTAAACTAAACTTCCACAAAAAAAGGTCTTCAAACCAGTAATCTGTGACAACTGCATGATGGGGAACCGAAACCCAACAGAGCTCAACCAAGTTTGTGTAAAGTGCCGCATTTATCCAGGACTTGCTTCAGCGATTAAGCCTGCAGAAAAGGAGCTGGAAAATGAGACAGCAACAGGAGCTTGAGGAGCTGACACACCCACAATTCATGGACGTCTGCACCCCTAGCAGACTGAAAGCCACCAGGGAGATGGAAGAGAGTCGAAACAGCTGGGTTCAGATAGATAGAAGCAGGGAAAAAGAAACTTTGTCAAACACAACCACCAGAAATCCAGACATCCAACAAATTTGAGCCACTTCAACATTTAGGATGACCAAAACCAACATCAAGAGAATGAAAGAAACAAACATCCAGACCCTATAAACAGTGCTGACCAGCCAGCAAAAAGAAGGGAGGTCATGATTGTTTGGGGACTCCATATTGAGAAACACAGCAAGTTCAGTTTGCAGTTTGACCCCTTACTACAACAGCGTGTTGCCTTCCAGGAGCCTCTGTCACACAAATCACTGAGAGAACGGACAGGCTCAAACTGTGGTATTTTCTGGGATACTGCCGCAAAAGAACCATATGGACAGCTGGAAATACAAAATCAAAATGCATGGCTGAAATCCTGGTGCACACAGGAAGGCTTCACCTTTCTTGAACATTGAGCGATTCTACAACAAGGACTATCTAAATAGGTGGGACGGACTGCACTTAAACAGAAAAGGGAACCAATCTACTCGAGAAAGGATCCTTGAGGAGGTCCAGAAGCATTTAAACTAGAAAGGAAGGGGGAGAAAACAAAAAACAGAAGGAGACCACATCAAAACAAGGGCAACAACTCAGGTAAGACAACTATTAAATGTATTTATCTTAATGCTAGAAGTCTCAGAAACAAAATGTTAGAACTGGAAGCTACTGCACTAACAAGTAACTATGATGTGATAGGTGTTACAGAAACTTGGTTGTCTGAGAGTGATGGAGACGACAATAATATTAGTGGGTACACACTGTAGGAAAAGACAGGCAGGACAGAAGAGGCGAGGGGTAGCGCTGTACATAAGAAATAGTCTTGAAGCACAGGTGTTAAATCAGGACAAAGAAAAACAATGCAGAATCAATATGGGTCAGAATAATGGACAAATATTCAAAGGGCATAATAATAGAGCTTGCTATAAAAACCAAATTCAGACGCTTGAGCAAAATAATCTGTTATACAATGACATTCAAATGCGTGTAGAAAAGGAGAAGCCATACTAATTGGGGATTTCAACTTCCATATAAAATGGGAGAACCCGTGGGGAGCACAAACAGATGAAATTGAAATGGTGGAAATGACAAATGACTGCTTCATAACGTAATTTGTCAAGGCACCGACTAGAGGGGAGGCATGCCTTGATTTAGTCTTTTCAAATAATGAAGACAGAATAACTAAAACAGAGGTCAGAGAGCCATTGGCAAACCAGACCACAACATGGACTCATTTGAAGTATTTTTTTAAAACCCCAAAATTAATGACTAAAGCTAAGGTTTACAATTTTAGAAAAGCAAACTATGAAGGTATGAAACAGAGACTAACAGAAGTAGATTGGAGTAAAATAGAGAAAACATCCACAGAAAAGGATGGCTGTTTTTTTAAAAATGTAGTACTAGAGGCACAAAACAATTACATCCCAAAAGTAGACAAATCTAAAACAAATGGCCAAAATGGTTTAATAGATCAATTAAAAAAAAAATTCAGCTAAAAAAAGGCACTTTACAGAGCGCTTAAAAGGACCAAAAACAAAGAACACAGAAAGAGTACTTGGAACTGCAAACACAAGTCAAAAAAGAAGTTAGAAAGGTCAAAAGAGAGATAGAAATCAATATTGTTAAGGGGCAAAACCAATTCCAAAATGTTTTTTCCAATATTATAACAGCAAGAAACATTCAAAGAGGAGGTTAAATGTCTAAGAGACACAAATGGCAAAAAATCATAGATGAAGAAAAAATAGCAAATATATTAAATGATTACTTTTCACAGGTTTTACAAAGGAGGACACGGACAACATGCCCCACATGTCGATCTATTGCTATCCAATTTTAAATAACTTTTAGCATAACAGAGGCAGAAGTGTTAAAGGGACTAGAGCTCTTAAAATAAACAAATCCCTGGGCCGGATGAGATCCTCCCAATAGTACTCAAAGAAATGAAAGAAGTTATTTACAAAACCGCTAACCAAGATCATGCAACAGTCTTCTTGACACGGTGTATGGAGTGTCCCGCCCCTATTTATTATTATTTGTATTTTTTGTTTGCGGCGCGGGTAAAAGCGCCGCGTCTTTATTATTATTTAAAACCAGGAGGATGCAATGGCTGATCAGCCACTGATTATTTAAATAGCTGACAGTCATGCATCCCACCAAACACGTGCAGACTCTGGCCGGGGATAATAAGATAATTACCAACTAGTTAAACCCTCGGCCAGAGTATATAAACCAGCAGCACTCTGCACTCGGGGTGTTGGAGAGTGGAGAACGGGAGAGAGGAAGAAAAAAAGCAATTGCTAAGACGTGCTGGATTTCCCAGCACATCACTCCTACTTGTTTGTTTGTTCATTCGTTTGGCCCTCGTGCCCTTTTGTTTTGTGTTTTGTTGTTTTGTTTAAATCTTTTGTTTTTGTTTTGTTAATTAATACGCTGAGTGCTACAGCACTCAGCTTCAACCGCCCGTCCACTGTTTTGGTTTGAGTTACTTCCTGGTCCGTGACGTCATCAACTTCACCACTGCGAGCCAGACTGTCACACACGGGTTGTACCGACAGACTGGAAAATAGCAAACGTAATACCGATCTACAAAAAGGGAGACAAAACCGAACCAGGTAACTACAGACCAGTAAGCCTGACTTCTATTATATGTAAACTTATGGAAACTATAATAAGATCCAAAATGACCTATATGGTAACAATATCCTGGGAGACAGTCAGCATGGTTTTAGGAAAGGGAGATCGTGTCTAACTTGTCACGAAAATCCAAGTGGTCAGATTTCTTTTACGTACTCTTATGAACTGCTCAGCATACACTTATCTCAGGGAGACGTTAGAGGATATAGTAGTTCGTGCCTGACCCGCAGTATATCCAGATGACTAATATAGAACTCAAAGAAATTGACAGACTCATGTATTTAAAGTTTTACAAATCGAGTATGATTAGTACTCGTTCGGTTTATTAACGGTTAAATATTGATAGAGTAGCTACAGGCACGTCGTATCCCCAGCTGAAAGACACACTGGGCAGTCCAGTGTCTTAACAGATATCAACGTTAACACTTTAATACATGTATATATGTTAATCAAGGCGACAAGCAGGCCAAGAACACCACCTAAAGTACCCAATGGTCTATTTCAGCACATTCAACAAAACTCTCTATTTCTAAAACATAGCATGAGTCCCTTATAGCAATACATGCAATACATGCGAGATAAAATAATAATAATTGCTTAATGCTTACCCTTTAATATAAATCGTAAAAGGATATGGCTGTCTTCACCAGGCAAATGAAACTGAATTCAATCAGCTCAACTGTGTCGGTTTGCAAAAGATGGACCACCTTGCCCTGTCTGGGATGAGTGTGGTACTCCATTGAAATTACTCTGGAGTTAAATAGGTTTTTCCTCTTGGAATACATGGGACGCCTCAATTAAATCCAATCATTAATCAGGTGAGACAGCTCTTTATCCCTTTACAAATAATAGTTTTCAAAGATCCGACTAACTTTTCAGAATTAATTAGGTGTCATGTACTCAAATAAATTCAAAACTTCACATTTGTTTCAACCTTATGATCTCATTTTTTGCTTTCCTCCCGAGCCCCTCCTTTATCTGAAAAGTTAAGAACCAAGGTTCCCAGGATCTTGGTTTATAATATAAAAACACTACTGCATGCAAAACACTAATTTTATATGTGTTATATATGAGATGTTCTTAATATGTGACATCATCTTCTAAGTGATTATATTATGCTAAAATTAAAGGTATGTGTTTCTTTTAACTTCATATTGTTTCATCATTTTGTTAATGAGTCAGTTTTGATTCCATATACCATTGTCTAACAGAGTATTTGACACAAGTTTGTCTCATACAATATTCAAGTCATTTAGTTTCACTAAGTTTAAGTGGTAATAGTTTTCATTACAATTATTTATCCATTAAGAGATGCACTGACCAGGCTCTGACCTGTACCTCTCTGGGAATATGTTATTGCTAGCAGTTTCCACAGTCTCTTGTTTTTTCCAAGGGTCAGAGTCTGTGCAAACACTTTTAGATTTATGACCTATAAAGGTCTGTTAAGCCATAATTTTTATTATTATTTCAAGATATATTCTTATCTGTGCTAAACCACTAATTCCATAAACCTTAACACTCCATCTACATGAGGTTTGGTAGCTCTGCTGAAGTGGAACCCAAGGACTTTCCCTCTTCTAGATAAGAAGAGAGGCCCTGTTTTCACTGCAGCAGTTTCAAATCACCACATTATAAGGAATCCATCTACCATCATTAGACAATAGTATAGTGGATTAATAACAAGGGTACATTATAGTATATTATTACAAACTTAACACAAAAACATAACACAACACCTTTAACTTCTATAATTCAATGGATATCATAATGTCTAGAGGTCTTGTTGTTCAATAGAAGGATAAATAAACTGTATCATTCTCCCATTTAATTAAATCAATACTGCTCCAGGTTTTAATCTTCTTATCACTACAGCAAAGTCGTGAACAAGCAATAATACTTGTCAGTTTTAAATAATATGTTTTCTCATTATAGCAAATACTTAAAACATATTATTAATCTTATGAAATAACCAAAGATGACTATAAAACAGTTTCAATTAGCACTGAACCTGTTTCATTATAAGATAATCTTTCAATTAATTTACCTCTGTTTATCAGTTGCTATAATATTATTTTGGTGAATCCTCTTAGGATTTAAAATCCAAATATATGCTAGTATAACTGCATTCAACTAGGCGTGACCCTTCTCTTTGTTCATACAAAATCCAGCCGAGACAGGATTTTTTCTCAAGACCTCTGGATTGTTAGTTAATCTTTTGGTCATAAAGAGTCTCTTCTTATCTTGTGTTTTTTTCTTGGACATAAATTTGTAGATTAACGCTCACTTTAGCCGGAATAGTGCTTTTATCAAGCGTCATGCTTTCTGAAGATAAGATATACTAGTGGTAAATCTTTCATTATATATATTTTTCTTAGGGATTCTCAGACCACTAAGTACTTAATTGAATACATGTGTAATTCCAAACAAGAGTGGACTGACCTATTTCATGGAGCAAGAGAAACCACCTACTAGTGGTACAAGGATACTCTTTCTTTTATCCTTCCTAATATCTTTGACACTTCATTTTATAATACATTCCATATTTGAAATTGCCTAGTCCATGTCCTGCATATCCCAGCGTTCCCAGCAGGATTCAACTCTGTGCAAGTTCAGCTCTGGTTGGTTCCGGCTGAAAACGGCAACAGGCCCCTTTATCCAAAGTTTAGCATCACAGGTGTGAGACACCATCTTCCTCACTTTAACTCCACAAGATACTTTGGACACGCTTAGCTGGGACACCTTCTACACATTCCAATTTACCTAGATGTGCCCATTTCACTAAAATGACCTCCTTCACAATTTATGCATTCAATCCTCTTAATATCCTTTGGATCTAATGCTTAGATGAGAGAAAGAAATTCCTTCAGAACCATTACATTCAAAACAAGATTCTACAGTGTTTAGCTAAATGACTACAGGCTGGACAAAGTTTGGGCCCAGTCACTGATGACTTGTTTTGGCACATATTACATGCACACATAACAAGAGGATTATGTTTCAATTTGTGTGTCAGGGTTAATTCTGCACCATGTACAATAGTTCTGGATCTGTACACATTGTTACTTATACATTTCCCTTCTGTTCAAAGACAGAGTCACTTTATGAGGTACGCCCATCCAGAACACTGAAGGAGGCCAAAACTCACTGTTATTCATATTTTCTGGTATCCAATTACTGTTCTGCCTCACATCATCAGTTGGTAGACACAATACAACTGAATCTGAATCAATTGATGAACCATGAGCCTTAGCTACTGAGATCCTCCCATGCAAAGGTGTCAATGTTTTACTGACCAGCCTAGCTGATTCAGCGTCCACTTCCTGGCAGACAGCTGCATTACCAGAGACTGGAGGGAACTGGAATAGTGCTGGAATAGACTGGAGTGGAACTGAATTACTGCATTACAGACTGGAGGGAACTGGAATAGTGCTGCATTACCATAGACTGGAGTGGAACTGGAATAGTGCTGCATTACCAGAGACTGGAGTGGAACTGGAATAGGTGCTGCATTACCACAGAGACTGGGAGTGGAACTGGAATAGTGCTGCATTACCATAGACTGGAGTGGAACTGGGCCAGGCGCTGCATTACCAGAGACTGGAGTGGAACTGGAATAGTGCTGCATTACCATAGACTGGTGGAACTGGAATAGAGCTGCATTACCACAGACTGGGAGTGGAACTGAATAGTGCTGCATTACCATAGACTGGAGTGGAACTGAATAGTGCTGCATTACCATGGACTGAGTGGAACTGAATAGTGCTGCATTACCATGGACTGGAGTGGAACTGGAATAGGCGCCTGCATTACCATAGACTGGAGTGGAAACTGAATAGTGCTGCATTACCATAGACTGGAGTGGAACTGGAATAGTGCTGCACACCACAGACTGGAGTGGAACTGGAATAGTGCTGCATTACCATAGACTGGAGGGAAACTGGAATAGTGCTGCATTACCATAGACTGGAGGAACTGAATAGTGCTGCATTACCAGAGACTGGGAGTGGAACTGGAATAGTGCTGCATTACCAGAGACTGGAGTGGAACTGGAATAGTGCTGCATTACTACAGACTGGAGTGGAACTGAATAGTGCTGCATTACCATAGACTGGAGTGGAAACTGGAATAGTGCTGCATTACCTATAGACTGGAGTGGAACTGGAATAGTGCTGCATTACCATAGACTGGAGTGGAACTGGAATAGTGCTGCATTACCATAGACTGGAGTGGAACTGAATAGTGCTGCATTACCATAGACTGAGTGGAACTGAATAGTGCTTTTTGATTGATTAAACTTTGAATTTTGTATTTACTAAACTTTGTAATCATTCGTAAACTGGTTTTTACTATACTGGTGTTTATATTATTAATGACACACCTTCACATGTATTTGAACTCAAAGTATTGCGGTTTGAGGAAACAAACAATAATCATTATAGAAGTGAATGGTTAATAATGAAATACTGTTTCCTAATCATTGGAGGGGAGTGTTGTATTACATACATTAGATATTTGTTTATGTGCAGTATTGGATTTGACAGTAGCTCTGTAATCCAGCACTCTGTATAATCCTGTCCCAAGCAATGCTGGACTGGACAGGTTTTACTGTAACATTAATGTACGGAACCAGACTCTTCAGGCAGTAGGACCCTGGGGAGCATTCAGTCAGTCTGTTGCCCACAGTGCTCGTGCATTGTGGGAAGGATATTCAGGGACCTCTGAACACTGTTAGGTTTGCATTATTTTATAGGCAGACACATATATATATATATATATAGCAAATATGTTTTTGTCAAATTTGATTTTTAAAAGGTGATTTCTTTGCACTGGAACAATAGCTGAGTAAACTCAAACTCAACACACCTTAACAATACTGGAGCGATTACAATAAGAACTACTCTGAACGACTGCAGGAAATCAGAAAAGAAAACTAAGAAACTGTCACTTAAAGCTGCTGACGATGAATGAAAATATCATTTGAGGTGTCTGTGCACAACTGTCAGAGAAATTAAACTGTTTGTTACAAACCTTGTGAAAAATAATCATTTGTTATTTTCTATATTGTTTTAATTAATTGTGTTCTTTATGTGCCCGCTAGGGGGAGCTGCACCTCCTAAAAGGTAAAGTGACAATACAGATAAGAGACTGGCTGAGTCTGGGCATTTAACCTAGAACAAGTAAACAGGGCTGGATCTCAAATAGTTTGTATGGAAGGAATACAGACAGATACAAATATACACTAACAAGGAAATATTAGTTACATGATAAAAAAAACCATAAGGAAATGGAAAAATAATCATGAAAAACACAGCAATCCCACAGAGTACAAAGAAACTCAACAATAAAACAACCCCTCTGTTTTGCCATTGCTGATCCACTCTGATGTCTTGGAGCAGCTGAACCAGCATGCCTGTCCTGTTGCTGTGCACCTGTTCCATGTGCAGCACTATCATGCCTGTCCTTGCTGCTGTACCTGCTCCATGTGCAGCACCATCATGCCTGTCCTGCTGCTGTGACACCGGGTCCATGTGCAGCACTATCATGCCTGTCCTGCTGCTGTGACACCGTTCCATGTGCAGCACTATCATGCCTGTCCTGCTGCTGTGCACCTGCTCCATGTGCAGCACCATCATGCCTGTCCTGCTGCTGTGCCCCCATGTGCAGCACCATCATGCCTGTCCTTGCTGCTGTGACACCGCTCCATGTGCAGCACTATCATGCCTGTCCTGCTGCTGTGACACCGCTCCATGTGCAGCACCATCATGCCTGTCCCGTTGCTGTGACACCGCCCATGTGCAGCACCATCATGCCTGTCCTTGCTGCTGTGCACCTGCTCCATGTGCAGCACTATCATGCCTGTCCCTGCTGCTGTGCCCCTACTGCATGTGCAGCACCATCATGCCTGTCCCTGCTGCTGTGACACCGCTCCATGTGCAGCACTATCATGCCTGTCCTTGCTGCTGTGACACCAGCTCCATGCAGCACTATCATGCCTGTCCTGCTGCTGTGCACCTGCTCCATGTGCACTATCATGCCTGTCCCATTGCTGCACCTGCTCCATGTGCAGCACCATCATGCCCGTCCTGCTGCCAGACACCGTCTACGTGAAGCACTATCATGCCTGTCCTTGCTGCTGTGCACCTGTTCCATGTGCAGCACTATCATGCCTGTCCTTGCTGCTGTGCACCGGTTCCATGTGCAGCACCATCATGCCTGTCCTGTTGCTGTGCACCTGCTCCATGTGCAGCACCATCATGCCTGTCCTTGCTGCTGTGCACCTGTTCCATGTGCAGCACCATCATGCCTGTCCTGCTGTGCACCTGCTCCATGTGCAGCACCATCATGCCTGTCCTGCTGCTGTGCACCTGCTCCATGTGCAGCACTATCATGCCTGTCCTTGCTGCTGCACCTGTTCCATGTGCAGCACTATCATGCCTGTCCTGTTGCTGTGCACCTTGCTCCATGTGCAGCACCATCATGCCTGTCCTTATGCTGTGCACCCAACCCATGTGCAGCACCATCATGCCTGTCCCTGCTGCTGTGCACCGGCTCCATGTGCAGCACTATCATGCCTGTCCCGCTTTGTGCACCGTTGTGCAGCACCATCATGCCTGTCCTGCTGCTGTGCACCTGCTCCATGCAGCACCATCATGCCTGTCCTTGCTGCTGTGCACCTGCCCCATCATGCCTGTCCTGCTGCTGTGCACCTGCTCCATGTGCAGCACCATCATGCCTGTCCTGTTGCTGTGCTTCTGCTCCATGTGCAGCACTATCATGCCTGTCCTTGCTGCTGTGCACCGCTCCATGTGCAGCACTATCATGCCTGTCCTTGCTGCTGTGCACCTGCTCCATGTGCAGCACTATCATGCCTGTCCAATGCTGTTAGATCTGTCCTCATTGCTGGTAGACTGTTTCCATTGTGCTGCTCCCATAGCTTTATAGAGCTGCAAGTGTAAGAGACTTCCTGAGAGTAAGGCATGGAAACTGAGAACTTGCATGAAGCTGATTTAGTAGCAGGTATTTTAAGTGACGTCACGAGTTTGTTATAACACGTGTTCCTGTGAAAGCTGCACATCTGAGACCTCGCTAATGCAAGTGAAAAACAAGTCACGTGATGTTGTTAGCAACCATCACTTTAGACAATAAAACCTGTTTTCAACTGATTCAGAGAGGCTGTGATGTTTATTTTCATTCTTCAAAGCAGGGATTAACCTAAGATAATGTTTATAAACACCCTTCTAAAAACTGATCTTAAGTACTTAAACGATCCAGTTCAATAATTGTGGTATTTGTTCAAAATCGTTAGTGGATTATACTTTACCCAAATGCAATCTGATAAGACTATAGGAGGCTATAATAAACGTTCGGAGACGTTTCTAAATTGCTACCATGCTATACTGCTGCAGGAAGCTTTTCAAAGGGTCGGGCTCCGTGTTTGCTATCAAGATGATCACAAGCCTCTCTCTTTGCACGGGGGTTTAACGAGGCTGCAGGGCTGCAGTGACGTATCGGGAGCCGCCGCGGAGCGAGCTGGAAAAGCCGCTGAAAAGGGCACTGGCCTGGCTCATCATTCAAAAAATCAATTTAATAACGAACGACGAACCACGGCGTCGACGGAAAGATGGCAAGCGGCGGTTATTTTTGTTTTCAAACGAAATGGAATATAATATTGATGTTTAAAATAAAATTAAAAAAATAAATAAATAAAAAACATTATTTCTACTAGCTTAATAGCTTTTTAGTTTAACTGCCTGGATTTGACAGAAAAAAAAACGTCTGGAGAGAAGCGCCTCATCACTATGGAAACATAGGTAAATATTCTCATACAATACTCAGTATTTATATTCTTGCGCCCAACAGTACTTTTGGTAAAGCTGTGTTTGGGACTATAGTTGTTGTCCTCGGTCTGTACCAAGTGTGTTCATTCAGGAGAAGCAGAGTCTTCAGTATAGGGTTACCTCCTGGGCGGAACTGAGCTGCGTTTTGAAGTTGCCGTGAAACTGAAGGAAATCAACACGTGAATTCAGCGCTAAACCTTTGCTAAATTGATTCTGTTGATTAATTATCTCGAGGCAGCATGACAATACAATATAGCTTTTAACAAATTAAATAAATAAATAAGGACCATCATCAATATTTATTTATTTTATTAATAGTTTTAAATATATATCTTTTAAAGTTTATAGTTTATAATAGTACATCGCCTTCTCCCACTCAAATCGTTAATACTGAGCAGCGGTGCACTAGTCCCGATGCCAGTGGAGGGGCAGCACAGGGACGTTACAATGTGGGGTCCCATTGTATTGATCTATTTTAAATTATTTTAAGTGTTTCGACACTATAGTACTTTTTAAATTATAATTATAAAATGTGTGTATATATATATATATATATATATATATATATATATATATATATATATATATATATATATATATATGTATATATATACCATATCACATCAAAACGTATCACGCACAAAACGTATTATAACACATTTACTTTAGAAAAAAAAAAAAAGCCATATATAAATGGACATTGAAGAAATGTTTTTATTTCTTTTAATCACTCGATCATTCATCCTGACCATGACACGCTTGAGTGACTATGACCAGTAGCTAATTTAATCACCTAATTAGTGAGACAAGTTGGATTGGACACTGAGATATGGAGTGATTTCAGCTGTTGAATCTCTGCAAGCTTGAATAAAAGCAATAAAGAGAAATCAGGCCAGATAAAACCCTCGACACGCCGCGTCTGTCGAGAGAGCGTCTCCCTCGTGCAAAGTGATCTGCGTGCTGGAGGTCAGGACGAGGGCAGCGTGCCGTGGCTCGCCGTCTTGGGTGCTCCAAGCAGCGATTTCAAACCTAGAGAGACTGTATAACCAGACACACTCTGTCAAGGACAGCGCCACCAACTGGGAGACCAAGAGTCACAAACACCTGCCCCAGATCCACAGATCATTTTGCAGCATCTTCGTGTCTCAATTGTTAATCAGCAATAATAAAACGTCACTGCACCCTGCTCTGAAACAGAGTCTGTCGTTTTTCAGTCACGTTCCAGTGAATTTTATCCAAACATAAGGCAGAGAGGTTTATTTTTTTGCTCAAATATAAGGGATAAGTTACTTTGATGCCCACAGTATATATTCAAATTGGGATTCTTTCTTCTGCTCCACAATGTGATCATCAGAAATACTGTAGTGGTAAATAAGTAGCCCAGAATGAAATCATTTTATTTTTAAAGCATGATAATACATCTTAGGTTTTATCAATAAGCTCCACTATATTCCTATTTGCGTGGCATTAGATGTGCAGCTCTTCAAAAGTTACAAGTTGTTCCAGTTTAAAAAGTCATAATGTATCCAGGGGCACCTCAAAACACTGTCAGCTTTTACATTGTCAAGCCTCCAGACTGCATCCCCTTGGTCTGTATTATTATTATTATTATTATTAGTTTATTTTAGCCGGACGCCTTTATCCAAGGCGACTTACAGAGACTAAGGTGTGTAAACCCCATGCATCAGCTGCAGAGTCACTTTACACTACATCTCACCCAAAGACTTAGACAAGGAGGTTATGACTTGCCTTGTGGGTCACCACAAATGAGTCAGTGGCTGAGGTGGATTTGAACCGGGGACCCGTGGTTACAAGCCCTTTCTTTAACCACTGGACCCTCATTAGCCTCCTTATGGCTGATAAATGCACATTTTGTACAAGGTATTGGATGATAATGCACATTTCTGGAACTTAGTTCAGTAAAAAGGAGGATTGCTCAAAACAGACCATGCAGATATTTTTGTAGACACAATACTGAAATGATTGGCATTTTACCAATAACATAGACAAACAAAACAACCAGCACTATTGGTGTCTGTATGGAGACAAAATCATGAGTTAATAAAATGCGGTATTAAAAATTAGGTCTCAATGGGTTTCGCCATAATATTAAAATATAATAATAAACATGCAATACCACGCATATCTGCGGTTTTCCAATTCTGACAATATATAAGGGCCTTGAGACAGATCAGCACAGCTGCAGAGGCAAAACCTGAAAAAAAACATATTTTATGCAGTTACACAGACTGTAAATGCACCAGCAATCTAGTACAGAGAGAATAAAATACAAAGTTCCATTAGTCTCTGTGAGGGCAGAGGCACACAGCAAGCACAGAGACAAACAGGTACTGAACAGAAGTAATACAGGACACAGAAGCACACAGTGACACAGAGGCGCTTTGAACAGAGACACACAAAGACACACATGCACACACTCTATTCTAAACCTAACCCTAATTCCTTCTTTTATAACCTCTAATCCTTCTAACCCTAACTTAACCTTCCTCTTTAACTCGTCACCTGTCCTAATCCTAACTCCTAACCTGATTCTCTCCTAACCCTAACCTGACCTGAACCCTAACCCTGAACCCTGATCCTGATTCTCCGATTCCCTAACCCAATCGCCCACTGTCCTGTAATCTCAATGGGAATGCACATGCCAGGTTATCCACTGTCATTTAGTATTAGGGTTCACTATTTAGTTACACTTTTACACATATCTACAGAACCGTGATCCACTTGTAAGTTGAAAATGGACTGTTAGCCGAAGAAAAAAAAACACAGAAAACATTTTATTACAATTTATTTTGATTTTCCAGAATAGACTTTAAATCACTCAGTGAGCTCCAGTTCTGTGAAAAGGATCAAGTGTTGTCAGTTTGTTTTATGAGGCGCGGTCTGGAAGCAGGCAATACATTCTTTTCCACTGGCAGACAGTGTGTGGGCTGTTTCTGGTAACAGTAACAAACCAGGAATTATACTTTTGACCCAGTCAAGCATATTTTAGGACAGGCATACTCCAGGCTTAGAAAGCTGATCAAAACAGGGATGGGGAAGTTCTTACAGAGGTGTAAATCTTAGAACACACTCTCATATTTCCAAAACCAGTGCTGCAACAGATGTATGCCTAAAAAAGCTTGCTCTATTTCATTCCAGCAAAAGAGTTTTAGAGCCTGAACTGAAGCACCCAGACAGAGTGCAGCTGAAAGGAAAGCAGGTACAGACCCCAACCAGTGTGTTTAAAGTCACAATAGCCATTAATAGGAACAGCCTCTTCAACAGCAGAAGCGTGGTCTCTGAAAATCTACGCCACACGCCCCCGCGTAGCTGCTTACAGCTGTTTAAATATCGCATCTGTAATTATTCTTTTTCATTAACATCCTGACAACTTTTTACACCTAGAACTTTAAAGTGTTTCAAAGCTCTTTCAAAACGGCTCTAGCACCGATAGTGGAAGGATTTTATTGTCCCCACATTGTCAAAACAGGGAACACAGCGATAACGATCCATGATGTGGTAATGGAACAGAAAAGCCAGAGCACTTATACGACTTGGTTTGTTAATAAGAACATAAGAACATTAAGAAAGTTTACAACGAGAGGAGGCCATTCGCCCATTTTGTTTGTTTCTGGTTGTTAGTAGCTTATTGATCCCAGAATCTCATCACAGCAGCTTGAAGGATCCCAGGTGTCCAACAACACTGGGAGTTGGTTCCAGACCCTTCACAATTTCCTGTGTAAAAGTGCCCTATTTTTTCTGTTCTGAATGCCCTCTTTATCTAATCTCCTCCATTTGTGCCCCTGGTCCTTGTTTCTTTTTTTCAGGTCAAAAAGTCCCCCCAAGGCCCACATTGTCTATACTCCTTTAGGATTTTATGTTTGAACTTCAGATCACCGTAGGTCTTTTGTTCAAGATCGAATAGATTCAATTTTAGCCTGTCTGCATACTTATTACGCCTTTTAAAACCCGGGATAATTTATGCTTTGCTCTTCTTTTGCACTCTCTTTCTAGACAGCAATATCCTGGTAACAAGGCAGACCAGAACTGAACACAATATTTCAGGGTGAGGTCTTACTTCAATGCATTGTAAAGTTTTAACATTACTTCCTTTGATTTTAAATTCAACACTTCTACCAATATACATAAGCATCTTGTTGGTCTTTATATTTCTCCTCTCGACATTAATAGATGAAATATTATCAAGTCAGTCATAAACTCCTAGGTCTTCATAGATTCTTTTGAGCAATGTAATGAGGAAGACTCCAGTCTGGGTGATTGAGATGAGAAGTGATACTGGTCAATGGTATGTGGTTTACCGTGAGAAAGAGACAATGCAATTTGAAGAAGACACAGTCTGTGATTGAGATGAAAAGTGATACTGGTCAATGGTACATGTGGTTTACAGTGAGAAAAGAGCAATACAATGAAGACACAGTCTGTGATTGAGATGAGAAGTGATACTGCCTAATGGTTGAGGAGAGCAGTGAGAAAGGTAAATCAGTAGCTATGTAGTCCGAGGAGCTGGAATCACTCCATTAAATGATGTGACTCCACATAGTGTGAAAACACACTGCACTGAAAAAAGAAAAATTATCATTGGAAGTGTTTTATCTATTTTTTACCAGGAGCTCAAACCCTACAAATTATCATTGAGGAGAGAGGAGTCTGTTTGTGAATGCTATCGAGTCAAACCCCCATAGATTATCATTGAGCTGGAGAGTGAGCCTGGTTTGTGAACGCTATCGAGTCAAACCCCATAGATTATCATCATTGAGGAGAGGAGCCTGTTTGTGAACGCTTATCGAAGTCAAACCTCTACAGATTACTGGGCTGAGGAGAGGGAGCCTGTTTGTGAACGCTTATCGAGTCAAACCCCATAGATTATCATTGAGGAGAGGAGCCTGTTTGTGAACTATATCGAGTCAAACCCCATAGATTACTTCATTGAGGAGAGGAGCCTGTTTGTGAACGCTTATCGAAGTCAAACCCCATAGATTATCATTGAGGAGAGGAGCCTGTTTGTGAACGCTATCGAAGCCAAACCATAGGATTATCATTGAGGAGAGGAGCCCTGTTTGTGAACGCCCACAGTCAAAACCCATAGATTATCATTGAGCTGGAGAGGAGCCTGTTTGTGAACGCTTATCTAGGTCAAACCCCATAGATTACTCACCATTGGAGGAGAGGAGCCTGTTTGTGAACGATATTGAGTCAAACCCCCCATAGATTATCATTGAGGAGAGGGAGCCTGTTTGTGAACGTATATCGAAATAAACCCCATAGATTATCATTGAGCTGGAGAGGAGCCTGTTTTGTGTGAACGCTTATCGCAGTCAAACCCATAGATTATCATTGAGCTG
>CM072704.1:5088308-5208308 GCA_036884735.1 Huso huso
CGTATCTTGGAAGGTTCCATTGAGCTCTGATTCATGTTCGGAGCTCAGATAGTTTATAAGTTATTGCAGTGTTAAATGCTGACTCCTTAGGCATTTGTTTCAAATCCAGTATTCCAAACTTGTCTTTAACACTTTTCATAGTTTGAAAACAGCAAGGATCATGAGCAGCACAGAGCTCTCCAGGGGCTGTCGCCAGAGCGCCTGCTTCACTTAAATATCAGAGTGGAAATCCACACAATGGAAATCGCACATGCGTGCAGGTGGAAAATATTACGTGATAGATTCTGTGTTTTTTTTTCATTAGCGGTTCACGTTGAGCTGCTAAACAAAGATTAAGAACATAAGAAGAACATAAGAATATAAGAACATAAGAAAGTTTACAACCCAGAGGAGACCATTCAGCCCATCTTGCTCGTTTTTGTTGTTTTGAATGTTTGAATCAGATCGCGTAGTCTTCTTTTTTGTTCAAGACTGAATAGATTCAATACTTTTAGCCTGTCTGCATACCGACATGCCTTTTAAACCCGGATAATTCTGGTTGCTCTTCTTTGCACTCTTTCTAGAGCAGCAATATCCTTTTGTAACGGTGACCAGAACTGAACACAATATTCTAGGTGAGGTCTTACTAATGCATTGTAAAGTTTTAACATTACTTCCCTTGATTTAAATTCAGCACTTCTCACAATATATCCGAGCATCTTGTTGGCCTTTTTTTTATAGCTTCCCCACATTGTCTGGGGATGAAGACATTTCTGAGTCAACATAAACTCCTAGGTCTTTTTCATAGATCCCTTCTTCAATTTCAGTATCTCCTGTGACAAAGGCGGCCGGATGGGTGGCGTCACCAGAAACAGGAAGTAATACACAGAGACTTGGGGTTTGTTGAAGCTGAATGCGTGATCGCGCTCAGTATTTAATGATTAACAGACAGAACAGAAAATAAAAGGTTTGAAACAAAAACACGGACCTGGCGCAGGCCAAAATAAACAGACAAACAAAAAAGCGAACACACACTAACAAGCAGTGCAGAGACAAACAAACACGGTGAGTACAAACACTTATAGATGATTTCACTAACGTTTCTCCTTCACTTTCTCACCCGTTCTCCACTCTCGAACAACCAACCCGAGTGAGTGCTACGTGTCTCTATATATACTGTTGTGCTGGGATTCAATTACTAATTAATTATTCACTTGAATCCTTGGAAATTAATTCTGTGCAACCCCGTGCTCACATATTATTACATACTTTAAATGCACGCGTGAAGGTATAGTGCAATCCCGTGCCTAAATACAATTATACAATTTAAATACTGTATGTACACACATTTATATCCGTGTACCAACTACAATACACCAACATTTACCACCACGCAACATACAACATATAAGCACACAAGGGCAGGCACATTGCCACACTCCATATGATATTTATAATGCACATTTTTATTGCCTGTGTATAAATAAAATAAATAAAAATTAAAAAAACCACCGTGTTTTAGAGAACATATAATACCGTTAAAAAATTCAAGATCATTATTTTCTCTTACTTTCATTTTATTTGTGCATTTCTCCTGTGCACCCCCTATGACCTTAAGTGCCCCTGGTTGAAAACCCCTGTTGTAGATCACAACTGAGAATCAGCGGTTGACAGGCATTTAGATTCAAGTATTCACCGAAGAGAGAGTATGGAAATCAGAGCAGTACTGCGACTGCTTTACTTGCACAGAAACAAAAAAACCATGACTTCCATGTTCAAAGTCCACTGAAAACTGTGAAGCACGAAAACACATTCAGTTTTGACCTGACAGAGGCGTTTGTTTGCACAAATATCCCTCTTGAAATATTGGACCACCAAAGGTTCGTCCAACTCCCAGTAATGTTGTTGAACTGACACCCTGGGATCCTTCAAAGCTGCTTGATGAGATTCTGGGATTAATAAGCTACTAACAACCAACGAGAAAAGATGGGCTGAATGGCCTCCTCCTGGATTTGTAAACTTTCTTATGTAAATTCTTCAGACTGAGTGTAGCATGGTGGGCGATTCCTTCATCAGCCCAGCTGAGGCGTGAATACTAGCTAAAGTTGCCAGTATCACAAGCAGGAGATTATGGAATTGGTAAAACAGTCTGGTTGCTTTTCAGTGGTCACACTGGCGATTCGACTGGTACACAAGATCGTATGGGTTACACATTTCTTTACCAAGACCTAAAATGGTGAATATGCATCTGGCCCGTACTAGAACTGAAAGCTGTCCTTGCAGATACACTTTACTACAGGTTGTTAATTACAACACCGTTTCACAAGCTATTGTAAAGTGCTTGAGTAACTTTGATGTTGATTTTGATGTCAGTGCATTTATCTCTATATTTGATGTTTAAAAAATAATAATCTGTACAAATAATTTATAAAATAGTTCGCACACATTCCATGAAATACGATACTTTTACCCGTGACACTGCTGTAATTTGAAAGAAAATTTCGTGATTTTCCGTGACAGAATCGTTTGCTGAAGCAGTTTTTAAGCGTCCCTCTATTACTAAGTTAGTGTTTTTTTGGATCGCTTTTTTGAAAACATTTTCTTGTTTATTTCCCAGCATCCTCTGCCCGGCTGTCCGGAGTCATGCGAGTGCCCGTTGGCGGGGGCGTGTCTGGAGGAGGGGCGTGGCCGGGGGCGTGCCGGAGACCCAGAGTAGGCGTGGCCTCAGAGCAGCGGAGGAAGATCTGCAGCTTCAACTAGCACTGGCCATGAGCAAGAGGAGGCGGGAACGGAGGTAATGGAGACAGGAGAGGAGAGCTGGGTGCTGATTTGAATTATCTCTATGTGGTCGTTGTTTTAAACATTGTTTTTACATGCTGCACTCAGGAGACCAGCGATCGTTTATTTGTTATGTATGTATGTATGTATTATTTTATAAATGTGTTTTCTCCCTCCTTTCGCTCTCCCCTCTCCTCTTGTCTCCACTCTCCTCCACTCTCTCTCTCTCTCACTCTCTCTCTCCGCCTTTCCTCCCTTTCCTCTCTCTTCACCCCTCTCTCTTCCTCTCACTGCCTCTCCTCTCTCCTCCTCTCCTCTCTCCTCTCTCGCCTCCTCCCTCCTAGCCTCCTCTCCCTACCTCTCTTCTCCTCTCCTCTCCTCTCTTTCCTCCTCCTCTCCCCTCCTCTCTCCCTCTCACTAACTCCCTCTCTCCTCCTCCTCCCTCTCCCTCTCCTCCTCTCCCTCTCTCCTCTCCTCCTCTAACCCCCTCTCTCTCCTCTCCTCCCTCCTCTCCCTCTCAGCTCTCTCTCTCCCTGGTTATCGGCTCCGCCCCCCTCGGACGGACGATGAGCTGCAGTTAGTGGCTCTCAGTTACAGTCGCGAGGGCATGATGAGTCCGGGGGTCGAAAAATTCGCGGAGGGAGGGAGGATGGGGAGGGGGGAAGGAGGAGAAAAAGAATGAAACTGTCGATGCAAACAGAGACTCCACTGAAACACATTTCAGTGCTGGCTCTAATGAAGGAGGAGGGTGCGGTCAATGCCATTCCCAGCCGCCCTGTGTGAAAGACTACAGCTCCCAGCATCCTTCGCTGGTGCTGCCGCTGAGCAGGCATGATGGGGTTGTTTTTTTTTTTCTGATTGTGCCTCTGAATGGTTCAAACCCTGTATAGGTTGTTGGTTGCTGCTTCTGAAAAGACTCCTGATAGGATTTGTTTCTGAAGTGAGGAGATTTTATACAGAGAAAGTGTGTGTCTGGCAGCTAGGATTCTCCACACTGGAGCGATTGAAGAAAAAAAACCAGTGAAGAGGGACAGGAGGGATTTCATAGAGACTGGAGCACAGAAACCCAGCATTTCTGTTGGGAGTCTTTTTCAAGAAGCAGCAGTCAATGAGAGAGACACGCTCTTGGGTATTGTGGGGTGCTGGGTGATATTCGAACACAGTGGAGATGGTTTGCAGACAAACTGGGAACTCTGGTTTGTTCTCAGCTCTGTATTGGTAGATGGAAGGGTTTAAAAGGTGATGGTTTACCCCCTCTCTCTCTCTCTCTCTCTCTCTCTCTCTCTCTCTCTCTCTGTCGTTTTTCTCTCTAATTAATTAAACAAATGAGCAATCAACAGTTCAACCAATCAAGCCTCTCCCTCATATTTCCATGCTCCAAAAATGAACCAATCAGAATCGAGTATCGACCAGCGCTGAGCAACATGTGGGCGTTGGGTGTAATCACCCCACCCCTCTCTGTCCCTATCATCTCTCTCCTTGCCTCTGTCCCCCTCTGTCCCTCCCTAACCCTCTATCCCCCCCTATCCTTCCTAGCCATCTCTCCTCTCTCTATCCCCCTTTTCAATCCCTCTAACCTCTAGCTCCCTCTCTCTCTCTCTCCCCTAACCCTCTTCTTCATCTATCCTCTCTCTCTCCCAACCCCTTTCTCCTTCTTTCCCCCGTCTTTCTGTCCCTTTCTAACCTCTCTTGCTCTCTGTCCCTTTCTCTACCCCCTCTCTTTCTCTATCCCATCTTTCTCAACCCCCTCTCTTTCTCTTTATTCTCTTTTTTGTACATTTTCTGGATTGATAAAATTACTCATTATTTGCTTAAAACGCTTTTGTTCTGAAAACACGTTACTGAAAACAAAGGCTGTGGTCTTAATGTGCGTCTCTCTCCAATCTCCTCTCCCCTCTCTCTCCTCCTTCCTCCCACCTCTCCCCTCTCTCCTCCCACCTCTCCCCTCTCTCCTCCCTTCTCCCCTCTCTCCTCCCACCTCTCCCCTCTCTCCTCCCTCCTCCCTCCTTCCTCTCTCTCCTATCTCTTCATTCCCTCCTCCCTCTCTCCCTCCCTCCTCTCTATCTCTTCTCTTCCCCTCCTCCTCTCCTCCCTCCTTTCTCTCCCTCCTCCCTCCTCTCCCTCTCCCTCTCCTCCCTCCTCCCTCTCTCCACTCTTCCCTCTCTCCACTTTCTTTGCTCTTTCCTTTCTTTCTCAGGAGCCGTTTGAGGCAGGTGATGATCTTCGTCTGCAGATGGCCTTGGAGGAGAGCAGAGAGAAAGCCAAGCCTGAGGAGGTGAGAGGGGGGGGAAGGATAACAGAGGGGGAGAGGAAGTGAAAGCCAAACCTGAGGAGGTGAGAGGGAGGAGAGATAGCAGAGAGGAGGGAGAGAAAGCCAAACCTGAGGAGGGAGAGGGGAGAGAGCCAAACCTGAGAGAGAGAGAGAGAGAGAGAGAGAGAGAGAGAGAGAGAGAGAGAGAGAGAGAGAGAGAGAGAGAGAGAGAGAGAGAGAGAGAGAGAGAGAGAGGTGAGAGAGAGAGAGAGAGAGAATGGTGCTCAAGAGGGGGGAGAGATGTGTCCCTCACTCACACTGACCCCTGCTTCCTGTCTGTTACCCACAGTCCTCTGATGGACCTTGGCTAATGTTTTCCTACTCTGTGAGCCCAGCTGACCCCAGCTGGAGCACCCAGAGCTAAATGGCACGGACCCCTGGGGTTCGGAGGGCTCGATTTCTGCCACATGCTGACCCTTGGGGTCGGGGTCAGTCGTCCCAGCTGTTATGTCCCCCGCCACCCACTGACCCTGGGCGAGAGCGGGGGCTATCAGCAAGGGGACCCTGGAGCTCCACAGCCGGTAAGAGAAATTGTTTGTGTGTCTGTGTGTTTATATGAGTGTCTCACTGCTGCATGTCTCACAGCTGCGTTAGGCGTGTGGATTTCTGTTTCTTCCTCCTCCGCATGACCCCTCCTCCTCCCAGCTTGGACCCCTGGGGAGTGTGAGCCCCCAGAGACCCCTAGACTCAGAGCACCCCCAGTTCTGATCCTTGGGGGGTAGAGAGGCTGCAGCACAGCAACAAGGACTGCAGGTGAGGAGGGGGCTCGGTGCAAAGCTGTATTCTATGATTTCTCTCTCAGTACAGAGCTGTATTCTGTGATTCTCTCTCAGTACAAAGCTGTATTCTATGATTCTGTCTCTCAGTACAGAGCTGTATTCTATTCTCTCTCTCTCAGTACAGGCTGTATTCTGTGATTCTCTCTCGGTACAGAGCTGTGTTCTATGATTCTCTCTCTCAGCACAGAGCTGTATTCTGTGATTCTCTCTCTCTCAGTACAGAGCTGTGTTCTGTGATTCTCTCTCGGTACAGAGCTGTATTCTGTGATTCTCTCTTTCTTAGTACAGAGCTGTATTCTGTGATTCTCTCAGTACAGAGCTGTATTCTGTGATTCTCTCAGTACAGGCTGTATTCTGTGATTCTCTCTCAGTACAGAGCTGTATTCTGTGATTCTCTCTGGGGTACAGAGCTGTATTCTGTGATTTCTCTCTCAGTACAGAGCTGTATTCTGTGGATTCTCTCTCTCTCAGTACAGAGCTGTATTCTGTGATTCTCTCTCAGTACAGAGCTGTATTCTGTGATTCTCTCTCTCAGTACAGAGCTGTATTCTGTGATTCTCTCTCTCAGTACAGAGCTGTATTCTGTGATTCTCTCTCAGTACAGAGCTGTATTCTGTGATTCTCTCTCTCTCAGTACAGAGCTGTATTCTGTGATTCTCTCTCAGTACAGAGCTGTATTCTGTGATTCTCTCTCTCTCTCAGTACAGAGCTGTATTCTGTGATTCTCTCTCTCAGTACAGAGCTGTATTCTGTGATTCTCTCTCTCAGTACAGAGCTGTATTCTGTGATTCTCTCTCTCTCAGTACAGAGCTGTATTCTGTGATTCTCTCTCAGTACAGAGCTGTATTCTGTGATTCTCTCTCAGTACAGAGCTGTATTCTGTGATTCTCTCTCGGTACAGAGCTGTATTCTGTGATTCTCTCTTTCTTAGTACAGAGCTGTATTCTGTGATTCTCTCTCTCTCAGTACAGAGCTGTATTCTGTGATTCTCTCTCGGTACAGAGCTGTATTCTGTGATTCTCTCTCGGTACAGAGCTGTATTCTGTGATTCTCTCTCTCTCAGTACAGAGCTGTATTCTGTGATTCTCTCTCAGTACAGAGCTGTATTCTGTGATTTCTCTCTCAGTACAGAGCTGTATTCTGTGATTCTCTCTCTCAGTACAGAGCTGTTCTGTGATTCTCTCTCTCAGTACAGAGCTGTATTCTGTGATTCTCTTCTCTCAGTACAGAGCTGTATTCTGTGATTCTCTCTCTCAGTACAGAGCTGTATTCTGTGATTCTCTCTCAGTACAGAGGCTGTATTCTGTGATTCTCTCTCTCTCAGTACAGAGCTGTATTCTGTGATTCTCTCAGTACAGAGCTGTATTCTGTGATTCTCTCTCTCAGTACAGAGCTGTATTCTATGATTTCTCTCTCAGTACAGAGCTGGCCCTGTGATTCTCTCTACAGAGCTGTATTCTGTGATTCTCGGGGTACAGAGCTGTATTCTGTGATTCTCTCTCTTTCTTAGTACAGAGCTGTATTCTGTGATTTCTCTCTCTCAGTACAGAGCTGTATTCTGTGATTCTCTCTCACAGAGCTGTATTCTGTGATTCTCTCGGCACAGAGCTGTATTCTGTGATTCTCTCTCTCTTTCTTAGTACAGGCTGTATTCTGTGATTCTCTCTCTCTCAGTACAGAGCTGTATTCTGTGATTCTCTCTCGGTACAGAGCTGTATTCTGCGATTCTCTCTCACTACAGAGCTGTATTCTGTGATTCTCTCTCTGGTACCAGAGCTGTATTCTGTGATTCTCTCTCTCAGTACAGAGCTGTATTCTATGATTCTCTCTCAGTACAGAGCTGTATTCTGTGATTCTCTCTCAGTACAGAGCTGTATTCTGTGATTCTCTCTCAGTACAGAGCTGTATTCTGTGATTCTCTCTCTCAGTACAGAGCTGTATTCTATGATTCTCTCTCAGTACAGAGCTGTATTCTGTGATTCTCTCTCTCTCAGTACAGAGCTGTATTCTGTGATTCTCTCTCAGTACAGAGCTGTATTCTGTGATTCTCTCTCGGTACAGAGCTGTATGATTTCTCTCTCAGTACAGAGCTGTATTCTGTGATTTCTCTCTCTCAGTACAGAGCTGTATTCTGTGATTCTCTCTCGGTACAGAGCTGTATTCTGTGATTCTCTCTTTCTTAGTACAGAGCTGTATTCTGTGATTCTCTCTCAGTACAGAGCTGTATTCTGTGATTCTCTCTCAGTACAGAGCTGTATTCTGTGATTTCTCTCAGTACAGAGCTGTATTCATGATTTCTCTCTCGGTACAGAGCTGTATTCTGTGATTCTCTCTCTCAGTACAGAGCTGTATTCTGTGATTCTCTCTCTCAGTACAGGAGCTGTATTCTGTGATTCTCTCTCAGTACAGAGCTGTATTCTGTGATTCTCTCTCAGTACAGGCTGTTCTGTGATTCTCTCTCTCCAGTACAGAGCTGTATTCTGTGATTCTCTCTCAGTACAGAGCTGTATTCTGTGATTCTCTCTCTCTCAGTACAGAGCTGTATTCTGTGATTCTCTCAGCACAGAGCTGTATTCTGTGATTCTCTCTCTCTCAGTACAGAGCTGTATTCTGTGATTCTCTCTCAGTACAGGCTGTATTCTGTGATTCTCTCTCTCTCAGTACAGAGCTGCATTCTGTGATTCTCTCTCTCTCAGTACAGAGCTAACATTCTGTGATTCTCTCTCAGTACAGAGCTGTATTCTGTATTCTCTCTCTCAGTACAGAGCTGTATTCTGTGATTCTCTCTCGGTACAGAGCTGTGATCTGTGATTCTCTCTTTCTTAGTACAGAGCTGTATTCTGTGATTCTCTCTCTCAGTACAGAGCTGTATTCTGATTCTCTCTCGGCACAGAGCTGTATTCTGTGATTCTCTCTCGGCACAGAGCTGTATTCTGTGATTCTCTCAGTGCACAGAGCTGTATTCTGTGATTCTCTCTCAGTACAGAGCTGTATTCTGTGATTCTCTCAGTACAGAGCTGTATTCTGTATTTCTCTCTCTCAGTACAGAGCTGTATTCTGTGTTCTCTCTCTCAGTACAGAGCTGTATTCTGTGATTCTCTCTCAGCACAGAGCAGTGTTCTGTATTTCTCTCTCTCAGTACAGAGCTGTATTCTGTGATTCTCTCTCAGTACAGAGCTGTATTCTGTGATTCTCTCTCTCTCTCAGTACAGAGCTGTGTGATTCTCTCTCAGTACAGAGCTGTATTCTGTGATTCTCTCTCTCAGTACAGAGCTGTATTCATGATTTCTCTCTCAGTACAGAGCTGTATTCTGTGATTCTCTCTCGGTACAGAGCTGTATTCTGTGATTCTCTCTCGGCACAGAGCTGTATTCTGTGATTCTCTCTTTCTTAGTACAGGCTGTATTCTGTGATTCTCTCTCTCTCAGTACAGAGCTGTATTCTGTGATTCTCTCGGGTACAGAGCTGTATTCTGTGATTCTCTCTCGGTACAGAGCTGTATTCTGTGATTCTCTCTTTCTTAGTACAGAGCTGTATTCTGTGATTCTCTCTCTCTCAGTACAGAGCTGTATTCTGTGATTCTCTCTCGGTACAGAGCTGTATTCTGCGATTCTCTCTCACTACAGAGCTGTATTCTGTGATTCTCTCTCTCTCAGTACAGAGCTGTATTCTGTGATTCTCTCTCAGCATCAGGCTTTTCTATGATTCTCTCTCAGTACAGCTGCTGTGATTCAGTACAGAGTGATTCTCTCTCCAGTACAGGCTGTGATGATTCTCTCAGTACAGAGCTGTATTCTGTGATTTCTCTCTCAGTACAGAGCTGTATTCTATGATTCTCTCTCAGTACAGAGCTGTATTCTGTGATTCTCTCTCTCTCTCTCGGTACAGAGCTGTATTCTGTGATTCTCTCTCAGTACAGAGCTGTATTCTGTGATTCTCTCTCAGTACAGAGCTGTATTCTGTGATTCTCTCTCAGTACAGAGCTGTATTCTGTGATTTCTCTCAGTACAGAGCTGTATTCTATGATTCTCTCTCAGTACAGAGCTGTATTCTCAGATTCTCTCTCTCTCGGGGTACAGAGAGCTGTGTTCTGTGATCTCTCTCAGTACAGAGCTGTATTCTGTGATTCTCTCTCTCTCAGTACAGAGCTGTATTCTATGATTCTCTCTCAGTACAGAGCTGTATTCTATGATTCTCTCTCAGTACAGAGCTGTATTCTGTGATTCTCTCTCAGTACAGAGCTGTATTCTGTGAGTTCTCTCTCAGTACAGAGCTGTGTTCTGTGGTCTCTCTCTCTCTCGGTACAAGCTGTTCTGTGATTCTCTCTCAGTGAGCTGTATTCTGTAATTCTCTCTCTCTCAGTACAGAGCTGTATTCTGATTCTCTCTCAGTACCAGAGCTGTATTCTGTGATTCTCTCTCAGTACAAACTGTATTCTATGATTCTGGGGTACAGAGCTGTATTCTGTGATTCTCTCTCTCTCAGTACAGAGCTGTATTCTGTGATTCTCTCTCTCAGTACAAGCTGTATTCCTGTTCTCTCTCAGTACAGACTGTGTTCTATGATTTCTCTCAGTACAGAGCTGTGTTCTGTGATTCTCTCTCAGTACAGAGCTGTGTTCTATGATTCTCTCTCTCAGTACAGAGCTGTATTCTGTGATTCTCTCTCTCTCTCTCGGTACAGAGCTGTATTCTGTGATTCTCTCTCGGTACAGAGCTGTATTCTATGATTTCTCTCTCTCAGTACAAGCTGTATTCTGATTCTCTCTCCTCGGTACAGAGCTGTATTCTGTGATTCTCTCTCGGTACAGAGCTGTATTCTATGATTCTCTCTCTCGGTACAGAGCTGTATTCTGTGATTCTGTCTCTCGGTACAGAGCTGTATTCTATGATTCTCTCTCTCAGTACAGAGCTGTATTCTATGATTCTCTCTCTCAGTACAGAGCTGTATTCTGTGATTCTCTCTCAGTACAGAGCTGTATTCTATGATTCTCTCTCTCGGTACAGAGCTGTATTCTGTGATTCTCTCTCGGCACAGAGCTGTATTCTGTGATTTCTCTCTCAGTACAGAGCTGTATTCTGATTCTGTCTGTACAGAGCTGTATTCTGTGATTCTCTCGGTACAGAGCTGTATTCTGTGATTCTCTCTCTCAGTACAGAGCTGTATTCTGTGATTCTCTCTCTCGGTACAGAGCTGTATTCTGTGATTCTCTCTCAGTACAGAGCTGTATTCTGTGATTCTCTCTCTCTCGGTACAGAGCTGTGTTCTGTGATTCTCTCTCAGTACAGAGCTGTGTTCTATGATTCTCTCTCTCAGTACAGAGCTGTATTCTGTGATTCTCTCTCTCTCAGTACAGAGCTGTATTCTGTGATTCTCTCTCAGTACAGAGCTGTGTTCTATGATTCTCTCTCAGTACAGAGCTGTATTCTGTGATTCTCTCTCAGTACAGAGCTGTGTTCTATGATTCTCTCTCAGTACAGTGATTCTCTCTCAGTACAGAGCTGTATTCTGTGATTCTCTCTCTCTCTCTCGGTACAGAGCTGTATTCTGTGATTCTCTCTCGGTACAGAGCTGTATTCTGTGATTCTCTCTCTCAGTACAGAGCTGTATTCTGTGATTCTCTCTTTCTTAGTACAGAGCTGTATTCTGTGATTCTCTCTCTCTCAGTACAGAGCTGTATTCTGTGATTCTCTCTCAGTACAGAGCTGTATTCTGTGATTCTCTCTCAGTACAGAGCTGTATTCTGTGATTCTCTCTCAGTACAGAGCTGTATTCTGTGATTCTCTCTCTCAGTACAGAGCTGCATTCTGTGATTCTCTCTCTCTCAGTACAGAGCTGTATTCTGTGATTCTCTCTCAGTACAGAGCTGTATTCTGTGATTCTCTCTCTCAGTACAGAGCTGTATTCTATGATTCTCTCTCAGCAGAGCTGTATTCTATGATTCTCTCTCTCAGTACAGAGCTGTATTCTGTGATTCTCTCTCAGTACAGAGCTGTATTCTGTGATTCTCTCTCAGTACAGAGCTGTATTCTGTGATTCTCTCTCTCTCGGTACAGAGCTGTATTCTGTGATTCTCTCTCAGTGCAGAGCTGTATTCTATGATTCTCTCTCTCTCAGTACAGAGCTGTATTCTATGATTCTCTCTCAGTACAGAGCTGTATTCTGTGATTCTCTCTCAGTACAGAGCTGTATTCTATGATTCTCGGTACAGAGCTGTATTCTGTGATTCTCTCTCTCTCAGTACAGAGCTGTATTCTGTGATTCTCTCTCTCAGTACAGAGCTGTATTCTATGATTCTCTCTCAGTACAGAGCTGTGTTCTATGATTCTCTCAGTACAGAGCTGTATTCTGTGATTCTCTCTCAGTACAGAGCTGTGTTCTATGATTCTCTCTCAGTACAGAGCTGTATTCTGTGATTCTCTCTCTCTCGGTACAGAGCTGTATTCTGTGATTCTCTCGGTACAGAGCTGTATTCTATGATTCTCTCTCAGTACAGAGCTGTATTCTGTGATTCTCTCTCTCGGTACAGAGCTGTATTCTGTGATTCTCTCTCGGTACAGAGCTGTATTCTATGATTCTCTCTCAGTACAGAGCTGTATTCTGTGATTCTGTCTCTGGGGTACAGAGCTGTATTCTGTGATTCTCTCTCTCAGTACAGAGCTGTATTCTATGATTCTCTCTCAGTACAGAGCTGTATTCTGTGATTCTCTCTCAGTACAGAGCTGTATTCTGTGATTCTCTCTCTCGGTACAGTACAGAGCTGTATTCTGTGATTCTCTCTCTCGGTACAGAGCTGTATTCTGTGATTCTCTCTCAGGTACAGGCTGTATTCTGTGATTCTGTCTCAGTACAGAGCTGTATTCTGTGATTCTCTCTCAGTATTCTGGATTCTCTCTCTCAGTACAGAGCTGTATTCTGTGATTCTCTCTCTCTACAGAGCTGTATTCTGCATTTCTCTCAGAGCTGTGTTCTGTGATTCTCTCGGTGCAGAGCTGTGTTCTGTGATTCTCTCTCAGTACAGAGCTGTGTTCTGTAATTCTCTCTCAGTACAGAGCTGTATTCTGTGATTCTCTCTCTCAGTACAGAGCTGTATTCTGTGCAGTGAGCTGTGTTCTGTGATTCTCTCTCGGTACAGAGCTGTATTCTGTGATTCTCTCTCAGTACAGAGCTGTGTTCTATGATTCTCTCTCAGTGCTGTCTCTGTGATTCTCTCTCCAGTACAGAGCTGTATTCTGTGATTCTCTCTCTCTCTCGGTACAGAGCTGTATTTCTGTGATTCTCTCTGGCACAGAGCTGTATTCTGTGATTCTCTCAGTACAGAGCTGTATTCATGATTCTCTCTTTCTTAGTACAGAGCTGTATTCTGTATTCTCTCTCAGTACAGAGCTGTATTCTGTGATTCTCTCTCAGTACAGAGCTGTGTGATTCTCTCTCTCTTACAGAGCTGTATTCTGTGATTCTCTCTCAGTACAGAGCTGTATTCTGTGATTCTCTCTCTCAGTACAGAGCTGCATTCTGTGTTCTCTCTCTTCAGTACAGGCTGTATTCTGTGATTCTCTCTCAGTACAGAGCTGTATTCTGTGATTCTCTCTCAGTACAGAGCTGTATTCTCTGATTCTCTCTCTCAGTACAGAGCTGTATTCTCTCTCTCAGTACAGAGCTGTATTCTGTGATTCTCTCTCAGTCTGTTCTGTGATTCTCTCTCTCAGTACAGAGCTGTATTCTGTGATTTCTCTCTCAGCACAGAGCTGTATTCTGTGATACTCTCTCTCAGTACAGAGCTGTATTCTGTGATTTCTCTCTCTCAGTGAGCTGTATTCTGTGATCTCACTCTCTCTCTCTCTCAGTACAGAGCTGTATTCTGTGATTCTCTCTCAGTACAGAGCTGTGTTCTATGATTCTCTCTGCTGTAGATTCTCTGTACAGAGCTGTGTGAGGCTGATTCTCTTTGCAGACTCTGACCTGGGTGAGGCCCCCCTCTCTCTCCTCTCTCCGGACTCGTTTGATTTCTCCTCCATCGGCTCCTCTCTCCCTCCCTCGGTCCCTGCCCGGAAAACTCCGGAGTCTTTCCTGGGTCCCAACGCCTCGCTGGTGGACCTTGACTCACTCGTCTCCCAGAAACCCAAAACCAGTGTGACCAGTGCTCCCAGTGCAGTCTCCGCTCCGGCCTCCAACCCATTCCTCAACACTGGTACGATGTGTGTTAGTGTGTGAGTGTGTCCTGTGTGTGTAAGTGTGTCTGTGTGAATGTGTCTGTGTGGAAGTGTCTGTGAATGAGTGTGTGTGTCTGAATGTACTGTGTGTGTTGTAGTGTGTACAGTGTGTGTAAGTGTGTCTGTGTTGTAGTGTGTACTGTGTGTGTGTCTCTGTGACTAACATTTCTTTCACTCTCTCTCTCCTCTCTCAGGTGTCTCTACCAGCACCACCCCCCTTCCTTCCTCCCGAGGGGTCTCCCCCAACCCCTTCTCCTCCTCGCCCCCCCCCCCCTCCTCATCCTCTCTCAACCTGGGCCAGTTATCCCAGTTCAACCAGCAGCAGCAACAGCTCCGCACCAGTCCCTTGCCTCCCCCCCTCTCCATGGGAATGGTTCAGCCGGGGCCCCCCTCTCTCCATGGGAATGGTTCAGCCGGGGTTCCCCCCCCTCTCTATGGGAATGGTTCAGCCTGGGTTCCCCTATCCCACTGTCTCACCCCTAGGGGGGTCGGGGGGGGCCCCATTCTGATCGGGGCCCCTCATATGATGATGGGAATGCCAGTGGGCCTGCCCCCTCCCAGTATGACCAGTCTGCCCAGTAACAACCAGACCAGCACAGGAGGAGGAGCCAGCAGCACCAACCCATTCCTGCTGTGAGAGGGAGAGGGACTCATGTTTAAAATCATTCTCCTGCAATGTAACGTTCGGTCTGTATTGAGGGTTCTGAACCCAGGTTATTGTCTTTACACTCGATTGCACTGAATTCAGAAACACAAGAAATTCAACGACTAGCGTTTCCACTGCAAGTCTTTCTCAGTGTCGTCAGTGGAAGCGTTAGTCATTAATTCACACTGAAGACACTCAGAAAGCCTTGTAGTGTGCGTTAGTCATTGAATTGATTAGTTACGTTTGTTTCAGTGTTGTATAAATTCAGTTCAATCAAGTGTTTAATAGTTCTAGATGGAATAAGAGTCTGGATGATTCAATATAGTGTGCAGTGTGCTGAATGAAATGCAACACAGGAGATAACGGGTGTGTGTGTCTGTCCCCGTGTGTGTGTGTGTGTGTGTGTGTGTGTGTGTGTGTCTGTCTGTGTGTGTGTGTGTGTGTCTGTCTGTCTCCCTCCCTGTGTGTGTGTGTGTGTGTGTGTGTGTCTGTCTGTCTCCCTCCCTGTGTGTGTGTGTGTGTGTGTGTGTGTGTGTGTGTCTGTCTCCCTCCCTGTGTGTGTGTGTGTGTCTGTTTGCCTGTGTGTGTGTGTGTGTGTGTGTGTCTGTCTCCCCTCCCTGTGTGTGTGTGTGTGTGTGTGTCTGTGTGTGTGTGTCTGTCTGTCTCCCCTCCTGTGTGTGTGTGTGTGTGTGTCTGTCTGTCTCCCTCCCTGTGTGTGTGTGTGTCTGTTTGCCTGTGTATCAGTGTGTGTGCGCATCTCCCTCCGTGTGTGTGTCTGTCTGTCTGTCTGTCAGTGTGTCTGTCTCCCTGTGTGTGGGTGTGTGTGTTTGCCTGTGTGTCTGTTTGCCTGTCAACAGACTGTTTGTGTCTGTGTGTGTGTGTCTGTCTCCTCCACACTGTGTGTGTGTGTCTGTAACAAATGTGTGTGTCTGTCTGCCTGTCCATTACTGTCCCCCTCCCCCCCTCCCTGTCTCAAATCTCTCTCTCTCTCTCTCTCTGGTTTCAATAAGCTCTGAGTTGCCTCCTCATCTCCCTGCCTGCAGTGCTGCCAAACGCTCTAATACAACCTTTTCAAAATGCATTCGGTTCCCCATTGCATTTTACTCAATTCCAGTTGTGAGCAGACGCCTCTACAGCCTGTCAGACAGGTGTGCCACTGGCTGTTAAAGTGTACGAGGGCGATTTTAAAATGATCATTCAAACCACAACGAGCACGCGAGAAACGTGTTCACTGAAGTGTTACCCCACATTCTCAACTCTCCTGTCATCCCAATGTTGATCCATCTGGGAGTTGCTCCCAGAAGAAGTGTGTCTATTTTTATTTGTATTTTGGGGGGGGAGGGGTCTTGATTACCCACAACCCCCTGCTCTCCCTGTATGTCTTTCTGTGTGTCGGTGATCGTTGCTGTTTTCTGAATCTTTGTGCAAAAAAAAATGAATTTAAAATAAAAAAGAGGAATATATAGCTGAGAAAATGAACTGTAAATATGAGCTCAATTAAACAAATAATATTGATACTAGAAAGGGGAGAGGAGAACGGGGTTTGCCAAAACTGATCAAATTAAAACAAGAAAAGAAAAAAAAAATCACACTGTTTCTTTTAACTTCGTTTAAAATACTGTTTGGGTGAAAACAAGAAAATTAATGAGAGAGCGGCGCCATCTGCTGGACATCTCCACGCATTGCACATAAATTATTGCTTTTATTTTTTTTATTATTTTGAATGGTTTCTTGTTGCTGTAGTTTTTTTTTTTTTTTTTGGCAAACTGTTTTCTCCAGGATGGAAGTGTTGGGTTATTAAGAGACACTATGAAATGTTTTTAAACGTCTAAAATGAAAACAAACAAAAAGGATTATTAAATCAATAAAAATAATAATAATAATCAAATTGGTGTTGAGATGGAAAGTCTTTTGTTTTTATTTAGCCTTTATCCAAGGCAACTTTATCTAGGGTGTGTGAACTACAGAGACTAGGGTCTCTCTCCCGAAAGACGGAGCACAAGGAGGTTAAGTGACTTGCTCAGGGTCACACAATGAGTCAGTGGCTGAGGTGGGATTTGAACCGGGGACCTCCTGGTTATAAGCCCTTTTCTTTAACCACTGGACCACACAGCCTCCTATTATAACAGAGTGTGTGTGCCCTTTAATGTTGTTGAAGCTGACACCCTGGGATCCTTCAAGAAGCTGCTTGATGAGATTCTGGGATCAATAAACAACTAACAGCAAGAAATGCATGTTCTTATATAGGGACATAAACTCAACTGAATGCAGGGAGGGCTTATCACCCCCCCCCCCCCCCCCAGAGACATACCCGACACACACATACAAACTGAGGCACACAGACACACAGAGGCAAGCAGGTCCTAATAAAGTGGCTAAAAAACAATTAAAATTACATTTTAAACGAGACTCTCTTAAAAGAACACGTACATGTGTAACACATGCTAGATAATCTTGAAATTAGTAAGAACCAACGCCATCTAGTGGTCTGACACTTTGGATCAAGTCTCCTTTAGTGTTGCTGGCAATACACTAGCTGTGCATTAGATGGCGCTATCACTTATATAAAGATGATCTAGCCGGTGTTACACAGGCCGCTAGATCTGAAGAGCACAGTCAAAGCAACACAGGCTGAGCCACAAATAACAAAACACAGTGTCTGAGTTTGAGTGCAATGATACAAAGAGCTCGGAATGACTGGCAACAGCAGGGAAAGGGGTGGGGGGGTCACAACTTATTACTGCTGTATTTCTTTCATCCACAAGGGGCAGCAGAGTGTTACAGGTTACTGCTGTATTCAGGTTTATATGATGTATCTAACAGGTCGCATTGATAATATCACTACTATACTATTGACAATTAATATTGTGCATCTATTCCATTATTATTATTGTTATTGTTATTATTATTAGTTTATTTGGCAGACCCCTTTATCCAAGGCGACTTGCAGGGGTTACAGGGCAGTACAGGGTTACAATACTACTAGAATACAATATGAACTAGGATGCAGCAAGTTAGGATTACAATCAGTTATATCTACAATGACATGATAGCAGTGCAACGATAGCGCATCAGCTGAGGATCCAGTAACGTGGTGCTGAGGGCAGGCGAGTCCCGGGCAGAGTTGATTGATGTAACTTGTGCTCAGTTTAGGGCGCTGGCTACGCGGTGTTGCTGTATAATATACATTCGTGTGGAAAACGAAGATTAAAAACGGGACAAGATTCAAAACCAGCATTTTCCAGAGTCTTGGGAAACATCGTCCTCAAAGCCAGGATGATCCGGGGAAAACAGGGACGGGTGGCAATTCAAACATAGAACTACACTACCCGGGTCTGTCAAACACATTGAAACACATTCTAGGTGATGCTAAACATTTGGTCACAGCTGTGCACGTCACAATTAATGATTTAGATTCTGGTATAGTAAGCAAACTTGTTAAATTTGCAGACGACACAAAAATAGGAGGCAGTGGCAAACACTGTTGCAGCAGCAAAGGTCATTCAAAATGATCTAGACAGCATTCAGAACTGGGCAGACACATGGCAAATGACATTTAATAGAGAAAGTGTAAAATACTGCATGCAGGCAATAAAATGTGCATTATAAATATCATATGGGAGATACTGAAATTGAAGAAGGAATCTATGAAAAGACCTAGGAGTTTATGTTGACTCAGAAATGTCTTTATCTAGACAATGTGGGGAAGCTATAAAAAGGCCAACAAGATGCTCGGATATATTGTGAGAAGTGTTGAATTTAAATCAAGGAAGTAATGTTAAAACTTTACAATGCATTAGTAAGACCTCACCTAAAATATTGTGTTCAGTTCTGGTCACCTCGTCACAAAAGGATATTGCTGCTCTAGAAAGAGTGCAAAGAAGAGCAACCAGAATTATCCTGGGTTTAAAAGGCAATGCAGACAGGCTAAAAGAATTGAATCTATTCAGTCTTTAACAAAGAAGACTAAGCAGCGATCTGATTCAAGCATTCAAAATACTAAAAGGTATAGACAATGTCGACCCAGGGGACTTTTTTGACCTGAAAAAAGAAACAAGGACCAGGGGTCACAAATGGAGATTAGATAAAGGGGCATTGAGAACAGAAAATAGGAGGCACTTATTTACACAGAGAATTGTGTGGGTCTGGAACCAACTCCTCAGTAATGTTGTTGAAGCTGACACCCTGGGATCCTTCAAGAAGCTGCTTGATGAGATTATGGGATCAATAAGCTACTAACAACCAAACGAGCAAGATGGGCTGAATGGCCTCCTCTCGTTTGTAAACTTTCTTATGTTCTTCTTATGTTCATTGTTCAAGAATGCGCACTTTGTGATGCGCCTACAGTAGCTAAAGAATTGACTGCGTGGCCAGAAATAATAAAGCAACACTGACCTCTAGTGGTACGTCTTCTCTCTTTCTTTTTTTTTTTTTTTAAACAGCAAGTAAATCAGTGTGCGAAGCAGCTGTTACAGTGTGCGAAGTGCAGCTTCAAGAGACTAGTCTCCAGGAATGCCACCTTTTGTTTCAGTTTCGCCTAAACGGATAAAAGAAGGAAATAGTTCGATCAACAGGAATTGTTTAAGTGGGGTCCGTCCGTCAACACGCCCCCCCGGGAACGAATTACCAACTTCCTGTGAGTGAGTGAGGGAGTGAGGGAGAGGGGGAGAGGGGAGAGGAGAGAGGGGAGGGGAGCGAGAGAAGAGGAAGAGAGTGTAACTTGACTGGTTTTGTCAAATATACAGATTCAGTTGTAATTTTGTACTTTAAAATCATCAGTCTACTAGAAGTTCAGTTTAAGATTACTAGACTTGCGTGTGTCTGTCTGTCTGTCTGTCTGTCTGTCTTTAATGAAACTAAACTCTTTTCAGAATGTGGTAAACTAACACAGACACCAAGAAGCTGTGTGGTATTGTAGTTAAAAACTTGAACAGGATTGTGGGGCTCTGTCTGTCTGTCTGTCTGCAGCTTTAATGAAACTAAACTAGAAGAATGTAACACAGACCCCAAGAAGAGGCTCTGTGGTCCGGGTGAGTTAATTGAAAAGGACTTGTAACCAGGAGGTGCCCAATTCAAATCCCAGTCTCTGCCACTGACTGGATAAAGGACCCTGCTAAATAAACAAATCCTTGTAATAAAGAAGAAGGGATTATATGTTGTAAGTCAAACTGCAGCTGATGCATAGTTCTGTCTGTCTGTCTGTCTACAGCTTTAATGAAATAAACTCTTTTCTAAATAAACAAATAATAATAATAAAGAAGAAGGGATTATATTGTAGCGTCAAACTGAACAGGATTGTGGGGCTCGCTCTGTCTGTCTGCAGCTTTAATGAAACTAAACTATATTTTCAGAATGTAGTAAACTAACACAGACACCAAGAAGAAGGGATTATATTGTAGCGTCAAACTGAACAGGATTGTGGGGCTCTGTCTGTCTGTCTGTCTGCAGCTTTAATGAAACTAAACTATATTTTCAGAATGTAGTAAACTAACACAGACACCAAGAAGAAGGGATTATATTGTAGCGTCAAACTGAACAGGATTGTGGGGCAGACAGTTAGAATCACACTGTAACTGCAGTTTGAGATCACTAGACTATAGCTCTGGCCAAAAGTGTCACATCATCATCCTCTATATAGAATGAACTAATTGAGCTTCATAAAGTGGAATGAAACCTGCTGAATAATGTGACCTTGTTTAGATATTGAATTACACACCGCTTTGTAGTTAACGAAAAACTGCCTGGAAAAACGTGACATTTGGAAATCTAACATGAAATACTGTACTACTATTATGGCTTTCGGTAGTTTTTTGATTACATGATGTTAAATAAAACATCTAAATTATGTTCATAGAGTTTGTTTAATTATGTTTCAATCCTAAAATTCTAGGTGCTGCTAATCTTTTAGCCAGAGCTGTAGACTGTACTGTACTAGATACATAAATAAACATAATTTCAGGTTTAAAAGGTATTTTAATCTGTAAAATGATCATTTTTCTATGTCAGCATGTGGTTGTATTAGAATTGTTATAGTATCACTACAGATAGATAGATAGATAGATAGATAGATAGATAGATAGATAGATAGATAGAAATTATATTCTTTTTGAAGCATGCCTGGCTAATATTGTACTCCAGACTTGTATTCCTGCTTTTCACATGGGAATATTAACGGTAAAAGTAATATTTATATAACTGTGTACATAAAATCCTTCAGCACAGTGAATCTGCATTGCTTTTCCCATGGCTATCTGTGCATTTAGTACAGTTCACACAGTGTATTTCTTCTCCTCTGTCTCTCTCACTAGCATGCTCCTCCCTTCTCTGTTTTTCTCTTGTCTTTTTCCACGGAATCTCCTCCACAGACAGATTGCCATGACGGACAGCAGCCCCGCCCCCAGGACAGCCAATCCCAGGGCCAGGAGCACATCAGGCCCGCCCCCTTGCACATCTCTGCTCTGTGATTGGCTCCAGAGCCCCACCCCTGTGGCGCAGGCTCCAATCACAATGCTGAACATTCCGAAAGCCAGCAGACACGCCCCCCAAGAGGACTCCGTCCCTCCTGTCACCACAGCGATGCCTGTCCACGATGAGGCCACGCCCCCCAGGGTGACAACTTCCTGTCGAGAGTCGAAATGCGCCGACGACAGCGCTGCTGCTTCCTGTTTGGTCATTTCCTGTCAGACACAGGAAGAGATTAAATAAATAAATAAATAAACACGCTTCATAGAGAAACAGAGTTGAGTCGAGAGACACCGAAACTAATGTCATCACTCTGCATATAGAATGAACTAATTATGCTTGATAAAGTGGAATGAAACCTGCATGGGAGGTTGTCAGCTGGTGGCGCTGTGACAAAAGCCACAAATGTAAAATACATCGTTTGTGCTCTTGACCCACCTGTCAATAAAGTTCAGTTCTTGAAGCTACGCAGTCTCTTGCAGTTGCATCCATTACATGGTGTCAGAACTGAACAAAATTTTTTAGACAAAAGGAAAAAATAAATGGAGCTGGAGAAATGGATACAGAAATTCAAACTGTCAACTGATCAGAACAGAAATTAACTGTGGAAAAGTGGTTAAGAACACCCCCACATACTCTGTGTCTAGATGGCGATCTGACAGAAAACTGGAGAACATGGATACAGAAATTCAAACTGTCAGAAAACTGGAGAGCATGGATACAGAAATTCAAACTGTCAGAAAACTGGAGAGCATGGATACAGAAATTCAAACTGTCAGAAAACTGGAGAGCATGGATACAGAAATTCAAACTGTCAGAAAACTGGAGAACATGGATACAGAAATTTAAACTGTCAGAAAACTGGAGAGCATGGATACAGAAATTCAAACTGTTTGGATACGGAATTTCAAACTGTCAGAACACTGGAGAGCATGGATACGGAATAGTGGAGAAGACGGAGAAGGTACAGTGTGCCACGTTTCTGCACGTCGCTGGAGAAGAAGCAAAACAGGGATTTAATACGCTCCAGTTTCATGATGCAGAAGACCGAGATGAGTTAGCAGTACTAAAAGAAACATCTGAACAGTATTGTGAGCCAGGAAAGAACATGCCGTATATTTGACACATATTCTTTATGAGAGCGAAGGACTGTCTGAAACGATAGATGCATACGTGACTGATCTAAAAAACAAAGCTAAGAGCTGTGATCTCGGGCAGCTAACCGAGTCACTGACACGGGACAGAATTGTGAGTGCATTAGGAATGGGCAGGTCAGAGGCACGCTGCTCAGAGGAGCAGAGCTTACACTACAAACAGCAGTGGATATATGCCGTGCTAGTGAAGTCAGCCACAGTCAAATGAAAGCGCTCAGTGATGAAGCAGAAATACAAGTTCACAAGCTTAAGAAAGTTATGCCAGACAAGAGTCATTTTAAACAGAACAGCTCATGAAATACAATTGAATACAAAAAAGATGAAAGCAAATGTGGTAGCTGTGGTTATACACATGAAAGGCGTAAATGTCCTACCTTTGGACAAACGTGCATGGCCTGCCTCAAGAAAAAACACTTTGCAAGAATGTTCACAACACAGCATTAGAAAATACATGCGTTAGACGAAGACGACACCACAGATGAAATGTTTATCGGCACAATTCAGATTAAGCAAAGTGCAGATTGGGGCTGTTAATGTTAGTGAGCTCACTGATGATAGACAGGATTGGACAGAAACCCTTCAAATAAACATAAAACAGGTCAATTCAGTCTCGACGCTGGCACTGAATGTAATGTAATATCCACTCGAATTTTTTTTAAATGCTGAATCTGAAAGATGATGAGATGAGCAAATCCAAGTATGAACTGTGTGGAGTAGTGGTTAGGGCTCTGGACTCTTGACTGGAGGGTCGTGGGTTCAATCCCAGGTGGGGGACACTGCTGCTGTACCCTTGAGCAAGGTACTTTACCTAGATTGCTCCAGTAAAAAGCCAACTGTATAAATGAGTAAAAATTGTATGTAAAAAAAATGTGATATCTTGTAACAATTGTAAGGGCGTCTGTTAAGAAATAAATAATAATAATAATAATAATAATAATAATGAACTTGTGACTTATTCAGGACTCCAGATTACTCCAAAAGAGCAATAAGTGCTCACATGTGACTACAAAAGCCAGAAATATGACATCCAGTTCCAAATAATTGAGCAGGAGGATGCACCAGCAATATTGGGTCGCTCTACATGCTTGCAGTTAGGCATGCTGAAGAGGCTCTTTGATGTATGTGGTCTGCAGTGAACATACTGCATAACTATGAAGACTGATTCACAGGTGTAGGGTGTGTACCAGGACTACACTGTATTCAAATAGAGCCCTCTGTCAAACCTGTAGAGCACCCATCCAGGAAAGTGCCTGTGTTGCAGAAGGACAGAATCAAAGCGGACCTCCACAGAATGGAAAAGCTAGAAGTCCTTGCGAAAGAAACCGAGCCTACAGCCTGGGTTAACAGTATGGTAACAGTAGTGAAGCCTAACAAACTGATCATTGATCCAAAAGACCTGAATGAGAGCACTGCCCCTGCGCACAGTGCAAGAAGGAGGAGCTGGAGTGCCGGATGCCAAAGTGTTTTCAGCAAATGCTGGAGCCAGAAGACAATCCAGCTCTAATGAGGTTCAATTTTGCTGGTTCATTACCTAGCAAAATCGATTCCCAATCTCTCTGAAGTAAGTGCACCTCTGAGAAGATTGCTGGAGATCAGAGTCCTGTGGCACTGGGAAGAGCAACAAAAGTAAAGCTTTGAAGAGCTTAAAACTCTGCGAACCAATGCGCCTGTTCTCAAATACTATGATGTAACTAAACCAGTAACACTGTCTGTGGATGCCAGCTCTGAAGGCGTGGGGGCAGTGGTAATGTAAGAAGAGAAACCAGTAGCTCTTACTGACTGCCCGAAGAGGTCCGCTCAAATTGAAAAAGAGCTGCTATCTATGGATGTGAAAAATTCCACCAATACTTATATGAGAAGCTAGTGCAAGTGGAGTCAGATCATCGTCCATTAGAGGCAATTTTCAAGAAACCTTTAGTACAAGCATCTCCAAGACTGCAGAGGATGCTCATGTGACTTCAGAGGTGCAGCGTACAAGTTCACTACAAGCCAGGAAAAGAAATGCACATTGCAGAGCTTATCTTAGAGAGGAGACTGAGGATTTGGTAGATGAAGAGCTGGAAATAAACCTGATTGTAACTCAACTATCCATCTCAGCAGAGAAACTGCAAGAGTTCCAGGCAGCCATTGACAAAGACTTGACAAAGACTCAAAGAAGTTGTGCTAAATGGATGGCCTGTAGACAAAGAAAAAATAGCCAAAGAAATTAGGAACTATTGGACGTTTCATGAAGAAATCACTTACTGTGATCAACTGCTAGTCAAAGGATCAAAACCGATAGTACCACAGCAAATGAGGCAGCAGATGCTCCAGAAAATACATGAAACCCACCTAGCATAGTAAAATACATGAAACCCACCTAGCATAGTAAAATACATGAAGCTCACCTAGCATAGTAAAATACATGAAGCTCACCTAGAATAGTAGCCTATTTTCTGTTCTGAATGCCCCTTTATCTAATCTCCATCTGTGACCCCTGTTCCTTGTTTCTTTTTTTTAGGTCAAAAAAAGTCCCTGGGTCGACATTGTCTATACCTTTTAGGATTTTGAATGTTTGAATCAGATGCCCACGTAGTCGTCTTTGTTCAAGACTAAATAGATTCAATTCTTTTAGCCTGTCTGCATACGACATGCCTTTTAAACCCGGGATAATTCTGGTTGCTCTTCTTTGCACTCTTTCTAAGCAGCAATATCCTTTTTGAAGCGAGGTGACCAGAACTGAACACAATATTCTAGGTGAGGTCTTACTAATGCATTGTAAAGTTTTAACATTACTTCCCTTGATTTAAATTCAACACTTCTCACAATATATCCGAGCATCTTGTTGGCCTTTTTGTTGAGCATCTTGTTGGCATAGGGAAGCATTGTAAAGCACAGAGAGGTCTGGTAAAGCATAGGGAAGCATTGTAAAGCACAGAGAGGTCTGGTAAAGCATAGGGAAGCATTGTAAAGCACAGAGAGGTCTTGTAAAGCATAGGGGGAAGCATTGTAAAGCACAGAGAGGTCTTGTAAAGCATAGGGAAGCATTGTAAAGCACAGAGAGGTCTGGTAAAAGCATAGGGAAGCATTGTAAAGCACAGAGGTCTGGTAAAAGCATAGGGAAGCATTGTAAAAGCACAGAGAGGTCTGGTAAAGCATAGGGAAGCATTGTAAAGCACAGAGAGGTCTGGTAAAGCATAGGGAAGCATTGTAAAGCACAGAGAGGTCTGGTAAAGCATAGGGAAGCATTGTAAAGCACAGAGAGGTCTGGTAAAGCATAGGGAAGCATTGTAAAAGCACAGAGAGGTCTGGTAAAGCATAGGGAAGCATTATAAAAGCACAGAGAGGTCTGGTAAAGCATAGGGAAGCATTGTAAAGCACAGAGAGGTCTTGTAAAGCATAGGGAAGCATTGTAAAGCACAGAGAGGTCTTGTAAAGCATAGGGAAGCATTGTAAAGCACAGAGAGGTCTGGTAAAGCATAGGGAAGCATTGTAAAGCACAGAGAGGTCTGGTAAAGCATAGGGAAGCATTGTAAAGCACAGAGAGGTCTGGTAAAGCATAGGGAAGCATTGTAAAAGCACAGAGAGGTCTGGTAAAGCATAGGGAAGGTCAAAAGCACAGAGGTCTGGTAAAGCATAGGAAGCATTGTAAAAGCACAGAGAGGTCTGGTAAAGCATAGGGAAGCATTGTAAAAGCACAGAGAGGTCTGGTAAAGCATAGGAAGCATTGTAAAGCACAGAGAGGTGTGGTAAAGCATAGGGAAGCATTGTAAAAGCACAGAGGTCTGGTAAAAGCATAGGGAAGCATTGTAAAAGCACAGAGGTCTGGTAAAGCATAGGGAAGCATTGTAAAAGCACAGAGAGGTCTGGTAAAGCATAGGGAAGCATTGTAAAGCACAGAGAGGTCTGGTAAAGCATAGGGAAGCATTTGTAAAGCACAGAGAGGTCTGGGTAAAGCATAGGGAAGCATTGTAAAAGCACAGAGAGGTCTGGTAAAAGCATAGGGAAGCATTGTAAAGCACAGAGAGGTTTGGTTAAAGCATAGGGAAGCATTGTAAAGCACAGAGGCCTGGTAAAGCATAGGGAAGCATTGTAAAAGCACAGAGAGGTCTGGTAAAAGCATAGGGAAGCATTGTAAAGCACAGAGAGGTGTGTAAAAAGCATAGGGAAGCATTGTAAAAGCACAGAGAGGTGGTAAAGCATAGGGAAGCATTGGCACAAAGCATAGGGAAGCATTGTAAAGCAGAGAGAGGTCTGGTAAAGCATAGGGAAGCATTGTAAAGCACACAGAGGTCTGGTAAAAGCATAGGGAAGCATTGTAAAGCACAGAGAGGTCTGGTAAAGCATAGGGAAGCATTGTAAAAGCACAGAGGTTCTGGTAAAAGCATAGGGAAGCATTGTAAAAGCACAGAGAGGTCTGGTAAAGCATAGGAAGCATTAAAGCACACAGAGAGGTGTGGTAAAAGCATAGGGAAGCATTAAAACCTGAGGATGTATGGTAAAAGCATAGGGAACAGAGGTCATTAAAAAAAGCACAGAGAGGCCTGGTAAAGCAATAGGGAAGCATTGTAAAAGCACAGAGAGGTGTGGTAAAAGCATAGGGAAGCATTGTAAAGCACAGAGGTGTGGTAAAGCATAGGGAAGCATTGTAAAGCACAGAGTTGTGGTAAAGCATAGGGAAGCATTGTAAAGCACAGAGGTGTGGTAAAGCATAGGGAAGCATTGTAAAGCACAGAGAGGTGTGGTAAAGCATGGGAAGCATTATAAAGCACAGAGGGTGGTAAAGGATAGGAAGCATTGTAAAGCACAGAGAGGTTATGGTAAAGCATAGGGAAGCATTGTAAAGCACAGAGGGTTATGGTAAAGCATAGGAAGCATTGTAAAAGCACAGAGAGGTCTGGTAAAGCACAGGAAGCATTGTAAAGCACAGAGGTCTGGTAAAGCATAGGAAGCATTGTAAAAGCACAGAGAGGTCTGGTAAAGCATAGGAAGCATTGTAAAGCACAGGGGGTCTGGTAAAGCATAGGGAAGCATTGTAAAGCACAGAGAGGTGTGGTAAAGCATAGGAAGCATTGTAAAAACACACAGAGGTCTGGTAAAGCATAGGGAAGCATTGTAAAGCACAGAGAGGTGTGGTAAAGCATAGGGAAGCATTGTAAAGCACAGAGAGGTGTGGTAAAGCATAGGGAAGCATTGTAAAGCACAGAGAGTTGTGGTAAAACCATAGGGAAGCATTGTAAAGTACAGAGAGGTGTGGTAAAGCATAGGGAAGCATTGTAAAAAGCACAGAGAGGTGTGGTAAAGCAGGGAATCATTGTAAAAGCACAGAGAGGTCTGATAAAGCATAGGGAAGCATTATAAAGCACAGAGAGGTAAAAAGGATAGGCAAGCATTGTAAAGCACAGAGAGTTATGGTAAAGCATAGGGAAGCATTGTAAAGCACAGAGGTATGGTAAAGCATAGCATTGGCACAGAGAGGTCATTATAAAGCATTGTAAACAGAGAGGTCTGGTAAAGCATAGGGAAGCATTTGTAAAAGCACACAGAGGTCTGGTAAAGCATAGGGAAGCATTGTAAAAGCACAGAGAGGTCTGGTAAAGCATAGGGAAGCATTGTAAAGCACAGAGAGGTCTGGTAAAGCATAGGAAGCATTGTAAAGCACAGAGAGGTGTGGTAAAGCATAGGGAAGCATTGTAAACACATGGAAAAAGCATAGGGGGAAAAAATAAAGCATTGTAAAGCACAGAGAGGTATGGTAAACAAATTGTAATATTGTAAATGTAAAGTACCATGGAAAAAGCATGGGAAAAATACTGCAACATTTGTGCAAACTTACTGTTAAGTTATTTTTTTTGTGTGATTTGAAGTTATGGATAATTGACAGAGACTCAGGGTGAACTATGCATCACAACTGCTGCAGAGTCACTTCCAATAGGACCTCGTTTGTTTTGGGTCTCATTGAAGGATGGAGCACAAAAGAGTTTCAGTGACTTGCTCAGGGTCACACACAGTGAATCAGTGGCTGAGCGGGTTTAAACCTCCTGGTATCAAGATCTATTCTTTAACCACTGGACCAGCAAGCCTACTATACCATGCTATACTATACTATAAGAAAGGACAGAAAGGGAAGAGAGAGAGAAAGAAAGAAAGAAAGAAAGAAAGAAAGAAAGAAAGTGTTGCAGTGTGGTAGGCAGTGATTTTGAATATCTCAGTGGTTAGAGAGAGAGAGGCAGAAAGCCACCCCTCTCTCACACTCCCGATTCATTACAATAAAAACAACAAAACACAATTATTGAAAGAAACTCACCTGAGTCTGCTTTCTGCTTCGTCTTCTTTACTTCCTCTTTTCTTCTTTCTTTCTTCTTTCTGAATTCCTTTCTTTTTCTTACTCTCTTTTCTTCCTTTCTCTCTTTTTCTGTCTCTTGTTCTTTTCTTTCTGTTCTCTTGCTTTCTTTCTTTCTATCTTTATTCCTTTGTTCTTTTCTTCTTTATTTCTTCTCTTTCTTTTTGTAAATTATTTCTCTGCGCTCCTCTGTCGTTTATTTTTTCAAATTCTTGACGACCGAAGTGTCTACTTATACCCCCAACCTCCCTCCCTCCCTCTTTCTCATCCTCTCTTCAGAATGCTGTTTTGTTTTTAATGTTTTTTTAAGTCCATTAGTCCAGACTGAAGGAAACCTGCAATTAACATCTATCAGAGAAACAGGAAGAGAAAACAAACTACTCCCTACAATTAGAGAGGAGAGAGGAGAGAGGAGAGAGGGGAGAGGAGAGAAGGGAGAGTAGAGAGGGAGAGGAGAGAGGGGGAGGGGGAGGGGAGGGGAGGGGTGGGGAGAGGAGATAGGAGAGAATTGGCGGAGAAAGAGGAGAGGGGAGAGGAAACATTTGCCATTGAATTTACACTGAAGACGCTGAGAAAGACTTCTAGTGGAAATGTTTGTCATTGAATTTACACTGAAGAAGCTGAGAAAGACTTCTAGTGGAAACATTTGCCGTTAAATTTACACCAAAGACTTCTAGTGGAAACGTTTGCCATTGAATTTACACTGAAGACGCTGAGAAAGACTTCTAGTGGAAACGTTTGCCATTGAATTTACGAGGGACTGAAGAATTTACACGCTGAGAAAGACTTCTAGTGGAAATATTTGTCATTGAATTTACACTGAAGACGCTGAGAGAGACTTCTAGTGGAAACATTTGCCGTTAAATTTACACCAAAGACTTCTAGTGGAAATGTTTGCCATTGAATTTACACTGAAGACGCTGATAAAGACTTCTGGTGGAAACATTTGCCATTGAATTTACACTGAAGACGCTGAGAAAGACTTCTAGTGGAAACGTTTGCCATTGAATTTACACTGAAGACACTGAGAGACTTCTAGTGGAAACGTTTGCCATTGAATTTACACTGAAGACGCTGAGAAAGACTTCTAGTGGAAACGTTTGCCATTGAATTTACACTGAAGACGCTGAGAAAGACTTCTAGTGGAAACGTTTGCCATTGAATTTACACTGAAGACGCTGAGAAAGACTTCTAGTGGAAACGTTTGCCATTGAATTTACACTGAAGACGCTGAGAAAGACTTCTAGTGGAAATGCTTGTCATTGAATTTACACTAAAGACACTGAGAACGACTTCTAGTGGAAACATTTGCCGTTAAATTTACACCAAAGACTTCTAGTGGAAACGTTTGCCATTGAATTTACACTGAAGACGCTGAGAAAGACTTCTAGTGGAAATGTTTGCCATTGAATTTACGAGGACTTCTAGTGGAAACGTTTGCCATTGAATTTACACTGAAGATGCTGAGAAAGACTTCTAGTGGAAATGTTTGTCATTGAATTTACACTGAAGACGCTGAGAAAGACTTCTAGTGGAAACATTTGCCGTTAAATTTACGATCGGTGAGCCGAGGATACAGATAATAATTGGGCATGCTAAATTGGGGAGAACACTGGGGTAAAAAAATTGGCGACGACTAAATTTAAATAAAAGAAAAAATAAATAAATAAAATAACGGATTTCACAATTTGCATAACCAGGCAGTTTCATCTCATAACTGTAGACTCTAGAACACCACTGACAGTCCAATTTACATGAAATCATTTCAGCAAAGCAAGAAATAGTATGCTTCGTCTATGCATGTGAATTAAAGGAAGCTATACCAGTTAGAATCGTGCAATAAATATGAATTACTGTTTGTACCAATTCAAATGTGTTTGTTGTGTAATTAAAAAAAACATGATTTAAAATGAAAAATCCTCTTTTCAGGAGGCTTGTGAACTTGACATGTGTGCTTGATGATCTTGTTAACATCAGCCTTCCCATTAGACAGTGAAAATGTCTCTCAGGTGGGGATCAGAGAGGCAGTTTCTGTGCTGGCATTTGTTGAGTTTCATCAAGAGAGAATGTTTGTTCACAAATGCATGTGCTTCCAAATGCAGTGAACATTTTCTGCGTGTGTTGTTTCAGATTAGGAAAGCGGGCATCTAAAACTAGCCTAAAAATCCAGCAGGGCAACGCTATTAAATGTGTCCTTTAGCTCCATAGAGCACTGCAGTTCAATTCATTTAAGCTGAAGCTTTTCACAAGCCTTCAACGGTTACAGAAAAGGGTGTTGCAAATAATTTGATGTCATTTTCTTTGGATTTGAAGTCCAGAAGCCTGTCTTGGAACACAGCCAGGTGACTCAGCACATATTCCTCGTATCTTTCATAGTCTGTGGGCTCTATTCTCAAACATTCGAATTGGTTTGAATCAGCACTTGGTAATACCCCAAATGTGCAGCCCAAAGTTGTCAAAGTGAGAAGGAAGCGACCACATTTTAGAAAATGATAAAAACAAATCAAAATAAAACCACACTGTTTAAACAGACAGACGGGACCCAACGAGAAAAGTAAAATATGGGATAGCATAGCCACTTCTGTAAGGGCTCTGCCAAAAGAAAAGCATCAGATGTTCAAAAATGCTTTTATGATATTCATTAAGAAAAGGCTCAGCAATTAAGTCACCAAGGAGACCAGAAGGGATATTAACTGGTAAACAATATATAGCTAGATAACAGTTTTTTTTTTTTTAAATAATCAATATATTTGATCGCGAATACAAGGGAGTAAATCCAATCTATTATCTGCCTCTGTATTATTTACCAATTAATATTTCTTCTGGTCTCCTTGACGACTGGAATTTTGCAGTATATATGAATCATGGCAAGATCCTGGAGAGCGGGTGCACACATGAGTGATGATACACCTGGCATGGCACACCACCTGCATGTTTAACCAAGGAAAGTTCTTCCTACTGAAAAAAACATGGCAAAGCAAAGTGTGTGCAATCTATACCCCCAGGGCAGATGGAAACCCTTTGGTTGTGAGGGAACACAATATAATCCTGTGTCCTCTTCACCAATGCAGTAAGAACATAAGAACATAAGAAAGTTTACAAAGCGAGAGGAGGCCATTCAGCCCATCTTGCTCGTTTGGTTGTTAGTAACTTATTGATCCCAGAATCTCATCAAGCAGCTTCTTGAAGGATCCCAGGGTGTCAGCTTCAACAACATTACTGGGAGTTGGTTCCAGACCCTCACAATTCTCTGTGTAAAAAGTGGACCCTATTTTCTGTTCTGAATGCCCTTTAATCTAAACTCCATTTGTGACCCCTGGTCCTTGTTTCATTTTTCAGGTCAAAAGGTCCCTGGGTCGACCTTGTTACTTCATTAATAGCACGGGACATGGGTGCTTGACTTATGCCCACCCTATCTCCCCACATTGCTGAAACAACCCAGACCCATAGAAACCCAAAGCTGATACCAATTTTAAGATGGACAGGTAGCTCTATTCTTTTCTGATGGACACCCTAAATCATCCTTAATCGCCTCACAAAGATCCACAATGGACAGCCTTGTCTAGTCTGAACCTAATCCTTATGAAATCGTCTGGTAGATCAGGAAAGTTGACTCTGGGAGTAAATTCTTTTTCTGTTTCAGTTGCTCATCAAAGCGCTGCATTAGCTTCCAGAAGCAATGGAAAACCTCCATTTCATGTAGATATACAAAAAGCACCGTTCTGAATCCTTTATACAAACCAGGAGAATGAATTGAGCCCCTCCTGACTGTAGTGTTGACATGTCAACTCCGGAGTCCAGCTCCATATGTTGCATGTAGCTGTACTGAAGTATAAGCTTGATTCCCTCCTGCTCAAGGGTCATTCTGCACACTGAGGTCGAACCAGCAGCATGGCTGCATTTGTACTTGTAATGTACTGCCAGTAAACCCCAACAGTTCAACTAAAGCGTGGTGTCTGTCTCATTAGAAAAGCAAACTACGTATGAAGCAAGACCCCACACTGGTAGATTGAGGAAACAACCGGACCAATAATACAAAAATATTGGGTCTTTTAAAAATGTAGCAGTGAGCCGAGGATACAGATAATAATTGGGCATGCTAAATTGGGGAGAACACTGGGGTAAAAAAAAAAAAAAAAAAATGACTAAATTTAAATAAAAGAAAAAATAAATAAATAAAAAACGGATTTCACAATTTGCATAACCAGGCAGTTTCATCTCATAACTGTAGACTCTAGAACACCACTGACAGTCCAATTTACATGAAATCATTTCAGCAAAGCAAGAAATAGTATAGAAATCTATGCATGTGAATTAAAGGAAGCTATAATGTTTTAGAATCGTGCAATAAATATGAATTACTGTTTGTACCAATTCAAATGTGTTTGTTGTGTAATGAAAAAAAAACATGATTTAAAATGAAAAATCCTTTTTTCAGGGAGGCTTGTGAACTTGACGTGTGTGCTTGATGATCTTTTTAACATCAGCCTTCCCATTAGACAGGCAAAATGTCTCTCAGGTGGGGATCAAAGAGGCAGTTTCTGTGCTGGCATTTGTTGAGTTTCATCAAGAGAGAATGTTTGTTCACAAATGCATGTGCTTCCAAATGCAGTGAACATTTTCTTGACGTGTGTTGTTTCAGATTAGGATCCAAAAGCGGGCATCTAAAACTAGCCTAAAAATCCAGCAGGGCAACGTCTAACTAACGCTTATTAAATGTGTCCTTTAGCTCCATAGAGCACTGCAGTTCAATTCATTTAAGCTGAAGCTTTTCACAAGCCTTCAACGGTTACAGAAAAGGGTGTTGCAAATAATTTGATGTCATTTTCTTTGGATTTGAAGTCCAGAAGCCTGTCTTGGAACACAGCCAGGTGACTCAGCACATATTCCTCGTATCTTTCATAGTCTGTGGGCTCTATTCTCAAACATTCGAATTGGTTTGAATCAGCACTTGGTAATACCCCAAATGTGCAGCCCAAAGTTGTCAAAGTGAGAAGGAAGCGACCACATTTTACAAAAATGATAAAACAATGAGCTGATCCTGCAAAATAAAACCGCACTGTTTAAACAGACAGACGGGACCCAAAGAGAAAAGTAAAATATGGGATAGCATAGCCACTTCTGTAAGGGCTCTGCCAAAAGAAAAGCATCAGATGTTCAAATACGCTTTTATGATATTCATTAAGAAAAGGCTCAGCAATTAAGAGTCACCAAGGAGACCAGAAGGGATATTAACTGGTAAATAATATATAGCTAGATAACAGTTATTTTTTTTTTTAAATAATCAATATATTTGATCTTTGAATACAAGGGAGTAAATCCAATCTATTATCTGCCTCTGTATTATTTACCAATTAATATTTCTTCTGGTCTCCTTGACGACTGGAATTTTGCAGTATATATGAATCATGGCAAGATCCTGGAGAGCGGGCGCACACATGAGTGATGATACACCTGGCATGGCACACCACCTGCATGTTTAACCAAGGAAAGTTCTTCCTACTGAAAAAAACATGGCAAAGCAAAGTGTGTGCAATCTATACCCCAGGGCAGATGGAAACCCTTTGGTTGTGAGGGAACACAATATAATCCTGTGTCCTCTTCACCAATGCAGTAAGAACATAAGAACATAAGAAAGTTTACAAACGAGAGGAGGCCATTCAGCCCATCTTGCTCGTTTGGTTGTTAGTAGCTTATTGATCCCAGAATCTCATCAAGCAGCTTCTTGAAGGATCCCAGGTGTCAGCTTCAACAACATTACTGGGGAGTTGGTTCCAGACCCTCACAATTCTCTGTGTAAAAAAGTGCCTCCTATTTTCTGTTCTGAATGCCCTTTAATCTAAACTCCATTTGTGACCCCTGGTCCTTGTTTCATTTTTCAGGTCAAAAAGGTCCCCTGGGTCGACCTTGTTACTTCATTAATAGCACGGGACATGGGTGCTTGACTTATGCCCACCCTATCTCCCCCAGGACGCTGAAACAACCCAGACCCATAGAAACCCAAAGCTGATACCACTTTAAGATGGACAGGTAGCTCTATTCTTTTCTGATGGACACCCTAAATCATCCTTAATCGCCTCACAAAGATCCACAATCGCAGCCTTGTCTAGTCTGAACCTAATCCTTACGTCCTCGTCTGGTAGATCAGGAAAGTTGACTCTGGGACGGTAAATTCTTTCTCTGTTTCAGTTGCTCATGAGCGCTGCATTAGCTTCCAGAAGCAATGGAAAAACCTCCATTTCATGTAGATATACAAAAAGCACCGTTGTGAATCCTGTATACAAACCAGGAGAATGAATTGAGCCCCTCCTGACTGTAGTGTTGACATGTCAACTCCGGAGTCCAGCTCCATATGTTGCATGTAGCTGTACTGAAGTATAAGCCTCCCTCCTGCTCAAGGGGTCATTCTGCACACTGATACCGAACCAGCAGCATGGCTGCATTTGTACTTGTAATGTACTGCCAGTAAACCTGTATACAGTTCAACCTAGCATGGTGTCTGTCTCATTCTCTGTACGTACGCAGCAAGACATCACACTGGCGACGAGGAAACAACCGGACCAATAATACAAAAATATTGGGGGGTTGCGAGCAGTGAGCCGAGGATACAGATAATAATTGGGCATGCTAAATTGGGGAGAACACTGGGGTAAAAAAATTGGCGACGACTAAATTTAAATAAAAGAAAAAATAAATAAATAAAATAACGGATTTCACAATTTGCATAACCAGGCAGTTTCATCTCATAACTGTAGACTCTAGAACACCACTGACAGTCCAATTTACATGAAATCATTTCAGCAAAGCAAGAAATAGTATGCTTCGTCTATGCATGTGAATTAAAGGAAGCTATACCAGTTAGAATCGTGCAATAAATATGAATTACTGTTTGTACCAATTCAAATGTGTTTGTTGTGTAATTAAAAAAAAAACATGATTTAAAATGAAAAATCCTCTTTTCAGGGAGGCTTGTGAACTTGACATGTGTGCTTGATGATCTTGTTAACATCAGCCTTCCCATTAGACAGTGAAAATGTCTCTCAGGTGGGGATCAGAGAGGCAGTTTCTGTGCTGGCATTTGTTGAGTTTCATCAAGAGAGAATGTTTGTTCACAAATGCATGTGCTTCCAAATGCAGTGAACATTTTCTGCGTGTGTTGTTTCAGATTAGGAAAGCGGGCATCTAAAACTAGCCTAAAAATCCAGCAGGGCAACGCTATTAAATGTGTCCTTTAGCTCCATAGAGCACTGCAGTTCAATTCATTTAAGCTGAAGCTTTTCACAAGCCTTCAACGGTTACAGAAAAGGGTGTTGCAAATAATTTGATGTCATTTTCTTTGGATTTGAAGTCCAGAAGCCTGTCTTGGAACACAGCCAGGTGACTCAGCACATATTCCTCGTATCTTTCATAGTCTGTGGGCTCTATTCTCAAACATTCAAATTGGTTCGAATCAGCACTTGGTAATACCCCAAATGTGCAGCCCAAAGTTGTCAAAGTGAGAAGGAAGCGACCACATTTTAGAAAATGATAAAAACAAATCAAAATAAAACCGCACTGTTTAAACAGACAGACGGGACCCAAAGAGAAAAGTAAAATATGGGATAGCATAGCCACTTCTGCCAAAAGAAAAGCATCAGATGTTCAAAAACGCTTTTATGATATTCATTAAGAAAAGGCTCAGCAATTAAGTCACCAAGGAGACCAGAAGGGATATTAACTGGTAAATAATATATAGCTAGATAACAGTTTTTTTTTTTTAAATAATCAATATATTTGATCGCGAATACAAGGGAGTAAATCCAATCTATTATCTGCCTCTGTATTATTTAACAATTAATATTTCTTCTGGTCTCCTTGACGACTGGAATTTTGCAGTATATATGAATCATGGCAAGATCCTGGAGAGCGGGTGCACACATGAGTGATGATACACCTGGCATGGCACACCACCTGCATGTTTAACCAAGGAAAGTTCTTCCTACTGAAAAAAACATGGCAAAGCAAAGTGTGTGCAATCTATACCCCCAGGGCAGATGGAAACCCTTTGGTTGTGAGGGAACACAATATAATCCTGTGTCCTCTTCACCAATGCAGTAAGAACATAAGAACATAAGAAAGTTTACAAACGAGAGGAGGCCATTCAGCCCATCTTGCTCGTTTGGTTGTTAGTAGCTTATTGATCCCAGAATCTCATCAAGCAGCTTCTTGAAGGATCCCAGGGTGTCAGCTTCAACAACATTACTGGGAGTTGGTTCCAGACCATCACAATTCTCTGTGTAAAAAGTGCCTCCTATCTTCTGTTCTGAATGCCTCTTTATCTAATCTCCATTTGTGACCCCTGGTCCTTGTTTCTTTTTCAGTTCGAAAAAAGTCCCTGGGTCAACCTTGTTACTTCATTACTAGCACGGGACATGGGTGCTTGACTTATGCCCACCCTATCTCCCCCAGGACGCTGAAACAACCCAGAGGCATAGAAACCCAAAGCTGATACCACTTTAGATGGACAGGTAGCTCTATTCCTTTCTGATGGACACCCTAAATCATCCTTAATCGCCTCACAAAGATATCACAAAGATCCACAATCGCAGCCTTGTCTAGTCTGAACCTAATCCTTATGTCCCCGTCTGGTAGATCGGTAAATTCTTTCTGTTTCGGTTGCTCGTGAGCGCTGCATTAGCTTCCAGAAGCAATGGAAAAACCTCCATTTCATGTAGATATACAAAAATCACCGTTGTGAATCCTTTATACAAACCAGGAGAATGAATTGAGCCCCTCCTGACTGTAGTGTTGACATGTCAACTCCGGAGTCCAGCTCCATATGTTGCATGTAGCTGTACTGAAGTATAAGCCTCCCTCCTGCTCAGGGGTCATTCTGCACACTGATACAAGCAGCAGCATGGCTGCATTTGTACTTGTAATGTACTGCCAGTAAACCTGTATACAGTTCAACCTAGCATGGTGTCTGTCTCATTCTCTGTACGTACGCAGCAAGACCCCACACTGGCGACGAGGAAACAACCGGACCAATAATACAAAAATATTGGGGGGTTGCGAGCAGTGAGCCGAGGATACAGATAATAATTGGGCATGCTAAATTGGGGAGAACACTGGGGTAAAAAAAATTGGCGACGACTAAATTTAAATAAAAGAAAAAATAAATAAATAAAATAACGGATTTCACAATTTGCATAACCAGGCAGTTTCATCTCATAACTGTAGACTCTAGAACACCACTGACAGTCCAATTTACATGAAATCATTTCAGCAAAGCAAGAAATAGTATGCTTCGTCTATGCATGTGAATTAAAGGAAGCTATACCAGTTAGAATCGTGCAATAAATATGAATTACTGTTTGTACCAATTCAAATGTGTTTGTTGTGTAATTAAAAAAAACATGATTTAAAATGAAAAATCCTCTTTTCAGGGAGGCTTGTGAACTTGACATGTGCTTGATGATCTTGTTAACATCAGCCTTCCCATTAGACAGTGAAAAATGTCTCTCAGGTGGGGATCAGAGAGGCAGTTTCTGTGCTGGCATTTGTTGAGTTTCATCAAGAGAGAATGTTTGTTCACAAATGCATGTGCTTCCAAATGCAGTGAACATTTTCTGCGTGTGTTGTTTCAGATTAGGAAAGCGGGCATCTAAAACTAGCCTAAAAATCCAGCAGGGCAACGCTATTAAATGTGTCCTTTAGCTCCATAGAGCACTGCAGTTCAATTCATTTAAGCTGAAGCTTTTCACAAGCCTTCAACGGTTACAGAAAAGGGTGTTGCAAATAATTTGATGTCATTTTCTTTGGATTTGAAGTCCAGAAGCCTGTCTTGGAACACAGCCAGGTGACTCAGCACATATTCCTCGTATCTTTCATAGTCTGTGGGCTCTATTCTCAAACATTCGAATTGGTTTGAATCAGCACTTGGTAATACCCCAAATGTGCAGCCCAAAGTTGTCAAAGTGAGAAGGAAGCGACCACATTTTAGAAAATGATAAAAACAAATCAAAATAAAACCGCACTGTTTAAACAGACAGACGGGACCCAAAGAGAAAAGTAAAATATGGGATAGCATAGCCACTTCTGCCAAAAGAAAAGCATCAGATGTTCAAAAACGCTTTTATGATATTCATTAAGAAAAGGCTCAGCAATTAAGTCACCAAGGAGACCAGAAGGGATATTAACTGGTAAACAATATATAGCTAGATAACAGTTTTTTTTTTTTTTTAAATAATCAATATATTTGATCGCGAATACAAGGAGTAAATCCAATCTATTATCTGCCTCTGTATTATTTACCAATTAATATTTCTTCTGGTCTCCTTGACGACTGGAATTTTGCAGTATATATGAATCATGGCAAGATCCTGGAGAGCGGGTGCACACACATGAGTGATGATACACCTGGCATGGCACACCACCTGCATGTTTAACCAAGGAAAGTTCTTCCTACTGAAAAAAAACATGGCAAAGCAAAGTGTGTGCAATCTATACCCCCAGGGCAGATGGAAACCCTTTGGTTGTGAGGGAACACAATATAATCCTGTGTCCTCTTCACCAATGCAGTAAGAACATAAGAACATAAGAAAGTTTACAAACGAGAGGAGGCCATTCAGCCCATCTTGCTCGTTTGGTTGTTAGTAGCTTATTGATCCCAGAATCTCATCAAGCAGCTTCTTGAAGGATCCCAGGGTGTCAGCTTCAACAACATTACTGGGGAGTTGGTTCCAGACCATCACAATTCTCTGTGTAAAAAAGTGCCTCCTATCTTCTGTTCTGAATGCCTCTTTATCTAATCTCCATTTGTGACCCCTGGTCCTTGTTTCTTTTTTCAGTTCGAAAAAGTCCCCTGGGTCAACCTTGTTACTTCATTACTAGCACGGGACATGGGTGCTTGACTTATGCCCACCCTATCTCCCCCAGGACGCTGAAACAACCCAGAGGCATAGAAACCCAAAGCTGATACCACTTTAGATGGACAGGTAGCTCTATTCCTTTCTGATGGACACCCTAAATCATCCTTAATCGCCTCACAAAGATATCACAAAGATCCACAATCGCAGCCTTGTCTAGTCTGAACCTAATCCTTTTGTCCCCGTCTGGTAGATCGGTAAATTCTTTCTGTTTCGGTTGCTCGTGAGCGCTGCATTAGCTTCCAGAAGCAATGGAAAAACCTCCATTTCATGTAGATATACAAAAATCACCGTTGTGAATCCTTTATACAAACCAGGAGAATGAATTGAGCCCCTCCTGACTGTAGTGTTGACATGTCAACTCTGGAGTCCAGCTCCATATGTTGCATGTAGCTGTACTGAAGTATAAGCCTCCCTCCTGCTCAAGGGGTCATTCTGCACACTGATACCGAAGCAGCAGCATGGCTGCATTTGTACTTGTAATGTACTGCCAGTAAACCTGTATACAGTTCAACCTAGCGTGGTGTCTGTCTCATTCTCTGCACGTGACGCAGCAAGACCCCACACTGGCGACGAGGAAACAACCGGACCAATAATACAAAAATATTGGGGGGTTGCGAGCAGTGAGCCGAGGATACAGATAATAATTGGGCATGCTAAATTGGGGAGAACACTGGGGTAAAAAAAATTGGCGCATTTACTAAATTTAAATAAAAGAAAAAATAAATAAATAAAATAACGGATTTCACAATTTGCATAACCAGGCAGTTTCATCTCATAACTGTAGACTCTAGAACACCACTGACAGTCCAATTTACATGAAATCATTTCAGCAAAGCAAGAAATAGTATGCTTCGTCTATGCATGTGAATTAAAGGAAGCTATACCAGTTAGAATCGTGCAATAAATATGAATTACTGTTTGTACCAATTCAAATGTGTTTGTTGTGTAATTAAAAAAAAAAAAAACATGATTTAAAATGAAAATCCTCTTTTCAGGGAGGCTTGTGAACTTGACATGTGTGCTTGATGATCTTGTTAACATCAGCCTTCCCATTAGACAGTGAAAATGTCTCTCAGGTGGGGATCAGAGAGGCAGTTTCTGTGCTGGCATTTGTTGAGTTTCATCAAGAGAGAATGTTTGTTCACAAATGCATGTGCTTCCAAATGCAGTGAACATTTTCTGCGTGTGTTGTTTCAGATTAGGAAAGCGGGCATCTAAAACTAGCCTAAAAATCCAGCAGGGCAACGCTATTAAATGTGTCCTTTAGCTCCATAGAGCACTGCAGTTCAATTCATTTAAGCTGAAGCTTTTCACAAGCCTTCAACGGTTACTTTGGATTTGAAGTCCAGAAGCCTGTCTTGGAACACAGCCAGGTGACTCAGCACATATTCCTCGTATCTTTCATAGTCTGTGGGCTCTATTCTCAAACATTCAAATTGGTTTGAATCAGCACTTGGTAATACCCCAAATGTGCAGCCCAAAGTTGTCAAAGTGAGAAGGAAGCGACCACATTTTAGAAAATGATAAAAACAAATCAAAATAAAACCGCACTGTTTAAACAGACAGACGGGACCCAAAGAGAAAAGTAAAATATGGGATAGCATAGCCACTTCTGTAAGGGCTCTGCCAAAAGAAAAGCATCAGATGTTCAAAAACGCTTTTATGATATTCATTAAGAAAAGGCTCAGCAATTAAGTCACCAAGGAGACCAGAAGGGATATTAACTGGTAAACAATATATAGCTAGATAACAGTTTTTTTTTTTTTTTAAATAATCAATATATTTGATCGCGAATACAAGGGAGTAAATCCAATCTATTATCTGCCTCTGTATTATTTACCAATTAATATTTCTTCTGGTCTCCTTGACGACTGGAATTTTGCAGTATATATGAATCATGGCAAGATCCTGGAGAGCGGGCGCACACATGAGTGATGATACACCTGGCATGGCACACCACCTGCATGTTTAACCAAGGAAAGTTCTTCCTACTGAAAAAAACATGGCAAAGCAAAGTGTGTGCAATCTATACCCCCAGGGCAGATGGAAACCCTTTGGTTGTGAGGGAACACAATATAATCCTGTGTCCTCTTCACCAATGCAGTAAGAACATAAGAACATAAGAAAGTTTACAAACGAGAGGAGGCCATTCAGCCCATCTTGCTCGTTTGGTTGTTAGTAGCTTATTGATCCCAGAATCTCATCAAGCAGCTTCTTGAAGGATCCCAGGGTGTCAGCTTCAACAACATTACTGGGGAGTTGGTTCCAGACCATCACAATTCTCTGTGTAAAAAAGTGCCTCCTATCTTCTGTTCTGAATGCCTCTTTATCTAATCTCCATTTGTGACCCCTGGTCCTTGTTTCTTTTTTCAGTTCGAAAAAGTCCCCTGGGTCAACCTTGTTACTTCATTACTAGCACGGGACATGGGTGCTTGACTTATGCCCACCCTATCTCCCCCAGGACGCTGAAACAACCCAGAGGCATAGAAACCCAAAGCTGATACCACTTTAGATGGACAGGTAGCTCTATTCCTTTCTGATGGACACCCTAAATCATCCTTAATCGCCTCACAAAGATATCACAAAGATCCACAATCGCAGCCTTGTCTAGTCTGAACCTAATCCTTATGTCCCCGTCTGGTAGATCGGTAAATTCTTTCTGTTTCGGTTGCTCGTGAGCGCTGCATTAGCTTCCAGAAGCAATGGAAAAACCTCCATTTCATGTAGATATACAAAAATCACCGTTGTGAATCCTTTATACAAACCAGGAGAATGAATTGAGCCCCTCCTGACTGTAGTGTTGACATGTCAACTCCGGAGTCCAGCTCCATATGTTGCATGTAGCTGTACTGAAGTATAAGCCTCCCTCCTGCTCAAGGGGTCATTCTGCACACTGATACCGAACCAGCAGCATGGCTGCATTTGTACTTGTAATGTACTGCCAGTAAACCTGTATACAGTTCAACCTAGCGTGGTGTCTGTCTCATTCTCTGTACGTACGCAGCAAGACCCCACACTGGCGACGAGGAAACAACCGGACCAATAATACAAAAATATTGGGGGGTTGCGAGCAGTGAGCCGAGGATACAGATAATAATTGGGCATGCTAAATTGGGAGAACACTGGGGTAAAAAAAATTGGCGGCATGACGACTAAATTTAAATAAAAGAAAAAATAAATAAATAAAATAACGGATTTCACAATTTGCATAACCAGGCAGTTTCATCTCATAACTGTAGACTCTAGAACACCACTGACAGTCCAATTTACATGAAATCATTTCAGCAAAGCAAGAAATAGTATGCTTCGTCTATGCATGTGAATTAAAGGAAGCTATACCAGTTAGAATCGTGCAATAAATATGAATTACTGTTTGTACCAATTCAAATGTGTTTGTTGTGTAATTAAAAAAAAAACATGATTTAAAATGAAAATCCTCTTTTCAGGGAGGCTTGTGAACTTGACGTGTGTGCTTGATGATCTTGTTAACATCAGCCTTCCCATTAGACAGTGAAAATGTCTCTCAGGTGGGGATCAGAGAGGCAGTTTCTGTGCTGGCATTTGTTGAGTTTCATCAAGAGAGAATGTTTGTTCACAAATGCATGTGCTTCCAAATGCAGTGAACATTTTCTGCGTGTGTTGTTTCAGATTAGGAAAGCGGGCATCTAAAACTAGCCTAAAAATCCAGCAGGGCAACGCTATTAAATGTGTCCTTTAGCTCCATAGAGCACTGCAGTTCAATTCATTTAAGCTGAAGCTTTTCACAAGCCTTCAACGGTTACAGAAAAGGGTGTTGCAAATAATTTGATGTCATTTTCTTTGGATTTGAAGTCCAGAAGCCTGTCTTGGAACACAGCCAGGTGACTCAGCACATATTCCTCGTATCTTTCATAGTCTGTGGGCTCTATTCTCAAACATTCGAATTGGTTCGAATCAGCACTTGGTAATACCCCAAATGTGCAGCCCAAAGTTGTCAAAGTGAGAAGGAAGCGACCACATTTTAGAAAATGATAAAACAAATCGAGCTGATCCTGCAAAATAAAACCGCACTGTTTAAACAGACAGACGGGACCCAACGAGAAAAGTAAAATATGGGATAGCATAGCCACTTCTGTAAGGGCTCTGCCAAAAGAAAAGCATCAGATGTTCAAAAACGCTTTTATGATATTCATTAAGAAAAGGCTCAGCAATTAAGTCACCAAGGAGACCAGAAGGGATATTAACTGGTAAATAATATATAGCTAGATAACAGTTTTTTTTTTTTTTTTTTAAAATAATCAATATATTTGATCGCGAATACAAGGAGTAAATCCAATCTATTATCTGCCTCTGTATTATTTACCAATTAATATTTCTTCTGGTCTCCTTGACGACTGGAATTTTGCAGTATATATGAATCATGGCAAGATCCTGGAGAGCGGGCGCACATGAGTGATGATACACCTGGCATGGCACACCACCTGCATGTTTAACCAAGGAAAGTTCTTCCTACTGAAAAAACATGGCAAAGCAAAGTGTGTGCAATCTATACCCCCAGGGCAGATGGAAACCCTTTGGTTGTGAGGGAACACAATATAATCCTGTGTCCTCTTCACCAATGCAGTAAGAACATAAGAACATAAGAAAGTTTACAAACGAGAGGAGGCCATTCAGCCCATCTTGCTCGTTTGGTTGTTAGTAGCTTATTGATCCCAGAATCTCATCAAGCAGCTTCTTGAAGGATCCCAGGGTGTCAGCTTCAACAACATTACTGGGGAGTTGGTTCCAGACCCTCACAATTCTCTGTGTAAAAAGTGCCTCCTATTTTCTGTTCTGAATGCCCTTTAATCTAAACTCCATTTGTGACCCCTGGTCCTTGTTTCTTTTTTTTTCAGGTCAAAAAGGTCCCCTGGGTCGACCTTGTTACTTCATTAATAGCACGGGACATGGGTGCTTGACTTATGCCCACCCTATCTCCCCCAGGACGCTGAAACAACCCAGACCCATAGAAACCCAAAGCTGATACCACTTTAAGATGGACAGGTAGCTCTATTCTTTTCTGATGGACACCCTAAATCATCCTTAATCGCCTCACAAAGATCCACAATCGCAGCCTTGTCTAGTCTGAACCTAATCCTTACGCCCCGCCTGGTAGATCAGGAAAGTTGACTCTGGGACGGTAAATTCTTTCTCTGTTTCAGTTGCTCATGAGCGCTGCATTAGCTTCCAGAAGCAATGGAAAAACCTCCATTTCATGTAGATATACAAAAAGCACCGTTCTGAATCCTTTATACAAACCAGGAGAATGAATTGAGCCCCTCCTGACTGTAGTGTTGACATGTCAACTCCGGAGTCCAGCTCCATATGTTGCATGTAGCTGTACTGAAGTATAAGCTTCCCTCCTGCTCAAGGGGTCATTCTGCACACTGATACCGAACCAGCAGCATGGCTGCATTTGTACTTGTAATGTACTGCCAGTAAACCTGTATACAGTTCAACCTAGCATGGTGTCTGTCTCATTCTCTGTACGTACGCAGCAAGACCCCACACTGGCGACGAGGAAACAACCGGACCAATAATACAAAAATATTGGGGGGTTGCGAGCAGTGAGCCGAGGATACAGATAATAATTGGGCATGCTAAATTGGGGAGAACACTGGGGTAAAAAAATTGGCGACGACTAAATTTAAATAAAAGAAAAAATAAATAAATAAAATAACGGATTTCACAATTTGCATAACCAGGCAGTTTCATCTCATAACTGTAGACTCTAGAACACCACTGACAGTCCAATTTACATGAAATCATTTCAGCAAAGCAAGAAATAGTATGCTTCGTCTATGCATGTGAATTAAAGGAAGCTATACCAGTTAGAATCGTGCAATAAATATGAATTACTGTTTGTACCAATTCAAATGTGTTTGTTGTGTAATTAAAAAAAACATGATTTAAAATGAAAAATCCTCTTTTCAGGGAGGCTTGTGAACTTGACATGTGCTTGATGATCTTGTTAACATCAGCCTTCCCATTAGACAGTGAAAATGTCTCTCAGGTGGGGATCAGAGAGGCAGTTTCTGTGCTGGCATTTGTTGAGTTTCATCAAGAGAGAATGTTTGTTCACAAATGCATGTGCTTCCAAATGCAGTGAACATTTTCATGTGTGTTGTTTTCAGATTAGGGAAAGCGGGCATCTAAAACTAGCCTAAAAATCCAGCAGGGCAACGCTATTAAATGTGTCCTTTAGCTCCATAGAGCACTGCAGTTCAATTCATTTAAGCTGAAGCTTTTCACAAGCCTTCAACGGTTACAGAAAAGGGTGTTGCAAATAATTTGATGTCATTTTCTTTGGATTTGAAGTCCAGAAGCCTGTCTTGGAACACAGCCAGGTGACTCAGCACATATTCCTCGTATCTTTCATAGTCTGTGGGCTCTATTCTCAAACATTCGAATTGGTTTGAATCAGCACTTGGTAATACCCCAAATGTGCAGCCCAAAGTTGTCAAAGTGAGAAGGAAGCGACCACATTTTAGAAAATGATAAAAACAAATCAAAATAAAACCGCACTGTTTAAACAGACAGACGGGACCCAAAGAGAAAAGTAAAATATGGGATAGCATAGCCACTTCTGCCAAAAGAAAAGCATCAGATGTTCAAAAACGCTTTTATGATATTCATTAAGAAAAGGCTCAGCAATTAAGTCACCAAGGAGACCAGAAGGGATATTAACTGGTAAACAATATATAGCTAGATAACAGTTTTTTTTTTTTTTTAAATAATCAATATATTTGATCGCGAATACAAGGGAGTAAATCCAATCTATTATCTGCCTCTGTATTATTTACCAATTAATATTTCTTCTGGTCTCCTTGACGACTGGAATTTTGCAGTATATATGAATCATGGCAAGATCCTGGAGAGCGGGCACACATGAGTGATGATACACCTGGCATGGCACACCACCTGCATGTTTAACCAAGGAAAGTTCTTCCTACTGAAAAAAACATGGCAAAGCAAAGTGTGTGCAATCTATACCCCCAGGGCAGATGGAAACCCTTTGGTTGTGAGGGAACACAATATAATCCTGTGTCCTCTTCACCAATGCAGTAAGAACATAAGAACATAAGAAAGTTTACAAACGAGAGGAGGCCATTCAGCCCATCTTGGTCGTTTGGTTGTTAGTAGCTTATTGATCCCAGAATCTCATCAAGCAGCTTCTTGAAGGATCCCAGGGTGTCAGCTTCAACAACATTACTGGGGAGTTGGTTCCAGACCCTCACAATTCTCTGTGTAAAAAAGTGCCTCCTATTTTCTGTTCTGAATGCCCTTTAATCTAAACTCCATTTGTGACCCCTGGTCCTTGTTTCATTTTTCAGGTCAAAAAGGTCCCCTGGGTCGACCTTGTTACTTCATTAATAGCACGGGACATGGGTGCTTGACTTATGCCCACCCTATCTCCCCCAGGACGCTGAAACAACCCAGACCCATAGAAACCCAAAGCTGATACCACTTTAAGATGGACAGGTAGCTCTATTCTTTTCTGATGGACACCCTAAATCATCCTTAATCGCCTCACAAAGATCCACAATCACAGCCTTGTCTAGTCTGAACCTAATCCTTATGTCCCCGTCTGGTAGATCGGTAAATTCTTTCTGTTTCGGTTGCTCGTGAGCGCTGCATTAGCTTCCAGAAGCAATGGAAAACCTCCATTTCATGTAGATATACAAAATCACCGTTGTGAATCCTTTATACAAACCAGGAGAATGAATTGAGCCCCTCCTGACTGTAGTGTTGACATGTCAACTCGGAGTCCAGCTCCATATGTTGCATGTAGCTGTACTGAAGTATAAGCCTCCCTCCTGCTCAAGGGGTCATTCTGCACACTGATACCGAAGCAGCAGCATGGCTGCATTTGTACTTGTAATGTACTGCCAGTAAACCTGTATACAGTTCAACCTAGCGTGGTGTCTGTCTCATTCTCTGTACGTACGCAGCAAGACCCCACACTGGCGACGAGGAAACAACCGGACCAATAATACAAAAATATTGGGGGGTTGCGAGCAGTGAGCCGAGGATACAGATAATAATTGGGCATGCTAAATTGGGGAGAACACTGGGGTAAAAAAAAAAATTGGACGACTAAATTTAAATAAAAGAAAAAATAAATAAATAAAATAACGGATTTCACAATTTGCATAACCAGGCAGTTTCATCTCATAACTGTAGACTCTAGAACACCACTGACAGTCCAATTTACATGAAATCATTTCAGCAAAGCAAGAAATAGTATGCTTCGTCTATGCATGTGAATTAAAGGAAGCTATACCAGTTAGAATCATGCAATAAATATGAATTACTGTTTGTACCAATTCAAATGTGTTTGTTGTGTAATTAAAATAAAAACATGATTTAAAATGAAAAATCCTCTTTTCAGGGAGGCTTGTGAACTTGACATGTGTGCTTGATGATCTTGTTAACATCAGCCTTCCCATTAGACAGTGAAAATGTCTCTCAGGTGGGGATCAGAGAGGCAGTTTCTGTGCTGGCATTTGTTGAGTTTCATCAAGAGAGAATGTTTGTTCACAAATGCATGTGCTTCCAAATGCAGTGAACATTTTCTGCGTGTGTTGTTTCAGATTAGGAAAGCGGGCATCTAAAACTAGCCTAAAAATCCAGCAGGGCAACGCTATTAAATGTGTCCTTTAGCTCCATAGAGCACTGCAGTTCAATTCATTTAAGCTGAAGCTTTTCACAAGCCTTCAACGGTTACAGAAAAGGGTGTTGCAAATAATTTGATGTCATTTTCTTTGGATTTGAAGTCCAGAAGCCTGTCTTGAACACAGCCAGGTGACTCAGCACATATTCCTCGTATCTTTCATAGTCTGTGGGCTCTATTCTCAAACATTCGAATTGGTTTGAATCAGCACTTGGTAATACCCCAAATGTGCAGCCCAAAGTTGTCAAAGTGAGAAGGAAGTGACCACATTTTAGAAAATGATAAAACAATCGAGCTGATCCTGCAAAATAAAACCGCACTGTTTAAACAGACAGACGGGACCCAAAGAGAAAAGTAAAATATGGGATAGCATAGCCACTTCTGTAAGGGCTCTGCCAAAAGAAAAGCATCAGATGTTCAAAAACGCTTTTATGATATTCATTAAGAAAAGGCTCAGCAATTAAGTCACCAAGGAGACCAGAAGGGATATTAACTGGTAAACAATATATAGCTAGATAACAGTTTTTTTTTTTTTTTTTTAAATAATCAATATATTTGATCACGAATACAAGGGAATAAATCCAATCTATTATCTGCCTCTGTATTATTTACCAATTAATATTTCTTCTGGTCTCCTTGACGACTGGAATTTTGCAGTATATATGAATCATGGCAAGATCCTGGAGAGCGGGTGCACACATGAGTGATGATACACCTGGCATGGCACACCACCTGCATGTTTAACCAAGGAAAGTTCTTCCTACTGAAAAAAACATGGCAAAGCAAAGTGTGTGCAATCTATACCCCCAGGGCAGATGGAAACCCTTTGGTTGTGAGGGAACACAATATAATCCTGTGTCCTCTTCACCAATGCAGTAAGAACATAAGAACATAAGAAAGTTTACAAACGAGAGGAGGCCATTCAGCCCATCTTGCTCGTTTGGTTGTTAGTAGCTTATTGATCCCAGAATCTCATCAAGCAGCTTCTTGAAGGATCCCAGGGTGTCAGCTTCAACAACATTACTGGGGAGTTGGTTCCAGACCATCACAATTCTCTGTGTAAAAAAGTGCCTCCTATCTTCTGTTCTGAATGCCTCTTTATCTAATCTCCATTTGTGACCCCTGGTCCTTGTTTTTTTTCAGTTCGAAAAAGTCCCCTGGGTCAACCTTGTTACTTCATTACTAGCACGGGACATGGGTGCTTGACTTATGCCCACCCTATCTCCCCCAGGACGCTGAAACAACCCAGAGGCATAGAAACCCAAAGCTGATACCACTTTAGATGGACAGGTAGCTCTATTCCTTTCTGATGGACACCCTAAATCATCCTTAATCGCCTCACAAAGATATCACAAAGATCCACAATCGCAGCCTTGTCTAGTCTGAACCTAATCCTTATGTCCCCGTCTGGTAGATCGGTAAATTCTTTCTGTTTCGGTTTGCTCGTGAGCTGCATTAGCTTCCAGAAGCAATGGAAAACCTCCATTTCATGTAGATATACAAAAATCACCGTTAGAATCCTTTATACAAACCAGGAGAATGAATTGAGCCCCTCCTGACTGTAGTGTTGACATGTCAACTCCGGAGTCCAGCTCCATATGTTGCATGTAGCTGTACTGAAGTATAAGCCTCCCTCCTGCTCAAGGGGTCATTCTGCACACTGATACTGAACCAGCAGCATGGCTGCATTTGTACTTGTAATGTACTGCCAGTAAACCTGTATACAGTTCAACCTAGCGTGGTGTCTGTCTCATTCTCTGTGCACGCAGCAAGACCCCCACACTGGCGACGAGGAAACAACCGGACCAATAATACAAAATATTGGGGGTTGCGAGCAGTGAGCCGAGGATACAGATAATAATTGGGCATGCTAAATTGGGGAGAACACTGGGGTAAAAAATTGGCGACGACTAAATTTAAATAAAAGAAAAATAAATAAATAAAATAACGGATTTCACAATTTGCATAACCAGGCAGTTTCATCTCATAACTGTAGACTCTAGAACACCACTGACAGTCCAATTTACATGAAATCATTTCAGCAAAGCAAGAAATAGTATGCTTAAATCTATGCATGTGAATTAAAGGAAGCTATACCAGTTAGAATCGTGCAATAAATATGAATTACTGTTTGTACCAATTCAAATGTGTTTGTTGTGTAATTAAAAAAAAACATGATTTAAAATGAAAATCCTCTTTTCAGGGAGGCTTGTGAACTTGACATGTGTGCTTGATGATCTTGTTAACATCAGCCTTCCCATTAGACAGTGAAAATGTCTCTCAGGTGGGGATCAGAGAGGCAGTTTCTGTGCTGGCATTTGTTGAGTTTCATCAAGAGAGAATGTTTGTTCACAAATGCATGTGCTTCCAAATGCAGTGAACATTTTCTGCGTGTGTTGTTTCAGATTAGGAAAGCGGGCATCTAAAACTAGCCTAAAATCCAGCAGGGCAACGCTATTAAATGTGTCCTTTAGCTCCATAGAGCACTGCAGTTCAATTCATTTAAGCTGAAGCTTTTCACAAGCCTTCAACGGTTACAGAAAAGGGTGTTGCAAATAATTTGATGTCATTTTCTTTGGATTTGAAGTCCAGAAGCCTGTCTTGGAACACAGCCAGGTGACTCAGCACATATTCCTCGTATCTTTCATAGTCTGTGGGCTCTATTCTCAAACATCGAATTGGTTTGAATCAGCACTTGGTAATACCCCAAATGTGCAGCCCAAAGTTGTCAAAGTGAGAAGGAAGCGACCACATTTTAGAAAATGATAAAACAATCGAGCTGATCCTGCAAAATAAAACCGCACTGTTTAAACAGACAGACGGGACCCAAAGAGAAAAGTAAAATATGGGATAGCATAGCCACTTCTGTAAGGGCTCTGCCAAAAGAAAAGCATCAGATGTTCAAAACGCTTTTATGATATTCATTAAGAAAAGGCTCAGCAATTAAGTCACCAGGAGACCAGAAGGGATATTAACTGGTAAACAATATATAGCTAGATAACAGTTTTTTTTTTTTTTTTTAAATAATCAATATATTTGATCACGAATACAAGGGAATAAATCCAATCTATTATCTGCCTCTGTATTATTTACCAATTAATATTTCTTCTGGTCTCCTTGACGACTGGAATTTTGCAGTATATATGAATCATGGCAAGATCCTGAGAGCGGGTGCACACATGAGTGATGATACACCTGGCATGGCACACCACCTGCATGTTTAACCAAGGAAAGTTCTTCCTACTGAAAAACATGGCAAAGCAAAGTGTGCAATCTATACCCCAGGGCAGATGGAAACCCTTTGGTTGTGAGGGAACACAATATAATCCTGTGTCCTCTTCACCAATGCAGTAAGAACATAAGAACATAAGAAAGTTTACAAACGAGAGGAGGCCATTCAGCCCATCTTGCTCGTTTGGTTGTTAGTAGCTTATTGATCCCAGAATCTCATCAAGCAGCTTCTTGAAGGATCCCAGGGTGTCAGCTTCAACAACATTACTGGGGAGTTGGTTCCAGACCATCACAATTCTCTGTGTAAAAAAGTGCCTCCTATCTTCTGTTCTGAATGCCTCTTTATCTAATCTCCATTTGTGACCCCTGGTCCTTGTTTCTTTTTTCAGTTCGAAAAAGTCCCCTGGGTCAACCTTGTTACTTCATTACTAGCACGGGACATGGGTGCTTGACTTATGCCCACCCTATCTCCCCCAGGACGCTGAAACAACCCAGAGGCATAGAAACCCAAAGCTGATACCACTTTAGATGGACAGGTAGCTCTATTCCTTTCTGATGGACACCCTAAATCATCCTTAATCGCCTCACAAAGATATCACAAAGATCCACAATCGCAGCCTTGTCTAGTCTGAACCTAATCCTTATGTCCCCGTCTGGTAGATCGGTAAATTCTTTCTGTTTCGGTTGTTCGTGAGCTGCATTAGCTTCAGAAGCAATGGAAAACCTCCATTTCATGTAGATATACAAAATCACCGTTGTGAATCCTTTATACAAACCAGGAGAATGAATTGAGCCCTCCTGACTGTAGTGTTGACATGTCAACTCCGGAGTCCAGCTCCATATGTTGCATGTAGCTGTACTGAAGTATAAGCCTCCTTCCTGCTCAAGGGGTCATTCTGCACACTGATACCGAAGCAGCAGCATGGCTGCATTTGTACTTGTAATGTACTGCCAGTAAACCTGTATACAGTTCAACCTAGCGTGGTGTCTGTCTCATTCTCTGTACGTACGCAGCAAGACCCCACACTGGCGACGAGGAAACAACCAGACCAATAATACAAAAATATTGGGGGGTTGCGAGCAGTGAGCCGAGGATACAGATAATAATTGGGCATGCTAAATTGGGGAGAACACTGGGGTAAAAAAATTGGCGACGACTAAATTTAAATAAAAGAAAAAATAAATAAATAAAATAACGGATTTCACAATTTGCATAACCAGGCAGTTTCATCTCATAACTGTAGACTCTAGAACACCACTGACAGTCCAATTTACATGAAATCATTTCAGCAAAGCAAGAAATAGTATGCTTCGTCTATGCATGTGAATTAAAGGAAGCTATACCAGTTAGAATCGTGCAATAAATATGAATTACTGTTTGTACCAATTCAAATGTGTTTGTTGTGTAATTAAAAAAAAAACATGATTTAAAATGAAAAATCCTCTTTTCAGGGAGGCTTGTGAACTTGACGTGTGTGCTTGATGATCTTGTTAACATCAGCCTTCCCATTAGACAGTGAAAATGTCTCTCAGGTGGGGATCAGAGAGGCAGTTTCTGTGCTGGCATTTGTTGAGTTTCATCAAGAGAGAATGTTTGTTCACAAATGCATGTGCTTCCAAATGCAGTGAACATTTTCTGCGGTGTGTTGTTTCAGATTAGGAAAGCGGGCATCTAAAACTAGCCTAAAAATCCAGCAGGGCAACGCTATTAAATGTGTCCTTTAGCTCCATAGAGCACTGCAGTTCAATTCATTTAAGCTGAAGCTTTTCACAAGCCTTCAACGGTTACAGAAAAGGGTGTTGCAAATAATTTGATGTCATTTTCTTTTGATTTGAAGTCCAGAAGCCTGTCTTGGAACACAGCCAGGTGACTCAGCACATATTCCTCGTATCTTTCATAGTCTGTGGGCTCTATTCTCAAACATTCGAATTGGTTTGAATCAGCACTTGGTAATACCCCAAATGTGCAGCCCAAAGTTGTCAAAGTGAGAAGGAAGCGACCACATTTTAGAAAATGATAAAACAATCGAGCTGATCCTGCAAAAAATAAAACCGCACTGTTTAAACAGACAGATGGGACCCAAAGAGAAAAAATAAAATATGGGATAGCATAGCCACTTCTGGGGCTCTGCCAAAAGAAAAAGCATCAGATGTTCAAAAACGCTTTTATGATATTCATTAAAAAGGCTCAGCAATTAAGTCCCCAAGGAGACCAGAAGGGATATTAACTGGTAAATAATATATAGCTAGATAACAGTTTTTTTTTTTTTTTAAATAATCAATATATTTGATCGCGAATACAAGGGAGTAACTCCAATCTATTATCTGCCTATATATTATTTACCAATTAATATTTCTTCTGGTTTCCTTGACGACTGGAATTTTGCAGTATATATGAATCATGGCAAGATCCTGAGAGCGGAACACACAGTGATGATACACCTGGCATGGCACACCACCTGCATGTTTAACCAAGGAAAGTTCTTCCTACTGAAAAAAACATGGCAAAGCAAAGTGTGTGCAATCTATACCCCCAGGGCAGATGGAAACCCTTTGGTTGTGAGGGAACACAATATAATCCTGTGTCCTCTTCACCAATGCAGTAAGAACATAAGAACATAAGAAAGTTTACAAACGAGAGGAGGCCATTCAGCCCATCTTGGTCGTTTGGTTGTTAGTAGCTTATTGATCCCAGGGGCAGCAGTGTGGAGTAGTGGTTAGGGCTCTGGACTCTTGACCGGAGGGTCGTGGGTTCAATCCCAGGTGGGGGGACACTGCTGCTGTACCCTTGAGCAAGGTACTTTACCTAGATTGCTCCAGTAAAAACCCAACTGTATAAATGGGTAATTGTATGTAAAAATAATGTGATATCTTGTAACAATTGTAAGTCGCCCTGGATAAGGGCGTCTGCTAAGAAATAAATAATAATAATAATAATAATAATAATAATAATAATAATAATCTCATCAAGCAGCTTCTTGAAGGATCCCAGGGTGTCAGCTTCAACAACATTACTGGGGAGTTGGTTCCAGACCCTCCCAATTCTCTGTGTAAAAAAGTGTCTCTTATTTTCTGTTCTGAATGCCCCTTTATCTAATCTCCATTTGTGACCCCTGGTCCTTGTTTCTTTTTTCAGGTCGAAAAAGTCCCCTGGGTCGACCTTGTTACTTCATTAATAGCACGGGACATGGGTGCTTGACTTATGCCCACTCTATCTCCCCCAGGACGCTGAAACGACCCAGAGGCATAGAAACCCAAAGCTGATACCACTTTAGATGGACAGGTAGCTCTATTCCTTTCTGATGGACACCCTAAATCATCCTTAATCGCCTCACAAAGATATCACAAAGATCCACAATTGCAGCCTTGTCTAGTCTGAACCTAATCCTTATGTCCCCGTCTGGTAGATCTGGGTAAATTCTTTTCTGTTTCGTTGCTCGTGAGCGCTGCATTAGCTTCCAGAAGCAATGGAAAACCTCCATTTCATATAGATATACAAAAAAAATCACCGTTGTGAATCCTTTATACAAACCAGGAGAATGAATTGAGCCCCTCCTGACTGTAGTGTTGACATGTCAACTCCGGAGTCCAGCTCCATATGTTGCATGTAGCTGTACTGAAGTATAAGCCTCCCTCCTGCTCAAGGTGTCATTCTACACACTGATACCGAACCAGCAGCATGGCTGCATTTGTACTTGTAATGTACTGCCAGTAAACCTGTATACAGTTCAACCTAGCATGGTGTCTGTCTCATTCTCTGTACGTACGCAGCAAGACACCACACTGGCGACGATGAAACAACCGGACCAATAATACAAAAATAAAAAAAATACAATTTAAAAAAAACGACAAAACAAAAACAACATTTGCTCCACTGAAAAAAACAAAACAAACAACACAACACAACCCAAACCAAACGAGTTTTCAGTACTTCAAAAACAAAAAAGGAGGAATAAATCCACACAGATGACTGGTGCTGAACTGCCTCTGCAACTCCATCCATCCTGGAAACTCACCCAAGACCGAGGATCGGCGCTCCACGAAAATGCAGTAGGCCTCCATTGTTTTTTATTTTGCTTTACGTCACTGCTTTGAACTGCTGTTCTGAACGTTCGGTTAGCAACGAATCTCCTAGCAACAGACGTGTGTGATCATTGATCACAGTATACTGTGCGTCCTGACTGCAGCAAAAAAAAATACATAAATAAATAAATTTAAAAAAGAGAGAGAGAAAAGGTCTACTTTACCCAATTTACCAGTCTTTGAAGTGCATAGTTCACATACAGCCCTGGACCTAGATGGACAAATACAGACGTGCTCAAATTTGTTGGTACCCCTCCACAAAAAACGAAGAATGCACAATTTTCTCTGAAATAACTTGAAACTGACAAAAGTAATTGGCATCCACCATTGTTTATTCCATATTTAATAGAAATCAGACTTTGCTTTTGATTTTTTATTCAACATAATATTGTAAATAATAAAACAAATGAAAATGGCATGGACAAAAATGATGGGACTGCTAACCTAATATTTTGTTGCACAACCTTTAGAGGCAATCACTGCAATCAAACGTTTTCTGTAGCTCTCAATGAGACTTCTGCACCTGTTAACAGGTAGTTTGGCCCACTCTTCCTGAGCAAACTGCTCCAGCTGTCTCAGGTTTGATGGGTGCCTTCTCCAGACTGCAAGTTTCAGCTCTTTCCATAGATGTTCGATAGGATTCAGATCAGGACTCATAGAAGGCCACTTCAGAATAGTCCAATGTTTTGTTCTTATCCATTCTTGGGTGCTTTTAGCTGTGTGTTTTGGGTCATTATCCTGTTGGAGGACCCATGACCTGCGACTGAGACAGAGCTTTCTGACACTGGGCAGCACGCGTTTCGCTCCAGAATGCCTTGATAGTCTTGAGATTTCATTGTGCCCTGCACAGATTCAAGGCACCTGTGCCAGGCGCAGCAAAGCAGCCCCAAAACATAACCGAGCCTCCTCCATGTTTCACTGTAGGTATGGTGTTCTTTTCTTTGAAAGCTTCATTTTTTCTTCTGTGAACATAGAGCTGATGTGACTTGCCAAAAAGCTCCAGTTTTGACTCATCTGTCCAAAGGACATTCTCCCAGAAGGATTGTGGTTTGTCAATATGCATTTTAGCAAATTCCAGTCTGGCTTTTTTATGTTTTTCTTTCAAAAGTGGAGTCCTCCTGGGTCTTCTTCCATGGAGCCCACTTTCGCTCAAAAAAAAGCGACGGATGGTGCGATCAGAAACTGACGCACTTCACCTTGGAGTTCAGCTTGTATCTCTTTGGCAGTTATCCTTGGCTCTTTTTTTCACCATTCGCACTATCCTTCTGTTCAATCTGGGGTCGATTTTTCCTCTTGTGGCCGTGCCCAGGAGGTTGGCTACAGTTCCATGGACCTTAAACTTTAATAATATTTGCAACTGTTGTCACAGGAACATCAAGCTGCTTGGAGATGGTCTTGTAGCCTTTACCTTTACCATGCTTGTCTATTATTTTCTTTCTGATCTCCTCAGACAACTCTCTCCTTTGCTTTCTCTGGTCCATGTTCAGTGTGGTGCACACAATGATACCAAACAGCACAGTGACTACTTTTCTCCATTTAAATAGGCTGAATGACTGATTACAAGATTGGGGACATGTGTGATACTAATTAAAGAAACTAAATAGTTTGAAATATCACTATAATCCAATTATTTATTATCTTTTCTAAGGGGCACCAACAAATGTGTCCAGGCCATTTTAGAATATCTTTGTAGAATAAGCAATAATTCATCTCTTTTCACAGCTTCTTTGCTTTATTCTATGACATAGCAAAGGCATGCAAGTATACATGATAAAATAGCTTTTAATTTCATCACTTTTCAGGAGGAATGAAGCATTATTTCAATGAGCTGTAAGGGTACCAACAAATTTGAGCACGTCTGTAGATCCAGAAGCACTTCCAATTATTGACCCCATCAGAACATCATTATGCTGGAGAGCAGGTTTATGATGTCTTTGTAACCCTACCTGACACTGCTGATGACGATTACTACAGTAAGGCCAAAGATGCGCTGACAAAATATTTCTCTCCACAAAAGAATATTGATTTTGAGGCATACACATTCCATCAAGCCCATCAGAATCAAGGGGAAGGCGTGGATGAATAGCACTCACCACTGCGCAGAATGGCAGCATCGTCTGAGCTTACTGATGTAGATCTGGAAGTGGATACAGGAACAGTGGATAAGCATCTGTCCCGCTGCTGGTATGGCAACCTCTACCCCAGCTGGGGGCCAACTTTGGTCTCCAAGAAGGGGAGGCAAGGGGGCCCACTGGGGCCGGCGGTCTTGGAGGTCTCGATCCCGGTGCCAGTGTTGGAACTGGTGGTGGTGGTGAGAGAGGAAGTGTTGCTCGGCTGTTGCGGTGGGCAGGAGTCGTGAGTAGTCTTGTCCGGGCGGAGACCAGGGAGTCTTCAAAGTCCTCTGTAAGTTTCACGGCTTCTTCCAGTGTGTGGCTTGAGTTTCGGCGCCGACCACATGGCAAAACTGCTCCACCACTATCGCCTCCCCCATTTACAGATTGGTTTTCTTGGTGGGGGTCAGCCAGTGTACCATGTACCAGTGTACACAACCTTTGCGTGACCACCCTGGGGCGTTGTGGTAGGCTGGCTGGGCGTTGACGTCAGGCAGGAACTAAAAATACTGACACCAAGTCTGCAGTTTTAAATAATAAAGACGCGGTCGCTGCGTTTTTATTTTAATACAAAAATAAATAAAGGTTTTAACAAAAAAGACTTGCTCACAGAGCAAAATAAAAGGTTTAAACAGAAACAAAATCACGAACACAAAATACACGAACAGGCTGGGCAATAGCCTTCACTGATCCTTTACGTTTTAGTTTGGTTTTGTTTTTCTCTCACTCCTCTCGCTCACTCTCTCCGATCTAACACCCACCCTGAGTGCAGCAAGCTGCAGGCTTTTATGCAGGTGACCATCTCCCGATTTAGCAACAAATTAATCACTTAATTAATTCGGGAGATGGCCACCTTCTGCACGAGGTTTTTATAATAGTGGATGGGGCTTCCCATCCACACTACCAAACAGAATGAACAAACATTCGCCACGCCTGGCCACTAAACAAAAAACAATAACAAAACATACGACGTCACGACAAATATACAACTAAATCATAAAACAAACAAACACAAAACAATAATCTGCACAGGGGCGGAGGGGGAAACCCGCTTCAAAAATAAATAAATAAATAATACGCACAGGGCTGCTCGCCCTGTTACAGGCGTGTATCCGGGACATTTGGTACTCCCCTGAACTGTACTCGGTGAGTTTCTGATGTTATATTGAGGTGACGGAGCTTTACCAGGTCGTAATCAGCGGCTTCAGCATCAGTCATAGACTGGTAAGCTGCGTGAGTCTCCCCGATCAGGCAGGGTCCCAGCTGGCTCGCCCAGAACTCCTGCGGCAATGATGCGGTGGTAGTCAGCTGCTCAAGGTGACCAGGTACGCTTCCCAATCATCCTCTGCCGTCATCTTCAACGCCCATGCCTTTGGGGTCGCCATCACGGGTGCTGTTGCAGGGTGTGGCGTTATTGCCAGCCCTACCATCTCAATGAGCGCAGTGTATCACTCCTTTCTCCTTCTCTCCTCGGCCTCCAGTCTGCTGTCCAGCGCCTCCAGCAGGTCCGCTAATGCAGTGCAATCCATAATCCCATGTTCTGACACCAGGGTTCGCAGGGTACAGGTGTAGGGAGTGTGTGAACAGGATGGCTTCAGTGATGACGCCAGACCAGAAACACAGACTCAGGAATTAGCTGGTGAAACTGAGAGCTACGCGCTCAGCTATTTTATTAAATAATAAAAAAAAAAGATTTAAACAAACACAAAACAAAAAAGGCGCGTTGGCCAAATAAATAAACAAATAAGTATCGTGCTGGTGAAAACCAGCACGCTTAGCAGTTGTTTTAACAGTTGTTTTTGTTCTCCTTGCTCGCTCTCCCGCATTTCTCCTCTGTACACTCTCCGCTAGGGTAGAGAGCTGCAGGTTTATATACAGTGACCATCTCCCGATTAGCAACAAATAATCAATGAATTAACTCGGGAGATGGTCACCGTCTGCACAAATTTAATAAGGATGCATGACTGTCAGCTAGCTAAATAAATCACTAGCTGATCAGTCACGCATCCTCATGAGGTTTTTAAAAATACAAAAACAATAACAAATACGCGGCGCTTTTAACCGCGCCACAAACAATAATACAAATAATAATAAAACAGTATATATATATATATATATATATATATATATATATATATATAGGGGCGGGACACTCTGCCACAGAGTGATGCAGTGTGCAAGGAAGAGACAGACAGGGATACTCCAATCAGAAAAATATTTAATTTGTAATCCAGGTCTGGTGACAGGAAACAATAATCCCAGGAAACACACAGCAATGCGTACTGCACTGTTCTATAAAACAGGTTTGCAGTCCCAAATAATAAACGCAGTTATTACATCCACAAAATACAAACACAGTCACCAGTCCTGGGTGCGTGCTGAAGTGCTTGTGGTGCAAATACAAGATATCGTGCTACAGGTACAAACAAGTAACAATTAGAGACAAACAAAACACTCATGATACGTTTCACAAATACTGGTCCTTCCGGGTCATTTCTTAACCATAAACGAAGGAACAGATCACGTTGCTCCGTCCACTGTTTGTACCGTCACTCATGACGCCTTGGTTAACGATTACAACCTCTCCTCCAATCTGCGGCTGCCACATCGCTTTCCTTCCAGGTCGATGATTTGTGTACCGGAGTTCTGCCCCCTTTCTAGATGACCGACTTCCTTTTAACCCAGGGAATGGATTATCAGGCCATCCAGTCCAGGGTACATTATTATTATTTTTTATTATTATTATTATTTATTTCTTTAGATGCCCTTATCCAGGACGACTTACAATTGTTACAAGATATCACATTATTTTTACAAACAATTACCCATTGATACAGTTGGTTTTTTTACTGAGCAATCTAGGTAAAGTACCTTGCTCAAGGGTACAGCAGCAGTGTCCCCCACCGTGGATTGAACCCACGACCCTCCGGTCAAGAGGCCAGAGCCCTAACCACTACTCCACACCGCTGCCACTCTGTTCCCTTAGCACCCTCACAGGTGTGGAAGGAGATTTGCCACCAAGAATCATTCTGTTTCTGTCACACCACCACATCTGCCAAAGCAGTTCTACCAAGACAATATTGTATATTGAATATTGTATGCAAATGAGCTCCACCCATTTTGTGCTTTCACGTGATTTGATTGGCCCTTGTAATGCTAATAGGGAAATATGCAAATGTCAGCATTATTTAGCTAAATGTTAAATCTTGTTAAGAGATTTAAGATTTAGTTCAATATTTAGCTAAATGTTAATTCTTATACTTAGATATATAAATGATATCTGAATGTACACATTTAAAAAAAAATATTTATTTTCACAACATTTATAAATCTTGGGAAAAATACAAGACTTAAGTTAAACCTAGAAAAAAAGACAAGTTACAATTTAACGTTTTTTTTTACAGATAGCACCCCATATGAAAATGCATTGCCAAATATAATAACCGAGGTTGCAGCTCCACCAGTACCGGTACCTACTGTAACTGACGCAACTACACCCCCAGCTGTGTCCACTGAACCACTGAACCTTTGTATGAGGCATTTCAACCAAAGGACTACAGATTTCCTACTCGCTGCTTTGGAAATGAAAAATTCACTCGATGCTGTAAATCAGCTTGGTTTGAAAAGTGGACTCGGTTGCATTATGTTAAGGAATACGATCATCTGCTATGCTTTGTATGCACGGAAGCAACCCAAAGAAAAGCTGATCGGTGAAGGGGTGCGACGTGAGCTAACTTTTGTGAAGGATCAATTTATAAACTGGCAAAAAGCAACTGAAAAGTTCAGCGAACATGAGAGATCAAAATTTTACACAGAAGCAGTAAAAAAGATCGCTGGACTGGGTCTTGCACCGATTAGTGCCCTTCTATCTGAAGGGGTTGTACAACAGCAGATGATGGCAAAAGCAGCTCTGCGTATGCTGTTTGGTTCAATCAGATTCCTTGGCAGACAAGGAATACCCTTTCATGGCGACAAGCATCGAGATGGAGTTCTCTGGCAGTTAATGATTCAGAAAACAGCAAATTGACTTCAATCTTTCTGTCACTAAAGAATTACTCACAGAAAAAAGCAACTCCCTGACTAACTAGCTCATCGCGGTTTATTGCTCTGTATCACCGGATTGCAATTTAAACAGCGCCCCTATTAATGCAAACACATAAGCTAATCAATAATTCATGGAGTTAAGTCTACAGTTTTGTTATTTGTTAAGTTTAACAAGCCATGTGTATCCAGACAGAATATCTGTATTTTACAAAATCATCAGTGTGTAGTGTAGTGTAGTGACAACATCCTCCTCATAGTGAGAGGAAAGCCACCAGTTTTCATTAAGGAATGTAGAGCTACAAAATATGTGAGCTCAATTTAATCCAGCCCATAAGAGCATAAGAACATAAGAAAGTTTACAAACGAGAGGAGGCCATTCAGCCCATCTTGCTCATTTGGTTGTTAGTAGCTTATTGATCCCAGAATCTCATCAAGCAGCTTCTTGAAGGATCCCAGGGTGTCAGCTTCAACAACATTACTGGGGAGTTGGTTCCAGACCCTCACAATTCTCTGTGTAAAAAGTGCCTCCTATTTTCTGTTCTGAATGCCCTTTATCTAATCTCCATTTGTGACCCCCTGGTCCTTGTTTTTTTTCAGGTCAAAAAAAAAGTCCCCTGGGTCGACATTGTCTATACCTTTTAGGATTTTGAATGTTTGAATCAGATCGCGTAGTCTTCTTTGTTCAAGACTGAATAGATTCAATTCTTTTAGCCTGTCTGCATACAACATGCCTTTTAAACCCGGGATAATTCTGGTTGCTCTTCTTTGCACTCTTTCTAGAGCAGCAATATCCTTTTTGTAACGAGGTGACCAGAACTGAACACACTATTCTAGGTGAGGTCTTACTAATGCATTGTAAAGTTTTAACATTACTTCCCTTGATTTAAATTCAACACTTCTCACAATATATCCGAGCATCTTGTTGGCCTTTTTATAGCTTCCCCATTGTCTAGATGAAGACATTTCTGAGTCAACATAAACTCCTAGGTCTTTTTTCATAGATTCCTTCTTCAATTTCACTATCTCCCATAGAATATTTATAATGCACATTTTATTGCCTGCGTGCAGTACTTTACACTTTTCTCTATTAAATGTAATTTGCCATGTGTCTGCCCAGTTCTGAATGCTGTCTAGATCATTTTGAATGACCTTTGCTGCTGCAACAGTGTTTGCCACTCCTCCTATTTTTGACACAATTGAGTGACTGTTTTGTGGGGATCCAGCGGACCCCTTTGGGGGAGGACATCGGTGCGGACCAGGGTCACCGTGGGAGCCGATGTCCACAAGGGCGGTGCAGGGGACTCCCTCAGTGAGACATAACCACTGAGGGAGTCCTCTGCAGTGGTTCTCCCGACTACCACGGCTGGTCTGTGTGGATTGCTGTCAGCAGCTTCAGGAGAGAGTGGGGCCACCCTCTCCCAGCTTGGCAGTCGGGCCCCAGCTGTGTGTGCACCAGGTGGATGGTTGTAAGAATGGGGGACAAGAGGGGCGGACGCCGGTCCAGATCAGGGCGGCCAGCTCAGGGATCCATGGAGGGGCGGTGTGGCTGTCTATGGTCTCCTCCCTTCTGCTTGGGCGGTCAATCTGTTCTCTCCTCTCACTGGTTCCCCCAGAGGCCCGGTCACGCCCACCCTCCTCAAGCACAGTCTCGACCCGTTTCGTGGGCCAAGGCAAGCTCTAGGGAGCTTGGGGCAGTGAGCCGGACCTGCTGACGCAGGGCATTAAGGGTCAGGCCATGGACAAAGGCCTCCATGGCCAAGTTCCCTTTCATGGCTGGTGGGTAGATGGGGTATCCCCACCGGGCCAAGTACAGGACATCGGCCGCAAGCACACCCAGCTTCTCTTCGGGGCCTCTGGTTCATGTGGCCAGGCATTATTAGAGGCCGACAGCAGGCTCTACCCCTCCCAAAGCGGCGGTCCATCATAGCTGTCCAGCTCGTCTGGGCCCAGGTGTAGCAGCACCTGCAGCACTTTCCCCTCCAGGGCTGCCGCTAGCTGGCCAGCTTTCTCGGTCGGTCCCCAGCCATTGGTGAGCAGTGCCATCTTGAATTTGGCCTGGTATGCGCCTCCCATGGCGATACCCCATCATAGCGATGCCATCATAGCGGCTTGCTTTTTACTGTACTTTGGCCTGCCCCTTCAACCCGTGACTCACACTCGCCCGTTTCCCCTCCTGCAGTCGGCTTGGGGCCCATCTTGGGGTCTAGCTACCCGGATCTCCACAAAAAGTCACTCAATTGTGTCGACATGCTTTCATAGCTGTCACGGTGAGCTACATCGATTAATATCTATTTGGGCCCCAAGTCTTTATTTGACGGTATGGCAGCTTAGAATTATTATGATTTTTGTTTTAACTTTTATGTGATTTGCCCCTAATCGTGCATTAGACAAATCTTATTGCACGGTCATGTGATCTCGTTCAGCCAGTCACGAAGTTTAATTTATCCAAGACATTTTAGAAATCCCTCTGAAATGTCTTTATAAAATATATAGCACTAGACCTTGATATTGATGCGATAAAGCCCTCTGAAATGACTTTATAATATATAGCAGACCCTGTTGTTAATGCAATACAGCCCTCTGAAATGTCTTTATAATTTATAGCACTAGACCCTGATATCGATGCGATCCAGCCCTCTGAAATGTCTTTATAATATATAGCACTAGACCCTGATATTGATGCGATCCAGCCCTCTGAAATGTCTTTATAATATACAGCACTAGACCCTGATATTGATACGATCCAGCCCTCTGAAATGTCTTTATAATATACAGCACTAGACCCTGATATTGATGTGATCCAGTCCTCTGAAATGTCTTTATAATATACAGCACTAGACCCTGATATTGATGCGATCCAGCCCTCTGAAATGTCTTTATAATATATAGCACTAGACCCTGATATTGATGCGATCCAGCCCTCTGAAATGTCTTTATAATATACAGCACTAGACCGATATTGATGCGATCCAGCCCTCTGAAATGTCTTTATAATATATAGCACTAGACCCTGATATTGATACGATCCAGCCCTCTGAAATGTCTTTATAATATACAGCACTAGACCCTGATATTGAAGTGATCCAGCCCTCTGAAATGTCTTTATAATATACAGCACTAGACCCTGATATTGATGCGATCCAGCCCTCTGAAATGTCTTTATAATATACAGCACTAGACCGATATTGATGCGATCCAGCCCTCTGAAATGTCTTTATAATATAGCACTAGACCCTGATATTGATACGATCCAGCCCTCTGAAATGTCTTTATAATATACAGCACTAGACCCTGATATTGAAGTGATCCAGCCCTCTGAAATGTCTTTTATAATATGCACTAGACCCTGATATTGATGCTGATCAGCCCTCTGAAATGTCTTTATAATATACAGCACTAGACCGATATTGATGCGATCCAGCCCTCTGAAATGTCTTTTAATAATATAGCACTAGACCCTGATATTGATACGATCCAGCCCTCTGAAATGTCTTTATAATATACAGCACTAGACCCTGATATTGATGTGATCCAGCCCTCTGAAATGTCTTTATAATATATAGTAGACCCTGATATCGATGCGATTCAGCCATCTGGAATGCACTCAGGTCTATAAATAGAGGAATAGGTATTTATAGCAAGTGCTTTTAATCTAACTGAATGGTGTTTACGTCCCAGAGCAAAATCCCCCTCTAATGAGATTTAATGTTAGCCTTCAAGCCGTCACTGCAATAAACCAGAACATCTAATTATAACTGAGACAAGACAAACTTAAACATGTATTATAAAGACATTTCAGAGGACTGGATCGCATCAATATCAGGGTCTAGTGCTATATATTATAAAGACATTTCAGAGGGCTGGATTGCATCAATATCAGGGTCTAGTGCTATATATTATAAGGACATTTCAGAGGGCTGGATCGCATCAATATCAGGGTCTAGTGCTATATATTATAAAAGACATTTCAGAGGACTGGATCTCATCAATATCAGGGTCTAGTGCTATATATTATAAAGACATTTCAGAGGACTGGATCGCATCAATATCAGGGTCTAGTGCTATATATTATAAAGACATTTCAGAGGGCTGGATCCCATCAATATCAGGGTCTAGTGCTATATATTATAAAGACATTTCAGAGGGCTGGATCCCATCAATATCAGGGTCTAGTGCTATATATTATAAAGACATTTCAGAGGGGGGTTGATCAATATCAGGGTCTGCTATTTATTATAAAGACATTTCAAAGGGCTGTATAATATATAGCAAACCCTGATATTAATGTGATACAGCCCTCTGAAATGTCTTTATAATATATAGCAGACCCTGATATTAATGCAATGTATCTTTCTAAACAAAGGATTTGGGAGCTCCCTAATAAAAGCTGAATCTCAAAACAGTAATTGTGTGAATATAGTAATTGTTACAGCTGTGTATAATGGTATTTATAACAGGATTCATTTATCTGCCTTTTTACATATCCACCCTTACTCTGGTCCCCCCGCAGTCGGATATGCAACGGATTACTGTACATTGAAAACTACAAAGAGGTGTGTAATTCAATATATTAACGTAACATTATTAGCAGGTTTCATTCCACTTTATGAAGCTAAATGAGTTCATTCTATATAGAGGGTGATGCTGCAATGCGTGGCCATATGTTGAACTGTGTGGAGTGTGACATGAGTACGAATCCTCCCCACAGGGGATTCTACACTAATCTGTGTTCCTCCTCTCTGAGCCTCACCTCTCTCAGATTATCTGCGCTGCTGTCAGTGTGTAATCACAGACTCTCAGTGACATGAGGATTAGAAGGAGAGGGGGTTTCTGACCTCCGTGTTGGAAAGGTCAGGACTAGAGCTAATCAGGGCTGCAGACTGACGGAGTTAACCCTTCCACTGCCACAGCAGCCACCCTCTTTCCCCCCACGGCTTTGCAGAATTTAAAATAAGAAATAAAAAACTTTATATGTGAATTTTATACAATACAGCTCTGGGCAAAAGTGTTGCATTATCCTATAGAATTAACTCATTTAGGTTCATAAAGTGGAATGAAACCTGCTGAATAATGTAACGTTACATATTGAACTACATACCGCTTTGTAGTTTTCCAGATACTTGAAAAACTGACAAAAATTGAAAATGTGACATTTCTGCTGTACTGGTATTATGACTTTTAGTAGACTTTCTTTTTTGCAATATCATTATTATTATTTGTTTATTTAGCAGACACCTTTATCCAAGGCGACTTACAGAGACTAGGGTGTGTGAACTATGCATCAACTGCAGGGTCACTTACAACAACGTCTGACCCGAAAAACGGAGCACAAGGAGGTTAAGAGACTTGCTCAGGGTCACACAAGAAGTCAATGGCTGAGGTGGGATTTGAACTGGGGACCTGCTAGTTACAAGCCCTTTTCTTTAACCACTGGACCACACAGCCTCCTCCATTTTATAGTTTCTTTTGATTACATGATGTTAAATAAAATATCTAAATTATGTTCATTTATATATATATATATATATATATATATATATTGCAAAATAATCTGTTATACAAAGACATTACAAATGCATGTAGCAAAGGAGAAGCCATACTAATGGGGGATTTCTATGGTGGGGAGCACAACAGACGAAATTGAAATGGTAGAAATGACAAATGACTGTTGCCAACTATAGAGGGTGGGGGGGAGGAATGCCCCCCCTGGTAAAAATGGTTTAATAGATCAATTAAAAAAATATTCTGCGAAAAAAGGCACTTATACCGTATTACTTCTAATTAACGCCTCACTCAGATATCAGCTTTTTAATAGACGCCGCCCTCGAATAAACGCCGCTCTCAATAAAGAAACGTAAAGGTATTTTTTCTACCCCCGCTAAAAAAATAAATAAACGCTCAACTCTGCCTCTGTACATGACACCCCCGAAGAGACTGCAACCTCAATCCGGCATGTAATACAAACTAATGTACACCCACCTTAGTAAGCAAATGTTATTTTATAATACAGTCCCGACAGACAACCCAATGTGATCTACTTACAGCACAGCAGTCCTTCACGTCCCTTTTTTTCCAGTAGAGTTCAGTGCCAACACAGCAGGGGATAAAACAAGGGCTGTCTGTTTACATCGTTGTCAGCTTGGATGGTGAAAACTTAAACTCAGAGGAACTTAGAGCTTTGCCGGTCACTCTAAGCGCTATCAGAAAGCTGGCTGAAGATGTCTTTTAGTAGGGGGTTTAGTTGTTTTGTTTTTATTCAATTGGAATTTTACTCAGTCCTGTACAATTTTTATATATATATATATATATATATATATATATATATATATATTGTAACGTAGAGGGTTGTGAGAAAACAGCAGGAGGGGGTTAAAACCTCCTCCTGCAGAGAATGTACCTTTGTTTTGGTTGTTTGCTTTATTGTTTCATTTAATTTGTTTAATTGTTTTATTGTTATTATCATCCGCACCTGGGCGCTATTGGAAATTAAGCCCAGGTGCGGGAGTTTAAAAAGAGAGCAAGCAGTCTGCTCAGGGCTGCTAAAGAGAAGGAGGCAGAAGGGAGTGCTCTGTTTCCTAGCAGTCCCGAGAGAGAAGGTACGGGTGCAAACCTGTATGGTTAAGTGTGTGGAACAGGGAAAGCAGTTTTAACCGTCCTGTGATAGTTAGGTTCCTGTGTGTAGTTAGTGCTCAGAAAGAGCTAGGGTGTTTTTTTTGTATTTTATTTAATTTTGTGTTTATTAAAAGTATAGCGGCGTGACTTGGAAAAAATCCATTTCTTGTGTCTGGGTCGCATTCTTAAAGGGGCAACGAACCCGAGTGGGGTGAGTCGGTTTTACATTTGGTGTCAGAGAAAACAAAATGGCCAGAGAAAGATGGATTTATGGGACCTGATCTAAAAGATCAATAGAAATACAGCCAAAGAGAGCTAAAATGAGAGATATGGCTCCAGTGAAAAGGAGGAGCCAACAGAATTGGAGCGGTTAATCCTGGAATGGGAGCAGGCTATGGAGCTCCACAGCCTCCCGAGCCAGAGGGGGATGCCAGCTGCCAGAACCCAGAGAGAGCTGCCGCCTGAGCCCAGAGGGGAGGAAACGCCCGGAGCCCAGAGAGGAGCCCAGAGAGGAGGAGCCCGAGCCCAGGGGAGGGAGCCGCCCGAGCCCAGAGGGGAGGAGCCGCCGCCTGGAGCCCAGAGGGGAGGAGCCGCCCAGAACCCAGAGGGAGGAGCCGCCCGGAGCCCAGAGAGAGGGGAGCACCGCTTCCGGAGCCCAGAGGGGAGCTGCAGGCTTCCGGAGCCCAGAGGGAGGAGCCGCGCTTCCGAGCTCAGGGGGAGGTGAAAAGTTACCTCCACCACAGCCCCGACCACCGCCCCCACGGTCCAGTCCGGCACCGCTGCCCAGTCCTCACCCTTTGCTCCAGGACACCGGCCGGTCTGCCCGGACCTTCCTGCGCTGGACCTTGAGCCCAGGGAGTGCAGCACTGGCCACAGCTTTTCCCTGGTTCCCTACTCCGCTCTTCCCGAGCACCCAGGCGTCGCTGGGCTGCTGCCAGACGCCGCTGTCTCCCCCTGCTTCGCTTCCCCTGGGTGATCGGACATCACTGCGCCGGTCCCCAGGGGAAGATCTCTGCCCACTGCTGCATCCTCCAGTGCCACGGTCTACGCTCCGGTCGCCCCTGTTGAGCCGTCGGGTCCCCTTGTCGCCCGGTCGAGGTCCCTTCCTGGCTGAGCCGGGACGTGGATCCCGATCCACCCTCAAGCCTGCCCGTAAAAAAGGGCAAGAAAGGACATTTGTGGACTTGAGGGTGGGTGGTTATGTTTTAGGGGAGGAGGTGGCCGTCTCGTGGCCTGTGTCTTGTAAAGACAAGGGGGGGGATATGTAACGTAGAGGGTTGTGAGAAACAGCAGGGGGGTTAAAACCTCCCCCTGCAGAGAATGTACCTTTGTTTTGGTTGTTTGCTTTATTGTTTCATTTAATTTGTTTAATTGTTTTATTGTTAATTATCATCCGCACCTGGGCGCTATTGGAAATTAAGCCCAGGTGCGGGAGTTTAAAAAGAGAGCAAGCAGTCTGCTCAGGGCTGCTAAAGAGAAGGAGGCAGAAGGGAGTGCTCTGTTTCCTAGCAGTCCCGAGAGAGAAGGTACGGTGCAAACCTGTATGGTTAAGTGTGTGGAACAGGGAAACGGTTTAGCCGTCCTGTGATAGTTAGGTTTGCGTGTGTAGTTAGTGCTCAGAAAAGAGCTAGGTGTTTTTTTTGTATTTTATTTAATTTTGTGTTTATTAAAAGTATAGCGCGTGAGCGCTGGAAAAAATCCATTTCTTGTGTCTGGGTCGCATTCTTAAAGGGGCAACGAACCCGAGTGGGTGAGTCGGTTTACAATATATATATATATATAAAACAAAAAAACTTGCTTACTATCTATGAGAAGATTTAGTTTCAGTTTCTATTACAGAGAAATTACAAACAAGCAGGTAAATTATAGTGAGAAAAAAAATCGAGTAGGATATATTTTAGTTTTAACAGAAATCAAACCAATATTCAGAGGTAATATTTTCGTTAAGAAAAACAACTGCATCACACTCAACTACCGTTCTCTCTCCTCTTCTTGTCCCGCCCCATAGCAGCCAACACAAATTCCTGATTCGCTGGTGCAGTACTCCCCTGACCTCCCAACTCCCACCTAATAGGCTCTCGTTAACTGTCAGTAAATGTACTGTATTCAAGCCCCAAAAACACACAAGAGTATAGTGCTGCAGATCGGAGACTCTCATGGCGCCGTTTCTAAAATGCCTTAAATCATTTAATAAAATATTGCAGTGTTTGTAAAGCATAGTATTATTAATAGAGGCCGCCCTCATGTACTCGCCGTCCTCGTTTAAGGGCCACAGACATTTTGATCAATTTAAAATAAACACCGCGGCGCCAAATTGAAGTAATACGGTATATATATATATATATATATATATATATATATATATATATATATATACACACACACACACAGTTGTAGTCAAAAGTTTGCATACCCCAATGGAAATGTATAATTCTTAGAGATCTCTAGAAAACAAAGAATTGAGGAAAAAAATATTTTGTAGCAAAAGTTTTGCTTTTGTGGATGAGGAAAAGTTACAAGAAACAGATGCCAACAATTTAATTATTTCAGTAATTTATTTGCAAAATTCCAACAATGCTGATTCAAAAGTATTCATACCCTTTATTGTCTACAAGGTGCTATACATTTCAATGTGATAATGCAGAACCTAATTCTAGAAATGTCTAGAAAATGCTGGATTGTAGGTGAACATTCTTAGAGAGTATAAAAGGTTTAGGCATAGGATGATTGCTGTCATTACCAATAAGTCAACATGGGAAAAAGTAAAGAGCTATCTGAAGACCTTAAGCAGAAAATTATTTATTGTCATAAAGCTGGAGAAGGATACAAGAAGATTTACAAGCATTTGAGTATCCCAATTTCAACTACTGTTTCTATTATCAAGAAGTTCAAGACTCATGGTACTGTCATAACGCTCCCTCGGTCTGGAAGAAAGAAGGTTCTTTCACCAAGAACAAGCAGAAGAATTGTGAGGAAGGTTAATAACAATCAGAGATTGACTGCCAGAGATATTCAAAGTGAATAACTGCAAGTGGGACTGGGGTTTCCATTTCAACCATCGGTTGAGTATTACATGGTGAAGGTCTCAATGGTCGCAGGTCAAGGAAAAAGCCACTCTTAGGAAAACATCACAAGGACAATCGCTTAAAGTTTGCAAAACAGCATTTGAATGATGGATATGAGTTCTGGTTAAAGGTTTTGTGGAGTGATGAAACAAAAATCGAGCTATTTGGTCACACTGATAGTCGTTACATTTGGAGAAAGTCTGGTGAGGCGTACAAAGAAAAGAACACCATACCTACTGTCAAGCATGAAGGTGGTAATATCCTTCTATGAGGATGTTTTTACTCTAATGGCACAGGAAATTTAGTTCCAATACATGGTAAAATGGATTCCATTTTAAAAACATATATATATATATATATATTAATTATGTCTCCTAAAATTATAGGAGATGCAGCTACAACCAATTATATAAAAGCACAAAAAGGTATGTTTTTAAGTGAGGATTTAAAAGAATCCACTGTTTCAACCTCTGATGATGTCACCCGGAACAGAGCTCCACAAACCAGGAGCACAGCAGCAGAAAGCTGATTGAAGATGATGAGGATGGGGAGGGAGGAGGAGGGGACACCTGTCTCAAAGTCTCTCGAAAGCCCGTAAACTAATCCGTTAGTTTAATCCTCGTTGAAATCTTTAAAAAGAGGCTTCCCTGAGCAGTCAGCTTACAAATCGAGAGAAAGGAGAGAGAAGAGATAGAAAGAAAAAGAGAGAGAGAATAGAGAGACGCAGACAGAGAGACAGAGAGAGAGAGAGAGAATTTTATTAAACGATAATTTAAATTTATACGAATTTAGCTATTCACCTAAACTATACTAATTGATACTAAATTATATTAATTTATACTAATCTATACTAACCTAGCTCTCCCCGGGATGGGAAATGCAAAGAGCGGCGCGATCTCGCAGGAGATGCTGGATGACCTGCGGCAACGGACGCGCTTCTCTGAGGCGGAGCTGTCGCGCTGGTTCGGGGAGTTCCGGCGGGAGTGCCCAACCGAGCGGGTCTCGCAGGCCGAGTTCGAGCGCATCTACCAGCGTCTGTTCCCGGACAGCGACGCGCAGGCGTACTCAAGCCACGTCTTCCGCTCCTTCGATGTGAACGGCGATGGCACGCTGGACTTCCGCGAGTACATCATCGCCCTGCACCTCACCTCCTCCGGGCTGACCTCGCTGAAACTGGAGTGGGCGTTCTCGCTCTTCGACGTGGACAACAGCGGAGCGATCACCAAGGGGGAAGTGCTGGAGATCACCGGGTAAGAGATCGTGATCTAACTCAATTCCTGCTCTCATACGATGATGACCTGCTGTCGCCCACAGAGCTGGGGCTGCAGCAGAGCCTGTCACTGCTAGAGCAGTACGGTCAGAAAATGGGCACTGGCAGTAAACATGGACAAGACCAGAGTTATGGTCTTCCAGAAGAAAGCCAGATCTCATAGAAACAGGTGCCGCTTCACTCTGGCAACATCACACTGAAGCACAGCTATACGTACCTGTGTCTGACCATCGGTGCGTCAGGGAGTGTAACCTGGCTGGCTGAAAGCATGAAACGAAAAGGCGCAAGCGGTTTTATGTCATTAAAAAAATAGGCTTTTCAAAATTAAATGTAATGAAAATAAATGTTTTGCTATAATGCAATGTGTATAGCAATTCGTAATAGCAATTCGTAATAATTGTTAATTAGTCATTTAGCAAATGCTTTTATCGAAAGCGACTGACAGAGACTAGGGGGTGAACTATGCATCACAACTGCCGCTGCAGAGTCACTTACAATAGGACCTTGTTTGTTTAACATCTCATCTGAAGGACAGAGAACAAGGAGGTAAAGTGACTTGCTCAGGGTCATCACAGTGAGTCAGTGGCTGAGAGAACATATAAGAACATAAGAACATAAGAAAGTTTACAAACGAGAGGAGGCCATTCAGCCCATCTTGCTTGTTTGGTTGTTAGTAGCTTATTGATCCCAGAATCTCATCAAGCAGCTTCTTGAAGGATCCCAGGGTGTCAGCTTCAACAACATTACTGGGGAGTTGGTTCCAGACCCTCACAACCTCCCAGTAACAAGCCCCTGTCTCTAACCACTGAGCCACCAAGCCAGGTTTTCATATTATTTAAAGGGCTGTATTTTTTTCACTGTAAAAAAATTGCTTATTTCACAGCATTTCCTGGTCTAAAAATAGCAAAATATTTCACGATTAAACATAATATTTATATATTTAATTGCCCTGTGGATACGAGATCGGGTTCAATTCACAGAATCACTCTGTGAAAATACCAGCCTAGCGGGCGACACTTGACATTGGAATTGAATTGCACCCACCCCCTTTATCTCTCTTTCTTTCTCTGTTGCAGTCATTCAAACACTGGCTTTTGTTATTTGTTGCAAAGTCTGTGTTGCTTTGACTGTGAGCTCAGGATTTTCAATATTTCATGCACAAAAGTGTTAATAATAAGTCTATGTCTTTGTGTCTGTGTGTCTGTCTGTGTGTGTGTCTGTGTTTGTCTGTGTGTCTGTGTGTGTCTGTCTGTGTGTGTGTCTGTGTGTGTGTGTCTGTCTGTGTGTCTGTGTGTGTCTGTGTGTCTCTCTCTGTCTATGTGTCTGTGTGTGTGTGTGTGTGTGTCTGTCTGTCTGTGTGTCTGTGTGTGTCTGTGTGTGTCTGTCTGTGTGTGTGTCTGTCTGTGTGTGTGTGTGTCTGTGTGTGTGTGTGTGTGTGTGTTTGTATGTGTTTCTGTGTGTGTGTGTGTGTGTGTGTGTGTGTGTGTGTGTGTGTCTGTGTGTCTGTCTGTGTGTGTGTGTGTGTCTGTCTGTGTGTGTGTGTCTGTCTGTGTGTGTGTGTCTGTCTGTCTGTGTGTCTGTCTGTGTGTGTGCCTGTGTGTGTGTGTGTGTGTGTTTCTGTGTGTGTGTGTGTGTGTGTGTGTGTGTGTGTGTGTGTCTGTTTGTCTCCCAGGCAATCTTCAAACTGATCCCAGAGGAAGAGAGAAAGGATTTACCAGAGGATGAAAACACAGCAGAGAAACGAGCAGATAAACTGTGGAGCTACTTTGGAAAGAAAGAGAAGGGTGAGAGAGGGGAGAGAGGAGAGAGGAGGAGGAGAGGGGAGAGGGGAGAGGGGAGAGGGGAGAGAGGAGAGAGGAGAGGTGTAATGTATTATATTGTGTTGTGTTTTCAGAGAAGCTGTTGGAAGGGAGTTCATTGAGGGGTGCTGGAGAATGAGAACGACTGAGACTGATTCAGTACGAACCGAAGAAGAAGTGATGAGACCCCCCACCCCCGAGATAAATGACTGCAGCCAGACAGGAGCAACTACGGCTAATACTACCATACCACACTGTACTGAATAACTAATACTGTACCACACTGTACTGAATAACTAATACTGTACCACACTGTGCTGAATAACTAATACTGTACCACACTGTACTGAATTACTAATACTGTACCACACTGTACTGAATTACTAATACTGTACCACACTGTACTGAATTACTAATACTGTACCACACTGTGCTGAATTACTAATACTGTACCACACTGTACTGAATTAAAATACTGTACCACACTGTATTGAATTTTTCTTGTAATACTGTACCACACTGTGCTGAATTACTAATACTGTACCACACTGTGCTAAAATTACTAATAAAACAAAACTGTCTCCTGAATTACTAATACTGTACCACACTGTGTGAATTACTAATGTGTACCACACTGTACTGAATTAATAATACTGTACCACACTGTACTGAATCACTAATACTGTACCAGTGTGTGCTGAATTAATAATACTGTACCACACTGTACTGAATCACTAATACTGTACCACACTGTACTGAATTACTAATACTGTACCACACTGTACTGAATTACTAATACTGTACCACACTGTACTGAATTACTAATACTGTACCACACTGTACTGAATTACTAATACTGTACCACACTGTACTGAATTACTAATACTGTACCACACGTGCTGAATTACTAATACTGTACCACACTGTGTTGAATTACTGTGTGTACTGTACCACACTGTACTGAATTACTAATACTGTACCACACTGTACTGAATTACTAATACTGTACCACACTGTACTGAATTACTAATACTGTACCACACTGTACTGAATTACTAATACTGTACCACACTGTACTGAATTACTAATACTGTACCACACTGTACTGAATTAATAATACTGTACCACACTGTACTGAATTACTAATACTGTACCACACTGTACTGAATTACTAATACCAAACCGCACTGTACTGAATTACTAATACTGTACCACACTGTACTGAATTACTAATACTGTACCACACTGTACTGAATTACTAATACTGTACCACACTGTACTGAATTACTAATACTGTACCACACTGTACTGAATTACTAATACTGTACCACACTGTACTGAATTACTAATACTGTACCACACTGTACCTGAATTACTAATACTGTACCACACTGTACTGAATTACTAATACTGTACCACTGTACTGAATTACTACTGAATTACTGAATTACTGTACCACACTGTACTGAATTACTAATACTGTACCACACTGTACTGAATTACTAATACTGTACCACACTGTACTGAATTACTAATACTGTACCACACTGTACTGAATTACTAATACTGTACCACACTGTACTGAATTACTAATACTGTACCACACTGTACTGAATTACAAATACTGTACCACACTGTACTGAATTACTAATACTGTACCACACTGTACTGAATTACTAATACTGTACCACACTGTACTGAATTACTAATACTGTACCACACTGTACTGAATTACTAATACTGTACCACACTGTACTGAATTACTAATACTGTACCACACTGTACTGAATTACTAATACTGTACCACACTGTACTGAATTACTAATACTGTACCACATTGTACTGAATTACTAATACTGTACCACACTGTACTGAATCACTAATACTGTACCACACTGTACTGAATTACTAATACTGTACCACACTGTACTGAATTACTAATACTGTACCACACTGTACTGAATTACTAATACTGTACCACACTGTACTGAATTACTAATACTGTACCACACTGTACTGAATTACTAATACTGTACCACACTGTACTGAATTACTGTAATACTGTACCCACTGTACTACCACACTGTACTGAATTACTGTACCACACTGTACTGAATTACTAATACTGTACCACACTGTACTGAATTACTAATACTGTACCACACTGTACTGAATTACTAATACTGCACCACACTGTACTGAATTACTAATACTGTACCACACTGTACTGAATCACTAATACTGTACCACACTGTACTGAATTACTAATACTGTACCACACTGTACTGAATTACTAATACTGTACCACACTGTACTGAATTACTAATACTGTACCACACTGTACTGAATTACTAATACTGTACCACCATTGTACTGAATTACTAATACTGTACCACTGTACTGAATCGAACTAATACTGTACAAAATTAACACTGTACTGAATTACTAATACTGTACCACACTGTACTGAATCACTAATACTGTACCACACTGTACTGAATTACTAATACTGTACCACACTGTACTGAATTACTAATACTGTACCACACTGTACTGAATTACTAATACTGTACCACACTGTACTGAATTACTAATACTGTACCACACTGTACTGAATTACTAATACTGTACCACATTGTACTGAATTACTAATACTGTACCACACTGTACTGAATCACTAATACTGTACCACACTGTACTGAATTACTAATACTGTACCACACTGTACTGAATTACTAATACTGTACCACACTGTACTGAATTACTAATACTGTACCACTGTACTGAATTACTAATACTGTACCACACTGTACTGAATTACTAATACTGTACACATTGTACTGTAATACTGTACCACACTGTACTGAATTACTAATACTGTACCATTGACTGTACTGAATTACTAATACTGTACCACACTGTACTGAATTACTAATACTGTACCACACTGTACTGAATTACTAATACTGTACCACACTGACTGAATCAATACTGTACCTCACAGTACTGAATTACTAATACTGTACCAAACTGTGATTGAATCACTAATACTCCCACACTGTCTGAATCACTAATGAACCACACTGTACTGAATCAATACTGTACCACACTGTACTGAATTACTAATACTGTACCACACTGTACTGAATTACTAATACTGTACCACACTGTACTGAATTACTAATACTCCACACTGTACTGAATTACTAATACTGTACCACACTGTACTGAATTACTAATACTGTACCACACTGTACTGAATTACTAATACTGTACCACACTGTACTGAATTACTAATACTGTACCACACTGTACTGAATCACTAATACTGTACCACACTGTACTGAATTACTAATACTGAGACACTGTACTGAATTACTAATACTGTACCACACTGTACTGAATTACTAATACTGTACCACACTGTACTGAATCACTAATACTGTACCACACTGTACTGAATCACTAATACTGTACCACACTGTACTGAATTACTAATAACCACACTGTACCACACTGTACTGAATTACTAATACTGTACCACACTGTACTGAATTACTAATACTGACACTGTACTGAATTATACTGCTGTACCACACTGTACTGAATTACTAATACTGTACCACACTGTGCTGAATTACTAATACTGTACCGCATCAGTAAAGGTCTCTCTCAGTCCAGACGGCTTCTTGTTAAACTGTGATTATCCTCCTGATCCCTCAGGAGCTCTGTGAGGATTATAAAGAAGAGTGAGATCAAATAAGAGAGAGGATTATAGAGTGCAGGACAGGAGACATTAGATTACTAGTATTTCTTCCCTCTTTCATCTCCTCTCTCTCTGCTCTCTCTGCTCTCTCCTCTCTCTCTAAAGATTATTTACTAATATTGTTGAACAGATAAGTAATTGTTCCTGATTTCTCAGATTAACATCCTGGCGACTGCCTATCAAGAATGAAATTCTACAAACACACACTGAGATACACTGAGACACACTGAGATACACTGAGACACACTGAGATACACTGAGACACACTGAGATACACACTGAGATACACTGAGACACACTGAGACACTGAGATACACTGAGATACACACTGAGATACACTGAGACACACTGAGACACTGAGATACACTGAGATACACTGAGACACACTGAGACACACTGAGACACACACATACTGAGACACACTGAGACACACTGACATACACTGAGACACACTGAGATACACTGAGACACACTCAGATACACTGAGATACACTGAGACACACTGAGATACACTGAGACACACTGAGACAGACTGAGATACACTGAGATACACTGAGACACACTGACATACACTGAGACAGACTGAGATACACTGAGATACACTGAGACACACATTGAGATACACTGAGATACACACTGAGACACACTGAGATACACTGAGACACACACTGAGACACACTGACATACACTGAGACACACTGAGATACACTGAGACACACTCAGATACACAGAGATACACTGAGACACACTGAGACACACTGAGATACACTGAGACACACTGAGACACACTGACATACTGAGACACACTGAGATACACTGAGACACACTGACATACACTGAGACACACTGCAACAGACTGAGATACACTGAGACACACTGAGACACACTGAGACAGACTGAGATACACTGAGACACACTGACATACACTGAGACACACTGAGATACACACTGAGATACACTGAGATACACACTGAGATACACTGACATACACTGAGACACACTGAGATTCATTTTCAACCCATACCTTTTTTTTGACTCCTGCTTCCTGAACCTGACGTCACCACCCACATGCACCACTCAAGCCATCCGCAACACACACACACACACACACACACACACGCTGACACACACACACACACACACGCTGACACACACACACACTGACACACACCCACCACACACACACACACACACACACACACACACACACACTCAGACACCTTTGCAATTTACAAAAATAACAACCTTTTAATTGTTTAACAAAACACAAAATACTCATGTGGGAAAAAAAGATTCAGACACAGAATATTGAGAAAATAACAGAAAATAACAGAGAAAACAGAGAAAATAACCGAGAACATAGATAAAATAACAGAAAATAACCGAGCACATAGATAAAATAACAGAAAATAACCGAGAACATAGATAAAATAACAGAAAATAACCGAGCACATAGATAAAATAACAGAAAATAACCGAGAACATAGATAAAATAACAGAAAATAACCGAACACATAGATAAAATAACAGAAAATAACCGAACACATAGATAAAATAACAGAAAATAACCGAGAACATAGATAAAATAACAGAAAATAACCGAGAACATAGATAAAATAACAGAAAATAACCGAACACATAGATAAAATAACAGAAAATAACCGAGAACATAGATAAAATAACAGAAAATAACCGAGCAAATAACAGAAAATAGAGAAAATAGCCTAGAAAATAGATAAAAACAACCTAGAAAATAACAGAAATAACTAGAAAATAACCGAGAAAATAGATCAAATAACCTAGAAACAACGGAGAAAATAACCTAGAAAATAGCCTAGAAAATAACATAAGCTTGCTGAGGAGTTGATAAGGCTGTGTGCCATTGAAATTGTAAAGGAAATGTTTAGAGAGCAGAAGGCCAAGGAATTGGCAAAAATACCAATGTGAAATGACACTGTCAAACGACGGATCGCTTTTACATCAGAAGACTCTGAGTGCACTGATCGGCTGTGTGACAGCGGGTGCAGAGCACCATTCCTGCTCATGCATACAGAGGTGAGATTACTAGCTCAAGGCAGAATGCTTACCCATATATTTAATATCAAAGAAAGAGTTACATACTTTCTAAGCTGATAAGAAACCCAAACTTGCAAAAGTGCTGAAAGATGACGTGTGGCTGGCAAAACTGGGTTACCTCGCAGACATATTCAGTGAAATAAATAAGTGGAATAAAACTATGCAAGGTGGGAGCACTCATTTTATTGCCCAGCGTGAAAGAACTGACACATTCAAAAGGAAACCAACTCTGGAAAGTTCGTGTGTGTGGGGGGGGGGGGGGGCTGGTATGTTTGAGCTCTTACATTCTTTCATTCAGGAACTAAAACTTTGATGTAATCAAACCGCAGCCAACAGCGCATCTGTCTGCTCTACTCCACAAATCTAATCGACAGAACAAGCCGCTACACACCTGCGGGCTACAAACCCCATAGGTGAGAATACTGAAGCTAAACTGCCACCCTCTGTCCCATCAAAGCTGATAGAAGAGCTCACTGACATTTCATCAGACAGCTCCCTCAGAACCAAGTTCAGTGAAATGCTTCTTCTGCAGCACTGAAAATGTTGGATTCAGTACAACCTACTTATGCGAAACCAGATTTTCAGCCGTGACATTGATGAAAACAAAGTACCGAGCCAGGATGAGCAATGACCATGACATGTGTGATGTGCTTGTGAAGATAACTCCACGTCTTGACAGAATTGTTGCTCAGCACCAGCAACAAGTTTCACATTGAGTAAGTAAAACAAAAATAATTATATATATATAGGATCCTTGAGGAGGTTCAGAAGCATTTAAACTAGAAAGGAAGGGGGGAGAAAACAAAAAAAACAGAAGGAGACCACATCAAAACAAGGGCAACAACTCAGGTAAGACAACTATTAAATGTATTTATCTTAATGCTAGAAGTCTCAGAAACAAAATGTTAGAACTTGAAGCTACTGCACTAACAAGTAACTACGATGTGATAGGTGTTACAGAAACTTGGTTGTCTGAGAGTGATGGAGACGAATATAATATTAGTGGGTACACACTGTATAGGAAAGACAGGCAGGACAGAAGAGGCGGAGGGGTAGCGCTATACATAAGAAATAGTCTTGAAGCCCAGGTGTTAAATCAGGACAAAGAAAACAATGCAGAATCAATATGGGTCAGAATAATGGACACAAATTCAAAGGGCATAATAATAGGAGCATGCTATAGACCGCCAAATTCAGATGCTGAGCAAAATAATCTGTTATACAATGACATTAGAAATGCGTGTAGAAAAAGAGAAGCCATATTAATGGGGGATTTCAACTTCCCTGTATAAAATGGGAGAACCCGGTGGGGAGCACGACAGACGAAATTGAAATGGTGGAAATGACAAATGACTGCTTCCTAACACAATTTGTCAAGGCACCGACTAGAGGGGAGGCATGCCTTGATTTAGTCTTTTCAAATAATGAAGACAGAATAACTAAAACAGAGGTCAGAGAGCCATTGGCAAACTCAGACCACAACATGGACTCATTTGAAGTATTTTTTTAAACCCCAAAAGTAATGACTAAAGCTAAGGTTTACAATTCTAGAAAAGCAAACTATGAAGGTATGAAACAGAGACTAACAGAAGTAGATTGGAGTAAAACAGAGAAAACATCCACAGAAAAGGATGACTGTTTTTTTAAAAAAATGTAGTACTAGAGGCGCAAAAACAATTACATCCCAAAAAGTAGACAAATCTAAATCTAAAACATGAGAACCATTGGCAAACTCAGACCACAACATGGTCTCATTGGAATTTTGTATAGCGGGGTGGGGCCTGCTCTACAGCACTGAAGATACCTCATTTATCCACGGATTTCACACATCCCTGGACCTATGTCTCCCCAAAGCACACGGATAAACACTGTTTCACTGTACACAGTAATTAGAAAACTTAATGGAAAGTATTATCAATAAAGTTACACAATAAAAACTGAAGTTATCTTCTCACCCCGACTCTAGCTGACAGGATAACCTCCTCACACTGCACAACACAACGGGGACTGTCCACAGAAACACATGTTACAGCAAGAGCTTTCCTGTCAGAAGAGAAATGCTGTTGAAGAGAGCAGCCGGCACGTTTCACCCGCAGCTTGAGAGTCACCTTTTAAAATCTGATCTCTGGAGCCGCGTTGCAAAGACATGTCTTTAAAAAATTACGGGTTGAATTAAAGACATATCTTTTAAAATCTGATCTCTGGAGCCGCGTTGAATTACAAAGACATATCTTTTAAAATCTGATCTCTGGAGCCGCGTTGAATTACAAAGACATGTCTTTTAAAATGTGATCTCTGGAGACGCGTTGAATTACAAAGACATATCTTTTAAAATCTGATCTCTGGAGCCGCGTTGAATTACAAAGACATGTCTTTTAAAATCTGATCTCTGGAGCCGCGTTGAATTACAAAGACATGTCTTTTAAAATCTGATCTCTGGAGCAGCGTTGAATTACAAAGACATGTCTTTTAAAATCTGATCTCTGGAGCCGCGTTGAATTACAAAGACATATCTTTTAAAATATGATCTCTGGAGCCGCGTTGAATTACAAAGACATATCTTTTAAAATATGATCTCTGGAGCCGCGTTGAATTACAAAGACATATCTTTTAAAATCTGATCTCTGGAGCCGCGTTGAATTACAAAGACATATCTTTTAAAATATGATCTCTGGAGCCACGTTGAATTACAAAGACATCTTTTAAAATCTGATCTCTGGAGCGCGTTGAATTCAAAGACATATCTCAGTCTTGCACCAGTCTTGCACCAGCCGAGTGAAGCTCCTTTCTGTAGGTGTCAAATGTCTGCACACACGTGTCTTCGAGGGAGCAATGGTGTCCATTTTGTTCTTAAAAAGTTGGACGTTCATCAGCCTTTTGTTTTGTCCACTTTCCCAATTTTCAAAAGCATCCCTAAAAGTCCAGAATTTTCTTCTGAACATTAACTCTCTCCTCTCTCCTCTCCCCTCCCATCCTCTCTCAACAGAACTCATCCCTCCTCTCCTCCTTACTCTCATCCATCCTCTCTTCCTCTATCTCTCTCTCTATCTCTCTCTCACACTCCTCACACTCCAGGTCCATGAACACAGGGGGCGGGTCTATGCGAGGCCCCACCCACTCTATGATGCGTTGTTGGGGGGCGTGGCCCGCTCTGTCGTCGTCATGGTCGTCGTGGTCGCCGCTGTCACCGAGCTCCAGGAGAGTGCTGATTGAAAAGAGCCGGTCGTGCCCTGCCCCCAGCATGACATCATCATAGGAGGGGGCATGGCTTCCCCTCCCCTGGTCCAATCGCAGCCTCTGCCTGCATCGCAGTTCCAGCCGGGTTTTGGTGTAGGAGTTGAGAGTGAGGCAGGCAGCGGCCATACAGCAACTGAACGAGAGCCAGGCCAGACTGGAGAGAGAGGGCAGAGGAGAGAGGAGTGAGGAGGAGGAGTGAGGAGTGAGGAGTGAGGAGAGAAGACAGAGAGGAGAGAGGGGAGAGAGGAGAGATTATAACAGCAATGAGACACTATGAGGGTTATAGAAACTCTTATAACAGCAATGAGACACTATGAGGGTTATAGAAACTCTTATAACAGCAATGAGACACTATGAGGGTTATAGAAACTCTTATAACAGCAATGAGACACTATGAGGTATAGAAACTCTTATAACAGCAATGAGACACTATGAGGGTTATAGAAACTCTTATAACAGCAATGAGACACTATGAGGGTTAGAAACTCTTATAACAGCAATGAGACACTACGAGGGTTATAGAAACTCTTATAACAGCAATAAGACACTGTGAGGGTTAGAAACTCTTATAACAGCAATGAGACACTATGAGGGTTATAGAAACTCTTATATTCAGCAATGAGACACTATGAGGGTTGTAGGATCAGGATTATAACAGCAGTGAGATGCTCTGCTTACGTGAAGGACCAGCCGTAGTCCCAGCTCTGTGGGCGCCAATCTTTGGGTCCGAGACTCACGGTCATCTGAAACACTGTCATGTACATCATGTGAGCCACCATCCCCAGCAGCCCTGGGGGGAGAGGAGAGAGGTGTGATGTGGTTGGTCGTCTTGTGCAGTGGTGTGTTGTGTAGATGTAGTGAGGTTGTTGTGTGGTGTGGTGTGGTGTACAGTATTGCATTGTATTGTATTATTATATTGTACAGTATTGTGTGGTGTTGTATTATTGTGTACCGTATCACAGCATCACTGCAAACCCAAGACCGCGCAAACATCACCGCGAGGGACTGTGGCAAAGTGGTTGATTGTGAACAGGTGCAGAGGTGATGCAGTGCAGGAATAACACAGACAGAGATTGTAATCCGCTATGGAAAAGGGGTATTTTATTTCTACACTCCAAAACAATGATCCCCAGCAATACACAGCAATATGTAATGCACAGGGTTAAATAATAACGGTTGCAGTCCCAAACAATAACCACAGGTATCCCTCCCACAATATACAAACACGGTCCCCAGTCCTGGGTGCGTGCTGCAGTGCTCGTGGTGGGTGATACAGTTTAAAAGTGACAAATAGTGCAGTGCTGTTCGGGTTTTAAATTATAAAAACATGATTATTGTTCTATATAACGTATTTTTTTAAAAAACGCATGTGAATGTTTGATTCCATTTCTATGGATTACCTGTAAAATAATAGGATTTTCAATAAAATATAAACTAGTAGCTATGGTAACGTCACCAGTAAATTATGCAAATGAGTACCATCGAAGATTCGAACCTTCCTTGGTAATGTGTTCCAAACCTTGAAGGTCAAAATGTAAATTACAATGATGTCGGTTGCGGTTTTGGACTCACTGTTATGTAATGTAACCATTGTGTACAGTATTGTATTGTATTATTATATTGTACAGTATTGTGTACAGTATTGTATTGTATTATTATATTGTACAGTATTGTGTACAGTATTGTATTATTATATTGTACAGTATTGTGTACATTATTGTATTATTATATTATATTACAGTATTGTGTACAATATTGTATTGTATCATTATATTGTACAGTATTGTTTACAATATATTGTACAGTATTGTGTACAGTATTGTATTATTATATTGTACAGTATTGTGTACAGTATTGTATTGTATTATTATATTGTACAGTATTATTGTACATTATTGTATTATATCATTATACAGTATTGTGTACAATATTGTATTATATTATTAGATTGTACAGTGTTATTAACATACAATATTATATTATATCATTATATTGTACAGTATTGTGTACAGTATTGTATTATATTATTATATTGTACAGTATTATTTACAATATTGTGTACAGTATTGTATTGTATTATTATATTATTATTATATTGTGTACCATTGTATTGTATTATTATATTGTACAGTATTGTGTACATTATTTATTGTATCATTATATTGTACAATATTGTGTACAATATTATTATTTATCATTATATTGTACAGTATTGTGTACAGTATTGTATTGTATTATTATATTGTACAGTATTGTATTGTATCATTATATTGTACAGTATTGTGTACAGTATTGTATTGTATTATTATATTGTACAGTATTGTGTACAGTATTGTATTGTATTATTATATTGTACAGTATTGGATTTACGTAACATCCCACCCCTCGGGTGTGCATGTGTTGGAAGGTTTGAAGGTTCATTCACTAGCCAGGAATTCGAAGGTAGTTTTAAACCTTTGAAGGTTCATCAAGTTGCATTCACACACTGCATGTTTTTTTTCTGTTAACATAAACCGTTTGACAATGTGTGAATGCTATAAAATCACACATTGAAATGTCACTCACATGCAAAATTCGATCTTTTGATTTGTATAATGCATATTACGTAAACAAAAGTTGCTGTATTAAAATCCACTACCACTGCACCAAATCGTTAGCAACTCTATATGGCGCCGCTGCCGTGTATGGAGCAGGGTGTAGTTTCCAAAGCACCGTGGGGTACCTCTAGCGGTTGTAGTGCTTCAGTAAAATATGTACTGAATACCTGGTGTACAAGACACTGTAAGAGAAGTGATACGGTAGAATATGTTTGAAACATACAAAATATACACTAACACTAATAATTTTAATTTAAAAAACTGAGCACCGTCCGCCCCTCCCCGCTCCAGCTCGTGTTATCCAGAGTCAAACCTTTCATTTCTTCATTCAACATCTCGACAGCAAAGCGTTGTATAGCATAAACTGTATTGAAAGAAATGTCTTGAAACCCCTCAGCTGTTTGGGATTTTTTTGTTAAATGCCCAGACGACCAAAAAAAAAAAAGTTGAATGCAAACTGTGCAAGCGACTCGTATCATGGAGGCATAACCAATCTCTGGAGTCACTTGACAAGCGTAAATTCATATTATTATTATTATTATTTTTAGTAGTAGTAAAATGTGACTGATAATCTGCTTGGAGCGGTGATGTTAAATAACACTTTGTTTTCCCTCAGTCCGCATCAATTACATGCAAATAAAACAATGTGTATTTTTTATTTTTATTTAAATTATAAAAACATGATTATTGTTCTATATAACGTATTTTTAAAATGCATGTGAATGTTTTATTCCATTTCTATGGATAACCTGTAAAATAATAGGATTTTCAATCAAATATAAACTAGTAGCTATGGTGACGTCACCAGTAAATTATGCAAATGAGTGCCATTGAAGATTCAAACCTTCCTTCCTTCGGTAATGTGTTGCAAACCTTCAAAGGTCAAAATGTACCCTTCGTTGCAGCCCTAATTATATTCCACAGTGCTTTATCTCTGCTCACCTGACAGCACAGTGAAGATGGCAGCAAAGGCGTTGATCTTGAGTCTCCTCATCCGATTCCCAGAGCAGAGAACCTCCAAACTCATGAGGAAGAAACCAACTGACAGGAGAGAGATATACAGGAACTCAGAGATTACAGACAGCCACAGGACCCCTAGAGAGAGAGAGAGGAATTCAGAGATTACGGAGAGCCACAGGACCCTTACAGAGAGAGAGGAACTCAGAGATTACAAAGAGCCACGGGACCCTTTAGAGGAAAGAGAGAGAGGAACTCAGAGATTACAGAGCCAGGACCCTTACAGAGAAGAGAGGAACTCGAAGATTACAAAGAGCCACGGGACCCCTAGAGAGGAAAAGGAGAGAACTCAGAGATTACAGAACACAGGACAGACCAGGACCCCAGAGAGAAAGAGGAGAGAGGAACTCAGAGATTACAGAGACACAGGACTCCTAGAGAGAAGAGACAGAAACTCAGAGATTACAGAGAGACACAGGACCCTAGAGAGAGAAGGAGAGAGGAACTCAGATTATAGAGAGACACAGGACCCCCAGAGAGAGAGAGGAGAGAGAGGAACTCAGAGATTACAGAGACACAGGACCCCTACAGAGAGAGGAGAGAGGAACTCCAGATTACAAAGAGCCACGGGACCCCTAGAGATCCGGGAGAGACCTCAGTCAAGAGAGAGACACACAGGTTTGTTGGGAACTCAAGGAAATTCTCGAAGACACAAAGAGCTGTGTGGGACTAGAGAGGAAAGGAGGAGATGTACTCAGGAACTCAGACTGCTGCACCCTTTCAGACACAGGAAAGAAAGGAGAGAGAAACTCTGAGATTACAGAGACACACAGGACACAGGAGAGATGAAACTCAGAGATTACAGAGAGACACAGGACTCCTAGAGAGAGAGAGAGGAACTCAGAGATTACAGAGAGACACAGGACCCTAGAGAGAGAGGGGAGAGAGGAACTCAGAGATTAAGCAGAGGAGGGACCCCAGAGGAAGAAGGTTACAGGAGAGAGGAATCAGAGAGAAGAAGGAGGAGCTCTGAGGGAGAGAGATGGTTTAAATGTATCTTACCCTGCTCTGAGGCCGGAGTGAGATCAATGAAACTGCGACACTTCTCACCTGAAACACAAACAAACACCAGAGAGGATATTCAGCACAGAGACACACTGAGACACACACACTGAGATTCAACACACACACACACACTGACACACGCACACATTGACATACTTACACACACATACACTGACACACACACACACACTGAGACTCTCCCCTCTCTCTCACCATCGTGATGTCTCTCACAGGAATACCAAAAGCCTGTGTGGAAGTATCGGAAGGTGTATTTGTCCTCTCCTGTCTCCCAGATGTACTGCACTGCGTTGTTGAGCTGCTGCACCTCTCTCAGTCGGAGCTGCTCCTGCCGGCGCTGGGACTCTGTGTGATTCAAATCCTTCTCTCTGTCCACCTCCCTCTCCCCGTCTCTGGCGCCTTCGCTGCCTGTGGGTGTCAGGGATGCTGTTGAGGATTAAATACAGCAATCACTGCTTATATCAACCACAGCTACAACAATCACTGCTTATAGGGATCAGATACAGCTATCACTGCTTATAACAATCACTGTTTACAGCAATGTTTATATCAGCCACTGTTTATAACAATCACTGCTTAAAACAATCACTGCTTACAACAATCACTGCTTAAATCACTGCTAAAACAATCACTGCTTAAATCACTGCTTACAACAATCACTGCTTAAATCACTGCTTAAAACAATCACTGCTTACAACAATCACTGCTTACAACAATCACTGCTTAAATCACTGCTTAAAACAATCACTGCTTACAACAATCACTGCTTAAATCACTGCTTAAAACAATCACTGCTTAAATCACTGCTTAAAACAATCACTGCTTAAAACAATCACTGCTTACAACAATCACTGCTTACAACAATCACTGCTTAAATCACTGCTAAAACAATCACTGCTTACAACAATCACTGCTTAAATCACTGCTTAAAACAATCACTGCTTAAATCACTGCTTACAACAATCACTGCTTACAACAATCACTGCTTACAACAATCACTGCAAAAAATCACTGCTTAAAACAATCATATATTATAACAATCACTGCTTAAATCACTGCTTAAAACAATCACTGCTTAAATCACTGCTTAAAACAATCACTGCTTAAATCACTGCTTATATCAACCACTGCTTCAACAATCCCTTCTTACAATCCCTGCTTACAGGAGCCGCTGCTCTGCCCTGTGGTGCTCTGTGCGATGGAGGGTTGGCTCTGAGTGGCTCCGCAATTCTTTGTCTTGATGGGAGAGAGGCAGGGCGGCTTCACCACCTTGTGCTGCCCCTCACACCAGTAACTGGAAGAAAAGGCCAGGATGGAGCAGGCCAGGGCGAGTGAGGTGAGCAAGAGAGCCAAAAGGGGGCTGTGTGTGTCTGTGTGTCTTTCTGTCTGTGTGTCTGTCTCTGTGAGCCAGCCAGCATGGCACAGGTGGGGGGGAACAAAGGGTTCCCCATTCAGCACTTTGTTTCTCTGTGTGTGTGTGTCTGTCTCTGTCTAAACACAAATTAATCTCACACAAATTAAATTCAAACAATTACACAAGTCTTTATTCCATCTTTTTTTTCCCTTTTCTATTCTCTCTCTCCTCCACTCTGTGTGTGTGTCTCTCTCCCCCCTCTCTCTGTCTCGTTTCCTCTCAGTCTGGGAGTCAGTCTTCTGGTTTGAACCTGAAAACAAATTAAAGACAGCAATGTAAAGTGAGTGACACACACAGTGCAAAGTTGCCTCTAGTTTGAATAACTGCGATGGACTGTGTTACAAGGGTGTCGTGAAACCACTGGAGTTTAATGAATGAATCCTGCTGAATAATGTTATGTCAACATATTGAATTACACACCGCTTTGTACTTCACAAAAACTGAACAAAAATGTGATATTTTGAAATCTAACATGAAATACTACTGGACTACTATTATGGCTTCCAGTAGACTTTTTTGTTGTGATATCATTTTGTAGCTTCTTTGATTACATGGTGTTAAATAAAATACCTAAATGATGTTCATATAGTTTTTTAATTATGTCTCAATCTTAAAATTGAGGTGATGCTAAACTGGCTGTAGGTGTAGGTGCTCTATGTGCATAACTTTTGATTATTGGGATCAATAAAGGAAACTTGTTCCATTCTTCAATCCTTGTTTGTTACTCCATCAAACAGAGAAACACAAAATAAATAATTTTGTTTCCTTAGAGCCTTATGCCTGTACAGCTATCACCTAGAATTTTAGGATTGAGACATCATTTAATATATATATATATATATATATATATATATATATATATATATATATATATATATATATATATCTATATCTATATCTATACACACAATTTAGATCTTTTTTATTTAACATCATGTAATCAATCATGTTATCATGAGAGGAGAGGGGAGAAGAGAGAGGATAGAGGAGATGAGAGGAAAGGAGAGAAGAGATGAAGTGGGCAGCAGTGTGGAGTAGTGGTTTGGACTCTTGACGGAGGGTCGTGGGTTCAATCCCAGGTGGGGGGACACTGCTGCTGTACCCTTGAGCAGGTACTTTACCAGATTGCTCCAGTAAAACCCAACTGTATAAATGGGTAATTGTATGTAAAAAAAATAATGTGATATCTTGTAACAATTGTAAGTTGCCCTGGATAAGGGCGTCTGCTAAGAATTCAATAATAATGAGGAGAGGAGAGAACAGATTGCTCTGAGTTGTTGACTGAGAGCTGAGTTTTTAATCTCTGTCTATCTGAGCTCCTTAAAGAAATTCCTCTAAATTGCATGACACCATTTGACCCCCTCCTCCCCCCTCCTTCCTTCCAGCAAGACTAGGTGTGGGGATTGTATTTATTGTATGTATTTCTTTTCTCACAGACCCCTCACTCACACTCCCTTGTATCTCTGAATAGATAGCCGTCTCCTCTTCAAACAGACCTCTCCCCAGTAGAATCCTAACCCTCACCATCACCCTCACCCTAACCCTAACCCTAACCCTAGCCCTCACTCACTCACCCATCTACTTGTGAGACGTCTCGCTCATTCAGATATTTACAAGAAGGGAAGTCATTGTTAAACTGAAAACTCTCTGTTCAGAATTAGCTGCAACATATATAGACAGACAGAAAGACAGACTGACCCGACACACACACACACACACACACAGAGACACACACACACAGAGACACACACACACACAGGAACACACACTCACACACACAGACATACACACACACACACACACACACACATCAATGTTAAACTCACTGGTGCTGCTGCTGTGTGCTTGATTCAGGATCCAGTCGCTTTGACAAGAGATTACAGATGTTCAGCATTAAGCCTCCCTCCCTCTCTCTCTCTCCCTCAATCCTCCTTCCCATCTCCTCCCTCCTCCCCCTCTCACGCTGAACATCTCCTCCCTCCTCCTTCCCTCCATCCCCTCCTCCCTCCTCCCCCCTCACACTGACCATCTCCTCCCTCCTCCTTCCCTCCACCCCCTCCTCCCCCCTCCACACTGACCATCTCCTCCTCCTCCTTCCCTCCATCCCTCCTCCCTCCTCCTCCTCCCCTCTTTTTGACCATCTCCTCCTCCTCCTTCCCTCCCCCCCTCCTCCCCTCTCATCACTGACCATCTCCTCCTCCTCTCCTCCATCCCTCCTCCCTCCTCCCTCCTCCCCCTCTCACACTGACCATCTCCTCCTCCTATTTTCCCTCCATCCCCTCCTCCCTCCTCCCCCTCTCACACTCACCATCTCCTCCCTCCTCCTCCCCCTCTCACACTGACCATCTCCTCCCTCCTCCTTCCCTCCATCCCTCCTCCTCCTCTCCCTCTCACACTCACCATCTCCTCCCTCCTCCCCCCTCTCACTGACCATCTCCTCCTTCCTCCTTCCCTCCATCCCCTCCTCCCTCCTCCCCTCTCACACTCACCATCTCCTCCCTCCTCCTCCCCCTCTCACACTGACCATCTCTTCCCTCCTCCTTCCCTTGTCATGCATTTACCTCCTCTTGACTCAACTCTCTTCATGGTGGTCTCCCGGTGTTGTAGGAAATAAGCTGATCGCGCAAGCGCAGTAATGCAAAAGTAGGCAAAAGTAAGGAGGGGCAACAGTTTGATTAAAGGGGAGGTTCACTGCGTGGCTTTTTATTTTTATCTGACTGTTTTATTTGCAAGACTATGTTGGTGCGTGTTCGTGCCACTGTGTTTTCGTATGAACTTTAAAATGTGTGATCGACGACTCTTTATATGGGAAAATGTTTTAAATCCCTGTCTTTTTATGTTTCTATAACATCGTTGTCATTCAGATGTAGTTTATGTGTGATTGCAGAGATTTATTTATATATTAAATGATTTTACATGTCAAATTGTTTTCAATCTTTAATCAAAATTAAAATGTTTCAGTAATATAATCTAATGACATGCTGCATCCATCATATTAGTATGACAAGGTCGTATTTTTACATTTTAATATTCGTGTAGCTGTAACTTTACTACAGTTTAGACGTGGCAAAACGTAGGCCTATCTCTGCCAATTAAAAAAAATAGTACATTGTTTTGTGTGCATGTCTTAAACATTAACATTTATTGTTACACATACAATTATGTTTATTTAAAAAGGTTCTAGGTTAGGGTTGTGTTTTTTAAATTGGGATAGGGTGAACCACAAATAGCCAGACGGAAGTTTTTTTTTAGAAAGGAATTGGGTCGTGTTCTCAGGTTGGGAATTTAAAAAAATCTCTCATGTTGTTTGCACACAATACATTAACATAAATGCCATATTCTTCATAAATGTGACAATTGTATTCCTGGCAGTAATATATAGTATTACTAAGAGATAAGATTTGTGAGGAAGAGAGATCATACTGTAAATATGTGTATATCTACATGATTTTAAATCGTGATAAATCACTTTAGTTCAATATACTGTATCTCTTTCTCATTATATGTCTTACATGGTTGTGCACTACAGGAATTTATCATTTTTAAAATCATGCTGATATACAGTAGCCTACATATACTGTATGATCTCTCTTTCTTACAATAGCTATCTTGGTTGGTATTGAACTCGGATACCTGCCCATACAGTTGTGCTTCCCAAAACAAGAACACCTCCAGAAATGCAAAATAATGTTAAATATGTAACACATTTTGCTAGTTAACATTTGTTACACAAACAGAAACACACATTAATATCACAGGCTACTTACAAATTTCATTTAAAATGATGTATGTGTTGCTAATATATATTACAGCGACATTCACATTCCCTTATCTAGCGTCATACTGTCGATATCTACTTATTAATATAAATTATACTTACAAAATTAATTTTAAATTATTTATTTTTTGTTAGGCTAATATATCTGATCTACAGCGATATTCACATTCCCTTATCTAGCGTCATACTGTCGAAAACATCCGATCTACTCATTTATATAAATTATACTTACACAATTAATTTTAAGAACATAAGAACATAAGAACATAAGACAGTTTACAAACGAGAGGAGGCCATTCAGCCCATCTTGCTCGTTTGGTTGTTAGTAGCTTATTGATCCCAGAATCTCATCAAGCAGCTTCTTGAAGGATCCCAGGGTGTCAGCTTCAACAACATTACTGGGGAGTTGGTTCCAGACCCTCACAATTCTCTGTGTAAAAAAAAGTGCCTCCTATTTTCTGTTCTGAATGCCCTTTATCTAATCTCCATTTGTGACCCCTGGTCCTTGTTTTTTTTTCAGGTGAAAAAAAAGTCCCTGGGTCGACATTGTCTATACCTTTTAGGATTTTGAATGAAAATTATTTATTGTTTGTTAATATATCCGATCCACTATTTCCCAGCCTAAGATTGTAGACATTAGAAACGATGGAACCTCCCCTTTAAATTCTAGAGCTTGATCAGCTTATTTCCTAGGATACCAGCATGCACCATAAACCAACTGCAGCTAGTTCAGAATGCCGCTGCCAGGATCCTTACTAGATTTAAAAAGCGTGAACATATCACCCCCCGTCTTGCCCAGCTGCACTGGCTACCTGTAAAATTCAGGATCACTTTCAAAACTCTCCTGCTCACCTGCAGTGCCTTTCATCACACAATCCCAGTACCTTCTCAACCTGCTGACCGCCACGTCCCAGCCCCAAGCTGAGGTCCTCCGACTCTGGCCTGCTTGTTATCCCCAAGCAAAAGTGCACCACACTCAGAGAACGCTTGTTTAGCTTCATGGTCCGACTCCCTGGAACTCTCTCCCAGCTTTGGTGTGTGATGCTTCCAGCCGCTTTTAAATCAACCCTCAAGACCCACCTGTTCTCTCTTGCTTTCCATGCTCTTTTAAGCCTGATATCAGCTGCTGTGTTGTTGCTACTCTATCATGCATTTTTCACTGTATTGTATTATGCATTAGTTATTTATTTCTTAGCAGACGCCCTTATCCAGGGCGACTTACAATTGTTACAAGATGTCACATTATTTTTGATATACAATTACCCATTTATACAGTTGGGTTTTTACTGGAGCAATCTAGGTAAAGTACCTTGCTCAAGGGTACAGCAGCAGTGTCCCCCACCTGGGATTGAACCCACGACCCTCCGGTCAGGAGTCCAGAGCCCTAACCACTACTCCATTGTTGATTGATTGATTGATTGATGTTGTACTGCTAGTCTAAAATTAATATTGTATTTGCATAGCTTATGTCTTGTCATGAGCAGGTACTGTAATCCCTTTCGAAATAAATACAATCCACAAAGCTTTCAAAAGTATTTCATACACACAGCAGTCATACACAAAAAGTGATCATATTTTGCTCCATAATAACTGAATATATTTTATTTAAAGTGCGTAATACATACAGAATAAACAGAAATAATGGAAAATTAAGTTAATACACTGTAGCTCTACCGTCTAAATCAAAATTACACAGAAGCTGGGCTGCAAAGGCTCTGCAATGTTCTTGTGTGTGTTTTTACTGCCACCTAGTGTCCAGCGATAACAACTGCTGCACAGAGTATGATCCTTTATAATGTTTAGAATTAAAAATACTTAAAAAACAATGCTAGTATTTTAAAATGTCTTGCTCGTGTTTCATGTTTTCCAGTTTGTATTACAGAATTTTTGGCATGTGGCTCGTTAGGTGTGGAAGTTTGCCCACCCCTGGACTTATATTAGTGATAGCGCCATCTAGTGCACAGCGAGCGTAATGTCAGCAAGCTTTGAACCAAAGTGTCAGATCAGAAGATGGCACTGGTTCTTCTATAAAGACACTGTGACTGATCTAGCCTGTGTTACACGTGTCTACGGCAGTGCAGCTAGAACTGAAGAGCAGCTCCTGAACTCACAGTCAAACCAACACAGACTGAGCAGTGAAAAAAATATATACAAACTAAGAAAACAAATAAGTTTATTAACTCCATAATTATGAAACAGTCAACAGTGTTGAATTTACAAAGATGTCTAATTCTTGAATTTTCTTCAGTTTCTTTGAGTTTTTTTCTCAGTTTATATTTTTGACTTCATTCTTGGGGTGGCAATGGGCGGGGCTTGTGTCTGAGTAGCCCCTCCCCCTTTTCCACTTTACAGGCAGAAAGGAAGTGCTGTTGTGATGGACAGGAAATGGGTCCGTCCTCCCAACTTCACCCCCCAAGCCTGAGACTTACAGTAATGAAGAACCAGCTTCCCATCACTGCCAAACACTGAGAGAGAGGAGAGGAGAGGAGAGAGGGGAGAAGAGAGGAGAGGAGAGAGGGGAGAGGAGAGAGGGGAGAGAAGGGAGGGTGAGAGAAAGAGAGAGAGAGAGGGGAGAGGAGAGGGGAGAGGAGAGGGAGGGGGAGGGGAGAGGGGAGAGGAGAGAGGAGGGGAGGGCAAGAGAGAGGGGAGAGGAGAGAAGGAAGGGGGAGGGAGAGAGAGAGATCTTTATTCATTTGTTTTCATAATTAGGGCTGTAGTTTTTTCACAGTAAATTTCATGGCATTTCCTGGTCTATAAACAACATGATATTTCACGATTAAACATATATTTATTAAAGCATGCCACATTCACAATGGATCATTTTCTCCAGAGTTATTACACAACAAACGTTCCTAAATATTGAAACACTGCTGTTTTTTCAGGTAATGCTAAAATCCTAGAATTTTAGCTTTTTTTTTTACGTCCCCTAAAGATATTCTACTTTCACCATCAGTGAATTATCGAAAAAAAAAATACAAAACATAGATACATGTAAAATATAAATAACAACAGACCGGTGAACTAAACAGCATGGTCACATTCAAAACGGATCACTTGTATTATACAACAGACACGTGAACTGTCCCCTTCTTGTACTGGACAGAGCGATCTTTAGCAGAAATGTTTTTCCCATCTTTGAAGCTGCTGCTGTCTTTTTGGTTGAAGACATGCAGTGTAACAGGAAGTGAGTTCAGTCATTTACAGGAAGCAAACTAAACCGCTGCCAGGTTCCTGTAGCAATGTAATAAGATCCAAAATGGAAAATCACCTATATGGTAACAATATCCTGGGAGACAGCCAGCATGGTTTTAGGAAAGGGAGATCGTGTCTAACTAACCTGCTTGACTTTTTTTGAGGATGCAACATTGACAATAGATAATTGCAAAAGCATACAACATGGTTTATTTAGATTTCCAGAAAGCTTTTGACAAAGTCCCCCATAAAAGATTAATTCTCAAACTGAACGCAGTAGGGATTCAAGGAAATGCATGCACATGGATTAGGAGTGGTTAACATGTAGAAAACAGAAAGTACTGATTAGAGGAGAAACCTCAGAATGGAGCGAGGTAACCAGTGGTGTACCACAGGGATCAGTATTAGGTCCTCTGCTATTCCTAATCTACATTAATGATTTAGATTCTGGTATAGTAAGCAAACTTGTTAAATTTGCAGATGACACAAAAATAGGAGGAGTGGCAAACACTGTTGCAGCAGCAAAGGTCATTCAAAATGATCTAGACAGCATTCAGAACTGGGCAGACACATGGCAAATGACATTTAATAGAGAAAAGTGTAAAGTACTGCATGCAGGCAATACAAATGTGCATTATAAATATCATATGGGAGATACTGAAATTGAAGAAGGAATCTATGAAAAAGACCTAGGAGTTTATGTTGACTCAGAAATGTCTTCATCTAGACAATGTGGGGAAGCTATAAAAAAGGCCAACAAGATGCTCGGATATATTGTTAAAAGTGTTAATTTAAATCAAGGGAAGTAATGTTAAAACTTTACAATGCATTAGTAAGACCCCACCTAGAATATTGTGTTCAGTTCTGGTCACCTTGTTACAAAAAGGATATTGCTGCTCTAGAAAGAGTGCAAAGAAGAGCAACCAGAATTCTCTTTATATCTAGGCATGTGAGAGTCTGGAACCAGCTCCTCAGTAATGTTGTTGAAGCTGAAACCCTGGGATCCTTCAAGAAGCTGCTTGATGAGATTCTGGGATCAATAAGCTACTAACAACCAAACAAGCAAGATGGGCTGAATGGCCTCCTCTCGTTTGTAAACTTTCTTATGAAGTGAGTTCAATCTTTTTTTTTGTTTTTACAGCGGAGAGTGCTCGTTCTTATGGCAAACCCTTTTAACATGTAATCCTCCCTCTCTGATATCAGCCACTCTGCAGTCATGTTTTGTTGTAAATATTCATTTTTAACTTACAAAATGCTGACAGGATGTTCATTAGTATGCATGTTTGATATCAAAAATAGAACTGTTGATATGAAAAAAATATAATTTCTGATATCAACCATTCACATTGCTGATTTACACGATGGACAAGGTGTACAAATGTTACGATTTTATGCCCCGCCCCAGGCTAGTCCCCCCCCCCCGTGTAACACAGCATCGCGTGCATGGCCTAGCACTGGCTCGGTGGTGTGTGTAACACATCACAGCTACAGCAAACTGTTTGAACATTTAATCCTATTACTGATATCAGCCATTCTATATTTGATATGAAAAATATAATAACTGGACTCGTGAAAGTGCATGATCATTAGAATTACAAATACAATGCAGGGCTGTGCCCAGGTTCAACTGCAGATAGACTGGAATGACTCTCAACCACAGACATTATGCACATTACAATGCAGGGCTGTGCCCAGGTTCAACTGCAGATAGACTGAATGACTCAACCACAGAGTGTGATGCACATTACAATGCAGGGCTGTGCCCAGGTTCAACTGCAGATAGACTGGAATGACTCTCAACCACAGAGTGTGAGCGATGCACATTACAATGCAGGGCTGTGCCCAGGTTCAACTGCAGATAGGCTGGAATGACTCTCAACCACAGAGTGTGAGCGTATGCACATTACAATGCAGGGCTGTGCCCAGGTTCAACTGCAGATAGACTGGAATGACTCTGAACCAGAGACTGAGTATGCAGGGCACATTACAATGCAGGAAAGCCCAGGTTCAACAGCAGATAGACTGAATGACTCTCAACCACAGAGTGAGCTCTCAACCACATTACAATGCAGGGCTGTGCCCAGGTTCAACTGCAGATAGACTGGAATGACTCTCAACCACAGAGTGTGAGCGTATGCACATTACAATGCAGGGCTGTGCCCAGGTTCAACTGCAGATAGACTGGAATGACTCTCAACCACAGAGTGTGAGCGTATGCACATTACAATGCAGGGCTGTGCCCAGGTTCAACTGCAGATAGACTGGAATGACTCTCAACCACAGAGTGTGAGCGTATGCACATTACAATGCAGGGCTGTGCCCAGGTTCAACTGCAGATAGACTGGAATGACTCTCAACCACAGAGAGTGAGCGTATGCACATTACAATGCAGGGCTGTGCCCAGGTTCAACTGCAGATAGACTGGAATGACTCTCAACCACAGAGTGTGAGCGTATGCACATTACAATGCAGGGCTGTGCCCAGGTTCAACTGCAGATAGACTGGAATGACTCTCAACCACAGAGTGTGAGCGTATGCACATTACAATGCAGGGCTGTGCCCAGGTTCAACTGCAGATAGACTGGAATGACTCTCAACCACAGAGTGAGCGTATGCACATTACAATGCAGGGCTGTGCCCAGGTTCAACTGCAGATAGACTGAATGACTCTCAACCACAGGAGTGTGGAGTATGCACATTTACAATGTGGGCTGTGCCCAGGTTCAACTGCAGATAATGGAATGACTCTCAACCACAGAGGTATGCACACAGGTTCAACTGCAGATAGACTGAAATAGAGAATTGCAATGAATGACTCTCTCAACCACAGAGTATGATCATTACAATGCAAGGGCTGTGCCCAGGTTCAACTGAGAGATAGACTGGAATGAATTTCATTGACAGAGTTTTTTCGTATGCACATTACACAGGGTGTGCCCAGGTTCAACTGCAGGGCTGGAATGACACACACACACACCAATGGGACAACAGGTTGCAGATAGACTGGAATGACTCTCAACCACAGAGTGTGAGCGACACATGCACATTACAATGCAGGGCTGTGCCCAGGTTCAACTGCAGATAGACTGGAATGACTCTGAAGAGCCAGAGTGTGTGAGCTCATGCACCACAGACCAGGGCTGTGCCCAGGTTGATAGGAGATAGACTGGAATGACTCTCAACCACAGATATCAACAATAGAGGAGAGTGCCCAGGTTCAGCTGCAGAGGAGACTGGAATGACTCTCAACCAGAGGAGTGTGCAGTAACATTACAAGAATTTTCAACTGCAGATGACTGGAATGACTCTAACATTATGCAATTACAATGCACCTGCCCAGTTCAACTGCAGATAGACTGGAATGACTCTCAACCACAGGATGAGACACATTACAAAGGGCTGTGCCCAGGTTCAACTGCAGATAGTGGACTGACTTCAAACCACAATGTGAGTATGCAATATTACAATGCAAGGTTCACTGATACTGGAATGACTCTCAACCACAGACACTGGCACATTACAATGCAGGGCTGTGCCCAGGTTCAACTGCAGATAGACTGGAATGACTCTCAACACACAGGAGTGTGGTTCACATTACAATGCAGGGCTGTGCCCAGGTTCAACTTAGATAGAGTGGAATGACTCTCAACCACAGAGTGTGGCGTATGCACATTACAATGCAGGGCTGTGCCCAGGTTCAACTGCAGACAGTGGAATGACTCTCTCACTGTGAAAGCAATTACAATGCAGGGCTGTGACAGGTTCAACTGCAGATAGACCTGGAATGACTCTCAACCACAGAGTGTGTGAGTGACACATTACAATGAAGGGCTGTCCCAGGTTCAACGCAGCCAGATGGAATGACTCTCAACACAGAGTGTAGTAGTAATGCATTACAATGCAGGGCTTGCCCAGGTCATGACGACAGAGTGGAATTCTCAACCAGAGAGTTACACATTACAATGCAGGGCTTTAACCAGGTTCAACTTCAGTTTGGAAGACTCTCAACCACAGGTGTGAGCGTATGCATTCACAATGCAGGGCTGTGCCCAGGTTCGACCCCAAACTCCTCAACCACAGAGTGGTATGCACAAAAAACATGAAGGGCTGTGCCCAGGTTCAACGACAGAAAGTGGACTTTCAAAACAAATGAGCGCATGCACAAAATAGGGGCTGTGTTGAGGTTCAACTGCAGAAGACTGGAATGACTCTCAACCCAGCCCGCTCAGACAACAGCGATTCAACTGCCATTGGAAACCTCAAAACAGAGTGTTCTGATTACAATCAACGCCGTTGGAATGTCAGATACCTGCATCCAGGTGTGACTCTTCATTTTATGCACATTAAACGAACTGGTTCAACTGCAGAGATCGCGTCTCAACCCTGGCGCATGCACACATTACAAGAGATTGATCAACTAAACAGATGAGCTGGGGGAAGACATCCGAGTGTTTATTGACTAACTTTTCATTACAAAACAGGGCTGCCAGGTTCAACTGCAGAAATGGACCAAACACTGATACACATTACAATGCAGGGACACAAACGTTCCAGATAGACTGGAATTGGGCTGGGATTGCAGTGAATGACTCCGAACTCCACCACTGTAGCAGGGTGAGCACTCCTGGCTCTGCGGACAAAGACTGATTCACATAGATAAACTGAGAGAGAGGGAGGGGGACATCTCGAGACAAACATTGAGGGCAAACAAACCAGTGTCAAAGACACACACGGTGAGACACAAACACTGATACACACAACTGGCGTAGCCTGAGCCTGGGCACTTTGATTGGTTGCCCACTTTGCAGTCTAATGGCGGTCACACACACAGAGACCACAAACACTGACACCATAGTTTGAGACACAGAGTCACAGACAGAGGGCGTTACACACACACCTGAGACACACGGCCAATGGGATCGGTCCTGACGACACAGGGACCACACCCACACTGACCAGAGTGGGTGTTTATTGGCTGCTGGTTTTGATAGCCTCGCCTTCGTTCGACCCGCAGCGAGAAGGTCTTTGACTGAAAAGCACGGAGTTGCTTAGAATTTCTTGATGTTCAGTGATGCACTTTCGTGTCCCTTATTTTAAAGTACGTCACCAGTGTCAAGAAGATTACCGAAGGAGAGGGCATTGTGTGGTATGGAAAAAACAATAACATACAGAATACCAAAGATACACAACTTATCAAACCTGTTTAAACAGAAAATTACTGCAATAAGACACACAAATTGCGATACTACAACTGTTATCAATGTGCCCCGTTTCAATAAGACACTAAGAACAGACACGGCAATAAGAAAGAATATAAGAAAGTGACCAAACGAGAGGAGTTCAGACTTTTTCGGCCCATCTTGATGCGTTTGCGTGTTCTCACTTATTGAATCCCCGAGAAGGTAACACTCATCAAGAAGGTTGCGAGCTGCAAAAGGATCCCAGGGTGTCAATGTTGTGGTATGACGAAGGATTTACTGGGGAGTTGCCTTCAGTTCAGGGTCCCGGTTTCTTGTCTGTGACGACCCCAAAGAGTGGTAAACCATGAATTTTCAGACAAAAAACACACCAAAACAAATCTGGAAAAACGGGGTTGTTGACACCTAAAAAAACAAATCTGAATGCGATTTTATCTAATTCCATTTGTGACCCTGGTCCTACAACAGCTTTCTTTTTTCGTGTCAGATACCCGTGTGCCTTCATTTTATGCGGAAACAGGCTGTTCCGGACCAGAGATTATCTATACCTTTTAAAGGATTTTCGACTACCTCTGAGTTTAGCCGGTAAAATGGATCTTTCTTCTTTTCGTCCGCGCTCCCGCCGTCTCCTCCACCGTAGCAGTTTGTTCAAGACTCCGACATCTTGAGTGAGGGCAAACAAACCCGTGGAAACCGGTGGTTGAAGCTGCTACTGCCCAAAAAGGCGTAGCTTGAGCCGCCTTTGATTTAAACCCATTTTTGGTCTAATGGCAGTGCCCTCGCTGGCTTCAGTTGCCCATAGTTTGACTCTTAAGACAGGGGCGTTAGAGTCACCGGGGCAACGGCCAATTTTTGTAGGCGAGCTGGTGTTTAGAACTGGTTTTGATAGCCTCGCCTTATACCCGCAGGAGAAGGTCTTTGACTGAAATGCACGGATGTGAGTAGAACTAGATGTTTTTTAATGACTTTCGTGTCCTTATTTTTGACGTTTAAATTACCGAAGGACAGATTCATAAACAACAATATTAAAATGGTCTTTAAAGTTTAAACTTTTTACTCGTTTGCTCTAGTTTCCCGATGCTGTTGCAGCAGTGTGGAGGACATGGTTAGAGCTCTGGACTCTTGAACATGGGTTCAAATCCCGGTGTGGGGTCTTTTTTTAAAGTTTCCTCTTACCAATTTCACTAATGGGTAATATGATATTTATATCTTGCACAATTGTTTGGATAAGTGGGCGTCAGTGAAATAAATAATAATAATAATAATAATGTGTTCAATTACAATTACACTTTCAATTACGCTGCAGTAATTACAGTTAGAATTACAATTACACTGAAAAGTAACACACAGCTGCCCACATTATTGCCATGTTCACTGTGTTCATTGTAAATAACCAGCAATAATAACCACAGGTACAAATACACAAGCATACTAGAGAACATAGTGTAGCGTGCAGGGGGGAAGGCAGCAGTAGGGCTGGTAGGTGACCTAATCACACACAGAGACATAAGCCTGATATACCCTCCTTGCAAGGGAGCCGGCTCTCTTGTACAGCGGTATCGGCGCTATGCTTTAGTGCGGGAGGTCCCGGGTTCACGCCCGCCCTCCGCCTGTGTGTGTGGATTGCCTCGCCCTGTGTGATGAGCCTGCCTGCGGGAACCGAGATCGCTACAATACATTTACTTCAAACAAATACATGGTCAGTGTAAGATATGAGAATAATGACTGCATGTCAAAATTAACACAGACATCTCAAGTTCTGAAAACTGCCATTCATGAGATTATCTGAGTAGGCTATTAAATAAGTGGAGGCTGTGTGGTCCAGTGGTTAAAAAACAGGGCTTGTAACCAGGAGGTCCCCGGTTCAAATCCCACCTCACCACTGACTCAAACAAGTCACTTAATTGTCAGTGAAGTTGAAACTCTGCAGCTGATGCATAGTTCAAAAGTCTCTGTAAGCTTGAACAAAGGCACTGCTAAATAAACTAATAATAATAATATTCATATTTAAAGTACCTTACTAAACAAACTGATTGTCAGTAAATGAAAACCAAACCGAAAATATCAGCAAGAACAACAGCACTGTAACATTCATCACTGCCTTCCTATTCATTTACCAAACCGAAGTAACAGCAGCTATTATCTATCAGATCAGTCAAGAGAAACGTAGGCACACACCAATGCAGAGAATCAAAGTCTATATTTACTCCTATATAACTGCTACATTGTTTTTATTTTAAACGGTATTGTAAAGATGTTGCCGTCTCCTAGCGTTGATAGTGTTGTAGGGATTTTGGTTTTATGTATTAAAAATGAATACAATTTTATTCCCATTTAAAAAAGAAAAAAAAAAAAGTCCTCTTAACTGTGCAATGGTGTCATACCCTCCTTAACTTTTCATCTTTCCTTTGTGTTCGTTGCTGTTAACATGCAGGCCAAAAAAAAACAATTTGCAGGAGCCGTCTTCTCATCATTAAGTTTTGCACTCTGTTGAGAGATCAGGGGACAGGCACTGCATGTCCTAAAACGCTCTCGATTGGCTGTTGCTAGGTAACACTTTTTCTTAACTAATAGGATGCCGTCCAAACTGATAAACGTAGTTTTATTGTTAAAAAATAACTTGACTTGAGTGTATTTCTTTAAATAGTCATTTAAAAACGGATTACAAAAAAAATGACAGTATACAAGGGTACGACGATAACTGTAGTATATTTTTTTTTTGACGGTTACCATACCGCCAAAATTTGATACCGTGACATCCCTAGTTGAACTGCCTGCTGTGTGTCCCTGTGGCAGGATGCTACAAACTCTGCAGCTATTACTGCTCCCTCTTTCCATCTCTCTCTCTCTCTCTCGCTCTGTTTCTGTCTCCCCTCTCTCCTCTCTCTCCCTCCTCTCTCCCTCTCTGTCCCTCTTTCTCCTCTCTGTCTTACAGATTCAAATTGTTTTATTAACATGACAACAACATCAGCAGTATTGCCAAAGCAGTTACAAAGTACAATATAAACATTAGGAACATCAATAAACTCTCTCGCCTCTCTCTCACAGTCTCTCAGTGTCTCGATGTCTCGTGGGCGCCTGTCTCCTCAGGGGACAATCCTCCTGCTCTGTGACCTGCAGGAGAAATTCCGGCCCACATATCGTCCACTTTGGGGACATTGTGTCCAATGCAGCCAGACTCCCTACAGGTGAGACTCGAACTGCACTGCAGTGTGTGTGTCTCTGTGTGCCTGTGTGTGTGTGTTTCTATCAGTGTGTTTCTCTGTGTGTGTGTGGGTCTGTGCCGAAGCAATTAGTCAATAAAATTAACAAGATCTCTCCCCTCTCCCCTCTCGCGCCGCTCCTCTCCCCTCCCTCCTCTCACTCCCATTCTCTCCCCTCTCTCCTCTCATCACTCCCAGGCCTCTCGTATTCTAGGGGTCCCTGCTATTGTCTCAGAGCAGTACCCCAGGGGCCTGGGCCCCACGGTTCCTGAGTTGGGGGCGCAGGGGGTCCCCACTTTCTCCAAGACGTCGTTCTCAATGCTGACCCCCGAGATCGAGGCTGCTCTGGGAGGGGGCGGGGCCGGGGGCGGAGCCAGGTCTGTGCTGCTCTGCGGGATCGAGGCTCAAGCCTGCATCACGGTGAGTCATGAAAACTCCAACTCCCAGCATGCCTCAGCAATGGCACTCACAGTCAGGGATCCTGGGAGCTGTAGTTCTTTATACAGTGACAGTTCATACTGCAGTGTATAAGTGTGTGTTTACACTGACAACTCTGCTGGAGACAGAATCTGAATAAAAACTCCAGCTCCCAGCATGCCTTAGCACCGCAGTAACAGTGAGGGATGCTGGGAGCTGTAGTTCTTACACAGACAGCTGTTGAGACAGGTTTGACTTGATTGAAGTTGCTCATTAAATAACTTATGCGTTTACTGTTGTGCCCACAATCAGATTCAGTGACACTGGAGCAGGAATAGAGTTGGAAATGACCCTTCAAACACCAAGCAGGAATAGGGGGGGTGTAACGGTTCTAACAAGCTCACCAGAGAGCGTTAGCTGCTGAATGATAGTGTCGACGCTGGAGTTTACACATTCAAGGGCTTTCTAAGATCCTGATGATATTAAAGACAGAAGCACTCGCATCTTTCAGAAATGATTCACTGATTACACAAGAAATCGTCAAGACAGCCCACACAAGTGCAGCTCAGTGGTTTTCAAACTTTTTAGGCCCCGTACCCCCATCTGAGATAGAGTCATAATATACCTATGAAAACAGAAAAAACATGGTCTTTTAATTACTAGATTACATACTGTACTTGTAAACGAGTGTTAGGAGCCGAGATCCGTCTTGCTGTCTGTCAGCACAAGGTACAGCTATATGTATGTACGATACTACACATCCCAAACTCTGGAAATAAGTAAGACTCATTTTAAAATAAATGCATTTATATACTAAAACACACATATACCAGCCGACTGCATAAAATAAATAAATGAAGAAAACAACTTGTGAACAGAAATGCATTATAAATATCATATGGGAGATAATAAAATTGAAGAAGGAATCTATGAAAAGATCTAGGAGTTTATGTTGACTCAGAAATGTCTTCATCTAGACAATGTGGGAAGCTATAAAAAAAGGCCAACAAGATGCTCGGATATATTGTGAGAAGTGTTGAATTTAAATCAAGGGAAGTAATGTTAAAACTTTACAATGCATTAGTAAGACCTCACCTAGAATATTGTGTTCAGTTCTGGTCACCTCGTTAAAAAAGGATATTGCTGCTCTAGAAAGAGTGCAAAGAAGAGCAACCAGAATTATCCCGGTTTAAAAGGCATGTTGTATGCAGACAGGCTAAAAGAATTGAATCTATTCAGTCTTGAACAAAGAAGACTACGCGGCGATCTGATTCAAACATTCAAAATCCAAAAAGGTATAGACAATGTTGAACCAGGGACTTTTTTTGACCTGAAAAAGAAACAAGGACCAGGGGTCACAAATGGAGATTAGATAAAGGGGCATTCAGAACAGAAAATAGAGGCACTTTTTACACAGAGAATTGTGAGGGTCTGGAACCAACTCCCCAGTAATGTTGTTGAAGCTGACACCCTGGGATCCTTCAAGAAGCTGCTTGATGAGATTCTGGGATCAATAAGTTACTAACAAACCAAACAAGCAAGATGGGCTGAATGGCCTCCTTGTTTGTAAACTTTCTTATGTTCTTATGTTCTTATGTTCTTATTATAGAGTATTTAATACATATATTTAGTAAAAAGTCAAGAACTGACAATCGGATCTCAATCTCTGCTCATTCCTTTATAGTCAGTGGCCCCTATGTCGTCATTTCGTTAAGACGACGCGCTTTATCTTCTGTGATAAGTCTTAATATGTTAATAATGATTCCCTATAGCACACGTCTTAATAAACGGCATCCACATTATTAAATACCAGCTTATTTATAGTTTTAAGACGTGTGTTACGGGATTGTGTTAACTTATGGCTACTTTTAAGAACCTTTAGTAAATGAGGCGCATGGTGTCTAGAAATGGGATACAGCGCCACCACCAGGAGAGAGACAGTACTGTGGGAGTGGTTTTTTTTTTTAATTATTTTTTTTTTTTTGGGGGGGGAAGGAGTGTTTAAAATGTTTTTTTAAATAAATAAAAGGGGCGGGCACCTTGCTACAGCGGGCCTAAAAAAAAAAAAAAAAAAAAGCTTCGATTTGGTGACTCAGAAGGAACACAGGGAAGGAGGAGGGGCTAGAGTTCAGCCAAGGACTGTAAATGAAAAACTGCTGTTTAAAACAAACAGAATCAAATGAGTGAACCACGGTGCAAATGCACCAACTAAAAATGCTATGTATAATTATCTCAAAACCCAGACTCCAATAAGTATGCTGAGACGAGTCCAAATTAAGAGTCCAAAACAGTTTATGCTTCGAAAAAAACAAAACTAAAAACACTGTCAACAAAAGTCATGCCTTTCTTCCAACAAATGCACAGTGTAGAGAAAACAGACAGGACTGTTATACTGCATAAAACCTTTTTTAAAAAAGTTACAAATATAGGGAAGGATTTATTTATTTATTTTAATTGAACTCGATTTTATCGTTGAACACTTGAGCTGAGACAATGTAAAATGCTGTGTGTGTGTCTTGTGCGGTGTCGAATCCAGCAGGAATAAGCACATAGTTTTGAAGTGACTATTTCCAAAAGCTAATTTGTTGAAAGTAGAAAGGGATATTTATGTCATGCAGTCAAAAAAATGACTTAGCAAAATGCTTCCATGTTAAAGTGTTTAGTGCAGTCGCTTGTTCATGTTAATCAGCTGTAAGACAATTAAAGCTTGCTGATTTAGTAATAATTACTGGTGTGGAGGCGAGGGTAATGCACTCACATGACAAAGGAGTTCTTCAACAATTAATTAATAATGAAAAAGACACATAAAAGCATTGCAAGTAAAGATAACAGTTGTGTCTCCAGTGCAGAACACGTGAGTGATTTCACTGTTCAAAGTAGGACGGCCCAACTGCCTGCTCAGCTCAATAATACTGTTATTTAAAAACATAAACATAGATAAAACACTGAAGTGATTACACACTAACACTGGAAATTGAAACCCAGAAAACTTATGTTGTAAATATTTCACATTTTAAAAGAAGCAACATCATACAATGACAATCTTTAGTTTAGTTTTTTTAGCCCACAGACTGCAGAAGCACCGCCCTGCTATTCAGATATGTAATGAGTCATGTGTGCGCCAACGCACTGTCAGCAGTCAGCTGGGTGTTTATAGAGTTCACCGCCCAACAGAAAGGAAACATACACCAGTACGACTGTGGGTTTATTTGAAAGGAGATTCAACTTTGTTGATTCCATTCCTAAGTCACAAAAAAGTACTACAACGTGGTAAAAATATAATATCCACCATTACAGGATTTACAACAACAACGTGACCACATTGACATGGAGAGAGAAACCTATCTAAAAACAACAACAACGTGACCACATTGACATGGTGAGAGAAACCTATCTAAACAACAACAACGTGACCACATTGACATGGAGAGAGAAACCTATCTAAACAACAACAACAACGTGACCACATTGACATGGTGAGAGAAACCTATCTAAACAACAACAACGTGACCACATTGACATGGGGAGAGAGAAACCTATCTAAACAACAACAACAACGTGACCACATTGACATGGTGAGAGAAACCTATCTAAACAACAACAACGTGACCACACTGACATGGTGAGAGAAACCTATCTAAACAACAACAACGTGACCACATTGACATGGGTGAGAGAAACCTATCTAAACAACAACAACGTGACCACATTGACATGGTGAGAGAAACCTATCTAAACAACAACAACGTGACCACATTGACATGGTGAGAGAAACCTATCTAAACAACAACAACAACGTGACCACATTGACATGGTGAGAGAAACCTATCTAAACAACAACAACGTGACCACATTGACATGGTGAGAGAAACCTATCTAAACAACAACAACGTGACCACATTGACATGGCGAGAGAAACCTATCTAAACAACAACAACGTGACGACATTGACATGGTGAGAGAAACCTATCTAAACAACAACAACGTGACCACATTGACATGGCGAGAGAAACCTATCTAAACAACAACAACGTGACCACATTGACATGGCGAGAGAAACCTATCTAAACAACAACGTGACCACATTGACATGGTGAGAGAAACCTATCTAAACAACAACAACGTGACCACATTGACATGGTGAGAGAAACCTATCTAAACAACAACAACGTGACCACATTGACATGGTGAGAGAAACCTATCTAAACAACAACAACGTGACCACATTGACATGGTGAGAGAAACCTATCTAAACAACAACAACGTGACCACATTGACATGGTGAGAGAAATGAAATGAGAAATCAAGCAGAAACCTATCTAAACAACAACAACGTGACCACATTGACATGGTGAGAGAAACCTATCTAAACAACAACAACGTGATCTATTATTGACATGGTGAGAGAAACCTATCTAAACAACAACAACGTGACCACATTGACATGGTGAGAGAAACCTATCTAAACAACAACAACGTGACCACATTGACATGGCGAGAGAAACCTATCTAAACAACAACAACGTGACCACACTGACATGGTGAGAGAAACCTATCTAAACAACAACAACGACGTGACCACATTGACATGGCGAGAGAAACCTATCTAAACAACAACAACAACGTGACCACACTGACATGGTGAGAGAAACCTATCTAAACAACAACAACGACGTGACCACACTGACATGGTGAGAGAAACCTATCTACAACAACAACAACGTGACCACATTGACATGGTGAGAGAAACCTATCTAAAAACAACAACAACGTGACCACATTGACATGGTGAGAGAAACCTATCTAAACAACACAACAACATGACCACATTGACATGGTGAGAGAAACCTATCTAAACAACAACAACAACGACCACATTGACATGGTGAGAGAAACCTATCTAAACAACAACAACAACGTGACCACATTGACATGGTGAGAGAAAACCATCTAAACAACAACAACAACGCGGACCACATTGACATGGTGAGAGAAACCTATCTAAACAACAACAACAACGCGGACCACATTGACATGGTGAGAGAAACCTATCTAAACAACAACAACGTGACCACATTGACATGGTGAGAGAAACCTATCTAAACAACAACAACGTGACCACATTGACATGGTGAGAGAAACCTATCTAAACAACAACAACGTGACCACATTGACATGGTGAGAGAAACCTATCTAAAAAAAACAACAACGTGACCACATTGACATGGTGAGAGAAACCTATCTAAACAACAACAACGTGACGACATTGACATGGGAGAGAAACCTATCTAAACAACAACAACATGACCACATACTGACATGGTGAGAGAAACCTATCTAAACAACAACAACAACGTGACCACATTGACATGGTGAGAGAAACCTATCTAAACAACAACAACGTGACCACATTGACATGGTGAGAGAAACCTATATAAACAACAACAACGTGACCACATTGACATGGTGAGAGAAACCTATCTAAAAACAACAACAACGTGACACATTGACATGGAGAGAAACCTATCTAAACAAAACAACAACGTGACCACATTGACATGGTGAGAGAAACCTATCTAAAAACAACAACATGACCACATTGACATGGTGAGAGAAACCTATCAAAAACAACAACAACGTGACCACATTGACATGGTGAGAGAAACCATCCAAACAACAACAACAACGTGACCACATTGACATGGTGAGAGAAACCTATCTAAACAACAACAACGTGACCACACTGACATGGTGAGAGAAACCTATCTAAACAACAACAACAACGCGGACCACATTGACATGGTGAGAGAAACCTATCTAAACAACAACAACGTGACCACATTGACATGGCGAGAGAAACCTATCTAAACAACAACAACGTGACCACATTGACATGGTGAGAGAAACCTATCTAAACAACAACAACGTGGACATTGACATGGTGAGAGAAACCTATCTAAACAAACAACAACGTGACCACATTGACATGGTGAGAGAAACCTATCTAAACAACAACAACGAGACCACATTGACATGGTGAGAGAAACCTATCTAAACAACAACAACAACGTGACCACATTGACATGGTGAGAGAAACCTATCTAAAAACAACAACAACGTGACCACATTGACATGGTGAGAGAAACCATCTAAACAACAACAACGTGACCACATTGACATGGTGAGAGAAACCTATCTTTAAACAACAACAACGTGACCACTAAATTGACATGGTGAGAGAAACCTATCTAAACAACAACAACGTCGACCACATTGACATGGTGAGAGAAACCTATCTAAACAACAACAACGTGACGACATTGACATGGTGAGAGAAACCTATTTAAACAACAACAACGTGACCACATTGACACAAATCATTAGAGAAACCTATCTAAACAACAACAACGAGGACCACATTGACATGGCGAGAGAAACCCATCTAAAACAACAACAACGTGGATTTAGTATAAACATTGACATGGTGAGAGAAACCTATCTAAACAACACAACAACGTGACCAGAATTGACATGGTGAGAGAAACCTATTAAACAACAACAACGTGACCACATTGACATGGTGAGAGAAACCTATCTAAACAACAACAACGAAGACCACATTGACATGGTGAGAGAAACCCATCTAAACAACACAACAACGTGACCACATTGACATGGTGAGAGAAACCCATCTAAACAACAACAACAACGTGACCACATTGACATGGTGAGAGAAACCTATCTAAACAACAACAACGTGACCACATTGACATGGTGAGAGAAACCTATCTAAACAACAACAACGTGACCACATTGACATGGTGAGAGAAACCTATCTAAACAACAACAACAACGTGACCACATTGACATGGAGAGAGAAACCTATCTAAACAACAACAACAACGTGACCACATTGACATGGTGAGAGAAACCTATCTAAACAACAACAACGTGACCACATTGACATGGTGAGAGAAACCATCTAAACAACAACAACAACACGGACCACATTGACATGGAGAGAGAAACCTATCTAAACAACAACAACAACGTGACCACATTGACATGGTGAGAGAAACCTATCTAAACAACAACGTGACCACATTGACATGGCGAGAGAAACCTATCTAAACAACAACGTGGTTACATCAATAGGCTGATTGACATGGCGAGAGAAACCTATCTAAACAACAACAACGACGTGACCACATTGACCACATTTAACAAAAGCCTCTCTACCGCCTACCCTGTGTCAAGGTGGGATCACATTGCTACCTACATCCTGAAAAGACTTGAATTGAAAATTGGAGACCAATAACACGCTTGAAAGTAGATTTTAAAATCCTACCATGTATTTTTGCTTCAAGATTAAAACTCTGTATAGATCATTTAGCAGGAACTCAGCAATCAGGCTGAGTTAGTGGCAGACATCTCTCATATTTTAGACTGCAGGGAGCAGTTTGATTTAGATGAATATATATTTGTTTTAGATTTCTATAAAGTCTTTGACACTATAGAACTGGAATGTATGTTTAAAAACCTAGAAATCTTCAATTTTGTTAATACTTTTATAAATTTTATTAAGACTTTGTGTAGACACAGCAAGCAAACATTTATTTTTATAATGGGACAGGCAAGCAATTTCCACTTACAAAGAGGAATAAGACAGGGCTGTCCTGTGTCACCTCTTCTGTTTCTGTTAGCTGCAGAACCTCTTGTATTGTTTCTGAAAACAAGATGAGCTCCAAGGATTTCGTCGGGGATCAATCTGTAATTATCAGTCAGTTAGCAGAGTGTACAGGTTTATTCTTGAGGGATGTGGAGGGATGAAAGCTAGCATTACATTGTATACTAATGTTCTCTACATTTTACGGATTATGGTTAAATTTAAAGAAGTGTAAGATATTAAACGATTAAAGCTACTGATATCTCTGAGATTCATGGTATCTGAGATTCATGGTATCTGAGATTCATGGTATCTGAGATTCATGGGAGCAACCAGAATTAGATAGGTTTAAAAGGCATATTTGAAGAGACAGGCTAAAAGAATTGAATCTATTCAGTCTTGAACAAAGAAGACTACATTGACTGATATTCACAAATCCTAAAAGTATAGACAACGACCAGGACTTTTTGACCTGAAAGAAACAAGGACCAGGGGTCACAAATGGAGATTAGATAAAGGGGCATTCAGAACAGAAAATAGAGGCACTTTTTAAACAGAGAATTGTGAGGGTCTGGAACCAGCTCCCCAGTAATGTTGTTGAAGCTGACACCCTGGGATCCTTCAAGAAGCTGCTTGATGAGATTCTGGGATCAATAAGCTACTAACAACCAAACGAGCAAGATGGGCTGAATGGCCTCCTCTTGTTTGGAAACTTTCTTATGTTCTTCTTATGTTCTTTATCTAAACTCCATTTGTGACCCCTGGTCCTTTTTTCTTTTTTCAGGTCAAAAAAGTCCCTTGGGTCGACATTGTCTATACCTTTTAGGATTTTGAATGTTTGAATCAGATCGCCGCGTAGTCTTCTTTGTTCAAGACTGAATAGAATCAATTCTTTTAGCCTGTCTGCATACGACATGCCTTTTAAATGTGGAGGGACAGAGAGAGAGAGAGACAGAGAAGCATTGCAAGCTGTTACATGCAACAATCATTCTGTAAGAAAATACTTCAACTCAAAAATAATAACAAAGCAAATAATATGCTAGAGGGGCAGAACATCTTGTCTGGACCAGCGGAGATACATGTATGATAGCGTGGACATCACCCCCTTTAAATTGTATGAGAGCGTGGACATCACCCCTTTAAATTGTATGAGAGCGTGACATCACCCCCCCTTTAAATTGTATGAGAAACCTTTAAACAAAGGACCCCTTTAAATTTTAAATTGTATGAGCGTGACATCACCCCTTTAAATTGTAAGGAGAGCGTGACATCACCCCTTTAAATTGTATGAGAGCGTGACATCACCCCTTTAAATTGTATGATAGCGTGACATCACCCCTTTAAATTGTATGAGAGCGTGGGACATCACCCCTTTAAATTGTATGAGCGTGGACATCACCCCTTTAAACAATGAGAGCGTGGACATCACCCCTTTAAATTGTATGAGAGCGTGGACATCACCCCCTTTAAATTGTATGAGAGCGTGGACATCACCCCCTTTAAATTGTATGAGAGCGTGGACATCACCCCCTTTAAATTGTATGAGAGCGTGACATCACCCCCTTTAAAATGAGAGCGTGACATCATCCCCTTTAAATTGTATGAGACATGGACATCCCCCTTTAAATTGTATGAGAGCGTGACATCATCCCTTTAAATTGTATGATAGTGGACATCATCCCCTTTAAATTGTATGAGAGCGTGACATCATCCCCTTTAAATTGTATGAGAGTGTGACATCACATGAGAGCGTGACATCACCCCTTTAAATTGTATGAGAGTGTGGACATCACCCCTTTAAATTGTATGAGAGTGTGACATCACCCCTTTAAATTGTATGATAGTGTGGACATCACCCCCTTTAAATTGTATGAGAGTGTGGACATCACCCCCTTTAAATTGTATGATAGTGTGGACATCACCCCCTTTAAATTGTATGAGAGCGTGGACATCACCCCCTTTAAATTGTATGAGAGCGTGGACATCACCCCCTTTAAATTGTATGAGAGCGTGGACATCACCCCCTTTAAATTGTATGATAGCGTGGACATCACCCCCTTTAAATTGTATGAGAGCGTGGACATCACCCCCTTTAAATTGTATGAGAGCGTGGACATCACCCCCTTTAAATTGTATGAGAGCGTGACATCACCCCTTTAAATTGTATGAGAGCGTGACATCATCCCCTTTAAATTGTATGAGAGCGTGGACATCACCCCCCTTTAAATTGTATGAGAGCGTGGACATCACCCCCTTTAAATTGTATGAGAGCGTGGACATCACCCCCTTTAAATTGTATGATAGTGTGGACATCATTCCCTTTAAATTGTATGATAGTGTGGACATCATTCCCTTTAAATTGTATGAGAGCGTGGACATCACCCCCTTTAAATTGTATGAGAGCGTGGACATCACCCCCTTTAAATTGTATGAGAGTGTGGACATCACCCCCTTTAAATTGTATGATAGTGTGGACATCATTCCCTTTAAATTCCCAGTTCTGAATAAAGCCAGGGAAATTCACTTCAATGTTCTACATAGGATCTGCCCAACCAGCCTAAAGCGAGGCCAGTTCTTTCTAACTGTGTCCCCTCAGAGCAGTGTTTGTAACACTTCTGGGGAATCTGTTGCACATTTGTTTTACCAATGTGATGTAACCTGTCGATTCTGGAAAGATCTTTCAAGCTATCAGTCCGACCAGCTTTCCACTCAACTAACATTTCATGTGCATGATGTGATCTTCCACTTCACTGTTTACCAAAATCATTCGGATTTCGTGGTCATTTTTTTTTCAATATTACAGGCTAAGCATCATATCCACAAATGTAAACATAAAGGAATAAAACCCGATACTGTATCTTTTTTTAACACTACAACAACCATGACCGGTCCATTTGACCGGCGTATTAAAAACAACATCAGTATTATAATGAAAGGACAAACAATTGAATATGAGTCGTAGTTTCATTCAGGAGCATCATATAAAGCATCAACACAACCGAAACATTGTAAATAAACAGACATTTGAACAGAAATGTGTTTATATACAGACATATTACATGAAGCACAACCGCAAAAAAACTAAAAAAATGAAATAAAACAAATATTTGAAAATAAATTTGTGTATATACAGGTATATCATATACATACAAAAACAACTGAAACAATGTGAAGTATCAAAAAATTTAAAATAAATGGGTTTATATTGCTTACATAATGAAGTGGATACAACCAAAGCTATGCGTTTTATACACAGACATACTGTAATCGAAATGACAGGAAGGAATAAACATTTGAACAGAATGGGCTTCATTTACAATCACTTCCAAAGTCTAAGTGCTGGCACAGATCACACAGATCCTGCTCTTTTCAACATATGTAGTGCACTTACTGCAGACTGTCTTCTGCAGATTTGCACATTTCAGCAGTCTTGTTGCCATTGCATTTGTCAGCAGTCGCCTTCAGGCTTGCTCATCCACTGTAATAATGTCCCCACGGGCAGACATGCTATTGTCAATGAAGCAGGTCTAAATTTCAGATCCAAGGGCATTGACTAAGGATCATCTTGTAGTTGTGGTGGGCATTTCTGCTTCAGTGCATGACATGGTCAAAATGCTCCAACATGTCAATGAATCAATAGGTGAAAAGTACTCCATGCGCAATCAGGTAATACTCCATCACAATGCATGCTTTTGCCCGGGCCTGAACTTCCCTCAGAATATTATGTTCACCCCTTCTACCTGCAGCTTCAACACCAGGATTTATAGTGTTCCAAACAGTGCCCTCATTACCAGCCTCTTGAGTGCCAGGTGGTGCAGGCGCCACCGCTGGAGAAGCGGCTGCCCAGGTGAAGTAGTGGCTGGATCAGGTAGGGGCTGATGCAGGTGAAGTGGCTGGCATCCTTGCAGGCTGCCACAGGATTGCTTCTTCTCCCACAGGATCTCCTGCACCGGTGTCACTGCTGCTGGAAGATTCATCTCAAGAAACCCAGTCTGCTTCAGAGCCAGATTCGTCATTGTCTGTCTCTGCTGCATCAGAATCGCTGTTTGGTAAAATCTGCAGTAATTCAAACACTGCTTTGCTGTCCAGCGTCTTTCACGACACTAAGGAATGCAGACTGATATAATCAACAGAGAGCCGGGCGCCGGGAGCTGTCAGGCTGATTGCTGGGCTATCCATGATCCATTTTCAATGTGTATTGGAGCAATAATGAATGTCTTAGAAAAATGAGTGACTTCTAGTAACCAGAGTGCATCTAAAACACAGATCAGACGAGACAGCCAGGCGCTGTGAGCTATCAAGGCTGATTGATGTACTTCTGGACAGCAACCTCTCCTTTGATGCCCACATCTCCTCTGTGGTCAAATCTTCCTTCTACCACCTTCAAAACAAGTCTGTCCCTACCTTTCCCTCCTGGATGCGGAGATACTCTGTCATGCATTTGTCTCCTCTCGGCCGAATGGCCTCCTCTCGTTTGTAAACTTTATGTTCTTAACTCTCTCTATGGTGGTCTTCCGTCACATAAACCGACTGCAGCTAGTTCAGAATGCCACCGGCAGGGTCCAGATGTGAAAGCGTGAACACATCACCCCCCGTCTTGCCCAGCTGCACTGGCCACCTGTAAAGTTCAGGGTTACTTTCAAAATTCTCCTGCTCACCTACAATGCCCTTCATCACACAGGTCCTGAGTACCTCCTCACCCTGCTGACCCGCTGTGTCCCGGCGACAGCATGAACGCTGTGTGGGGGTATCCACTTACTGCTGGGCTATCAGGAGGCTCACTGAAACAATAGAAATATCAGAAGACCACTCCCTTGAGGAATGCAGACTGATATAATCAAACTTCAATACATGGCAGCAAGTCCTGACTGATAAATACAAATAATACCATGTCATTGTTATAATATGTTTTATATGTAGAGGTCAATTTGACCGCTCCTGGTCGGAATAGGTGTGACAGTATTTGATCTCTATTTTTTAAAGCAGCCACAGCGATCTTAAACAATTAGTACATATGTTTAGGAAAGGTCATTTGTTGGTACCCTTAGAAAAGGTAATAAATGGATTATAGGATGAAATGACCAGAATCTTGTGAGGAGAAGCATTTTGTATCTTAAACACACTTGACTGCAATTTAAATTCCAAAAGGATCAAATGACGTTCCAGTGTGAAAAGAAGTGAAATATCAAAGATACTAAAATGGTGACACATTTGTTGGTACCCCTTTATAAATAATTGGATTATAGTGAAAAAAATAGAGGAAATTAGTATCACACAAACTGTTCAGTAGAATTGTATGAATGTGTTGTTTTGGTTATTTTTGAAATGGACCCCTGAGGAGATGGTTCATGGTGACAGAAAAATACAAGAATCTCCAAACTCCTGCAGTTGCCCAGCATGCCTCAGCAAGTCACATAGTGAACAGACTTAAAAAAATGAAGTAAAGAAAAAGGGATGCTACAGTGAAACATGGAGGAGCTGTAGTTTTACCATCCGGCAGCGAAAAGTGGGTCCATGGAAGAGACAGGTTTGACTGAAAAACATGCAGGAAATGCAAATGCTATCAAGACAGAATCTGCCCAGTGTCAAAAAACTTTTTGGCAGTCCTAGCATGTCCTCAGCACTCAAAGCACCCAAGAATGGTAACATTGGAACATTGCTCTGTTGAACATCAAACTGCAAGGGAAATATCAAGTTTCTGGAGCAGTTTGCTCAGGAGAGAAAACTACCTGTTAACAGGGAATGGTCCAACAGGAAAATTCCAACAAAATATTATCCCATCATTTTTGTGCTGCATAGATTTGTTTGATAAAGATGTTGAAATTTGAATCAAAAGATGGAGAGGAGAGGGCCAATTACTTTTGTCAGGGAGGAGAAAATTGTGAAAACTTTTGGAGGAGCAGTGTTTAAAAAGGTTTTGGCAACAAAATTTGAGGAGATGTAATTTTCATTTGTTTTATTATTTATCATTATGTTCCAGTGTTTGAACAGTGGATTTCAGAGAAAATGTCCCAATAAATTTGTCTGTAAATCAAATTCCAGTGTTTAAAAGTGGAATATCATATACAGAAGCTTTCTATCTGTAAAACATGAACATCTGTGAAACTGTTCAATTGTATCTGTTATTTTGAATAATACCCCTGTCCTGCTCCCAGCATGCCTCAGCACTGGTAGTAACAGTGAGGGATGCTGGGAGCTGTAGTTCTTACCTGGGCTGCTGTAGAGACAGGTTTGACTGCAGTATGCAGGAAATGCTGCTAGAGACAGAATCTGAATAAAAACTGCAGCTCCTAGCATGCCTCAGCACCGGCAGTAACATTGTAACATTGCTCTGTTCAAACTGGGAGTTTCATACAGAGAGGAATGGTCAGGATTCCTGTATGTTTGCTGCATAGACTTCTGATAAAGACATTTGAATAAGAGAGAGGAGAGGGGAGGGGAGGAGGGGAGGGGAGATGTTGTTATTATCATTGTTATTACTGTTATTAGAACACGATTAATGTCCCCCTGTCTCTCTCTCCCCCTGTCTCTCTGTCCCCCTGTCTCTCTCTCTTCCCTCTCCCCTTCCCTCTCTCTCTCTCTCTCTCTCTCTCAGTGCACAGCGCTGGAGGAGGGGTGGAAGTGCAACAAGACGCTGTGTCTTCAAGGAGGTAACAAGAGGGGGAGAGGGACAGACACACACACACAGAGGGAGGAGTGGGGAGAGAGGAGGAGGAGGAGCAGGAGGGGTAGGGCAGGAGAGGGGAGAGAGGAGCTGTTTCATCATGCAGGTACACAGACACACACACAGACACAGACACACACACACACACACACACATACATACAGATAGATGGTCTGCTTTTCATTTATTGGCTTTTAAAAACAATACTTGAATTAAATCACATTCTCTTGCTCTCCCCTCCCCTCTCTCTCTCTCTCTCCCTCTCTCAGTCAGACGGAGCGGCTCCTCTCT